>JADBJO010000507.1:208527-231027 GCA_016801955.1 Conus betulinus | reverse complement strand
CAACCCCCCACGGATCGCCCCCTCCCCTCTCCCTGGCCCTATTTCAAATCATCATCATCATCATCACCAATATCATCATCAACATTATAATCATCATTAACATCATCATCATCATCTTCTTCTTCTTCTTCTTTTTTTTATCGACATCATTATCATCATCGTCATCATCATCATCATCATCATCATCATCATCATCAGGATCGTCGTCGTCATCATCTCATTTCATCATCATCATGAAGTACACCACCTTTTAAGAGCACTTCCCGATAGTGGGGGAGAGAGTCGGGATGGAGTCGAGGGAGGAGGTGGGAAGTCAAAGAAAATACGGGCTAAATTGTAGATGTAGTTCTAACACTGTCCCCTCCCCCCCCCCCCCCCCCCCCCCCTCCCAATTTTTCATTTGGTGAACAAGAACCCCCCTCACCACTCTCTCGTGCACCGTCCTTCCTCTCCCCCTCTCCTGAAGTGTGTGTGTGTATGTGTGTGTGTGTGTGTGTGTGTGTGTGTGTGTTGTGTGTGTGTGTGTGTGTGTGCGCGCGCGCGTGCGTGCATGCATGCGTGCGTGCGTGCCTTCTTTTGTGTGTGTGTGTGTGTGTGTGCGCGCGCGCGCGCGCGCCTGTGTGTGTGTGTGCGCGCGCGCGCGCGCGTGAGTGCGCGCGTGCGTACATGCGTACGTGTGCGTGTGTGATTGTCGTCTTCCTGTTCTTTTGTGACATCTATGCCATCATCATTTTACGTTTACATATTCAGTGTTATGACTTGCTGTTGTCTGCTGTCCTCAGTTTGTTGTAGCTACTTCTAACAAATGTTTTCCGTCATTTGTTACATGGGCCTACATATTCAGTCTTGTCAGGTGTGTGTGCGTGCGCGCGCGTGTGCGTGCGTGCGTGCGTGTTGACAGAAGTTGATAGACTGAGGAAACTGCAAAGACACGAAGCATGAATAATTGACCGGAAGACAGTATGAAAATTAGCACCAAATGAAAAAAAAAAAAAAAAAAAAAAAAAGAAAAGCAACACAAACAACATCCACATTCCAAACAACAAACTCTGCCACCGCCTCCTCCCACCAACATTCATTTTCAACGTCAGTTTTTATAGCGCCCTGTATGGGCTCTGCCGGCATTAAATAAAACTGAAAAACTCTCCGCCTTCAAGGAAGAAATCCGTTGACGTGTTTTATTTCACGTCAGATGGCTTCCCTTGCATCACAAGACAATAGTGCGTCACACTTAGAACAGTGACAGTAGGACGGCCTTGGCTGATAAGCGCTGTAGTCTTACCATGGTCAGTTTTATATATTTTTATGTATTTGTCAATTTATTCATTCATTCATTTCTTTTGCATTTGCAGCATCTTGGATCTTGCGGGATGTATCGCAACTACTCTCTTAACACGGAAATGGACAAGAGCAAGGTGTAGCCTCGGAGAGCGCCACAGTGCAATACCGACTGCGTCATCGAAAGTATTACATCACAGTTTTTCTTTTTATCGTCAGTGTTCACTTCAGGATTGATAGTTGTGCTGGCAACCACCGGATGCACTCAATCACACATACGTGAGATGAGTTCTTGACTACTTTGGTTATTTAGCCAGGATGTGGAATTATATTTGCCTGTCTATTCTCAGTGATATCCCAACAAGCATTTAACATTTAATTATTATCCATGTTTTCATTGACATATTTTCAACCAAAAAAAAAAGAGAAGGAAAAAAAGGAGAGGAAAAAAAAAAAGCTTACGATTTTGTGGAGTTGAATTTTATCTAAAGGAATATGCCAAGTACTGGTTTACTGATTCGTTAATCTTCAGATATGGCTTGTCAGTCCCGCAGTATACCATTCTAGTTGTTCTTTTGTTGAAGAACCTTTAAGATACAAGTATTAAGTAGAGTACACTAGAATAAAACTGTGGCATTTCTGTTTCGAATAAGTGAATGTATGTTTTGAACGAACGTGTACGTAATCTTCATTCTACCATTAGAGTGTACTTTTATTTATTTTAGAAATTGAGCTGATAAAGACTCAACAATATCAAGGAAAGTTTTTGGATGCTCCACACATCTTAAACACTTTTAATGTTATTTGTTTATCAGGCACCAGGGCTTTATTTTGAGAAACACACACACAAGAGGACTTGAAGGGAGATGAGGTTGGGAGGATGTTGAGAACAATAATTTAATGCTGTCAGTTCATGAATATGTACAGTTTTGTTTCAGAGACTGATGCAAATAAAGACTTTGCCTCATCAAAGAGAAGTCTGTGGAGAACTGTTTTATATTCATTGACTTAATGTATGAGACTGCGCATCGCTGAGATCTCGGTTCAACGGTTCCTTTTGTCTGTCAGACTCTCTCCTCCCTGTCTGTCTGTCTGTCTGTCTGTCTGTCTCTCTCTCTCTCTCTCTCTCTCTCTGTGCCCCCTCCTCCCTCTTTTGCTGTCTCTGCTCCCCCTTCTCCTCCCCATCCCCACACAGGGCACATCCGCGATCACCGACCCAAAGCTGTCGCTCTTTACTTAAGCCATCCCCAACACAACATCACCCATGTCAAAGTCCTGGCGCTTTGGCAATCACAGAGTGACAACTTGGAGCGCACTATGCAGGTGTCCTATCTTATTACCAGTCGGGGACCCTCTATATCCACTTGACATCAACATACAAAAATATCCCCCCCCCCCCCCCCACAACACTGGCCCACAGTACTCCCCACAGACACTCTCTGTGTGATACTCGTATTCACTTCATGAGTATGTTCAGCTATCCTCTCTTCTCTGCTTCTTAAACCATCTCTGTTTCCTTTATCGATCTTTTCTTTACTTAGTTATCCGTTCACCCCCTTTTCTTACTCTGATTTTCTTCAAGTATATATACTTAGTATTTTACATACCCCCCATTTTTTTATTTCAATATTACTTTAAGCTTTTACTCACTTATCAAAGTCATTTCTTTCCACCTATTTATTATTGTCATTATTATTATTACTATTACTATTATTATTGTTATTATTATTAATGTTGTTGTTGTTGTCACATTATTTTTCATTTATAATTAATATTAGTAATGGGAGTACCAGTAAATATTTTCGAAATTGTTATTATTATCACCATCATCATTATCATTCCACAATCCATACTTTATCATGAATTTTTATATATTTCTTTCGTGTTTTCTGAATTTTTATATATTTCTTAGATTTTATTGCTATCCTTCTCATTTTCTATATCATTATACTTATCATTATTTTCATTTTATTTTCATCATTACAATTATCATTACATTTGCATTATTAAAAGACTTAGATTTTATCTTACCACCTTCCCCCTTTTTTTTTTTTTTTTTTTTTTTACAATTATTGTTTCTATTATTAGACTACTAGCATAACTGATATTGTAACTTTTCTCCTTCTTCCACATCCTCTATTGATATCACTATCATTATTGTTTAATCATTGATTATAATACCATTTACTATTCTTCTTCTTGTTATTATCTTCCCTCCAACCCTTTCCCTCATCTCTACAGTTCCATTCCAAAGTGTCAGATTTCCATCCACGCCATATTTTCACTAGGATTGAAGCGACAAGTGACTATTTGTTCGTCCTTTGTTTCCAATGGTTTGAATGTTGTCATGTGCGAAGAAGACCAAACGGGTCGAAATGGTGCTTGTTTTGTCATTTTGTTGTTGTCGTTCGTTTGGCTGCTCAGAAATTCTGTTAACATTATAGATTGGATGTAGGATATAGTTTATTGTGTGTATTTTTGTCTTTTCTGTTTTCTGTCTTTTTTCCGTTGTGAACAAGTCGACCACACGACCCTTTTCAAAGCTATTAAACTCACACAGAAACTAAGTCATTTTCTGAGCGAGTCCTTTTTATTTATAAGAAATGATTATATACTGAATGTACAACACAAGCTAATCACATGATGGTAGCTGAACTAGTGACATCTTTATGGCTGATAAGAGTAGGCTGTGCTGAGAGCGCCACGCATTCATTCCCCTTGATTTTTCTGTCCTGGATAGAAAAAAAAAAAATCGTTGGGGGGAGGGAAACACGCATTCAAATGCCACACAAATTACGCTTAAAAAAAAAAGAACAAACGACAACAAATGAACAAAGAAAAAACAACAACAAAGAAAGCAAAAAACAAGTTTTCAGATTACAACGACAAATAAAAGAAGAAAGAAAAAATCTGGCATGTCATAATTTGTGATTAAAAAAGTGTTAACGATTCCAAAACAAATACAGCATAGCGCTTCACAAAGGAAAAACAAACAAACAAACTATACAAGACAGCACAGGAGGACAAAAATGGCAATAGCAGTGAAAATGAGTGATAGGAATAAAGACGTTAGACGTTACTGACAGAAAACGGAGAAGCGATGTATGCAGAAAGAATCCTCAGTATCACGATGAAAATACATATTTTAATTTCATTTCCTTGAAAGAAATCTGCTCACTTTTGAATAACCTTGGCCTGCCATTCATTTGGTTAAATAGCGAAAATACCATTTTCATGAAAACTTTTTTTTTAAGTTACGCAAAGGCCACACGGTCAATATTTACAGCAGTGACGACAAAATATTTTGGAAGAAAAAGCGTAAATACTTCATATGAAATATAAAGGGTGAGCACATAGTTTATCCTACTCACGAAAACCCCAAGAAGACGACGAGAGCACTGCACTCTTTCTTTCAGTAAATATTTATTTATATATAGATAAAGACGAAATGGGTTAATAGCTATCAATATGTTTTTCAATTTGGAAACAATATATCGTTGGTGATTGTTTATTCCGTGTTATGTTAATATCATGTTGTTATTACATAGCCCAGGTATATTTGTGATCATTTATTTTGGTTTATGTGATTGTTTATTCCGTGTTATACGTATATAATGTTGACATTACACAGCCCAGGTATATTTGTAACGATTTATTTAGTTTAAAAACCCCCACCTCTACGCCATTCCCCCACTCCATCCCCATCCCCGTCCCCGCCTTGGGCTGGAGGACAATCAACATATGGAATAATTTGAATGCAATCCAAAATGGCGAAGAAAATAAGCATGCCTCCAAATACTTAAAAAATATCCACAAATTGTGATTTCAGATCGAGTCTGTCCGGCGAATTTATTTTTATAAATGCAAATTTTAAGATGTTCAATTTTCTTTCCTGAGTGATGGTGCCTTCGCCGTGAGACGTCTGTCCTGATGATCACAATCATCTTGCTCTATAACACAGACGGCTCTTGATTTTTGCTTTACCATCTGGAGCTAGTGGCCACAAGGAGAGACCCGTTCCCTGCCGACTTCACACAACCCACAGTCTTTATACTCATTTTCATCTTTTAAAGGGTGAAGAAGCTCCTTGGCGTATACCATACGATGAGTGTTCGACTGTGAGGCATATGCTTCTGGAATGTTGGGATTGGCGTGATGTTCACCGAAAGCATTTCACAGCACACTCAATAAAGATCCTGTTCAGAGACGTCTCGCCAGACGCAATTTTCAAAATTTTTAAAAGAAATTAACTTTTTATTTTTTATTCAACCCGAAAGTGATGGAGAAGTTACATTTAAAATTCGGCGTTTTCCATTTTGAAATAATTTGTTTTTATTGTTAATCGTTCTACAGGCATGTTTTTGACATGGTGACAGCCATGATCTGGCCTTGGTATGCTCGTCGCTGTCAGACATGTCTGAGTGATGAAGACAGAAGGCGTGCTGTTACCAATATGCAGTCAGGAGGTTGGGGGCCGTTCCCTGACGACAGCTGATTATGTCCCTTTCTGTCATCGTTGGCTTCAGACCACGACTGACAGTGACTGAAAATAGTCTGGTTACCTTACAACGACAAAAACAGCGATGGAGGACATATGTTGATTGATGGCCTATGTCCTTCCTCTGAGATTTGTGACAACTTACACTGTGAGGGCACGCCCCAGGAGCGCTGCACTGCTACACTCAGCGGTAGATCAGGTGGCATCTCATGACAAAGCAGCAGCGAGGTTTGCACGTGTAGTCACTGATCATTACAAAACGTTCGTCTCTCTGCGAAAGCGCTGACGCTTACAAAATTGAATTTTCATTTAAGATTCATAGTACAATGACTACAGGTGAAAATCAAAACATGAACATAATTCATACTGAGCAACTAATTGAACGTTACGAACACTGCAGAGCCTCAGCTTTCAAAAACATGAAATGAAGAAACAAAGAAAGAAACAGAACAAGAGAACAAAATGGCGGGGAAAAGATATACTGGTAAACAAGTCATCAGTCACTTTGAAAATGATTTACCGGGGATTTTGAAAAGAGGTTGTTGGGAGCAGGGGGAGGGGAGAAGATGTGTGTGTGTGTGTGTGTGTGTGTGTGTGTGTGTGTGTGATTTTATGTTATGTATTAAAAATGCATTTTTATCATAAAAGATGTCAATCTGTCTCCACATTTTTTAAAGCAACACCAACCAAAATTACAATTTGGTTACAGGAATGACATGGTTTTTTGCTTTTAAAGTTGACCTATTACTTGGTAGTTATCTGATTGAAAATTGATTCATGGAACGGCACGCTTAAGGATATCAAATTATATTATGTAAAACTTCACATGAAAACAACACAAGATTGTATTATCAACTTTCATTCATTTTGTTCGGACCAAAATGTCCCCTTGACCAAGTTATGGAACGAGTATGCCTTGAAAATGAGGGGTAAAAATAAGCGCAAGCTAACGTTTTCCTCCGACTTAATGATGATGGACGAGGCAAAGCTGTAAAGATGTTGGGGTGAGGGAGTGGTGAAGAAGTGGGTAATAAAGCCTGGATATAAAGTTCATTTCTGACAGCTTAGGTGAGCCATCAATTCTGTATTGTAAACAGAATCATTTGTTCCGTCTGCCTGGGTCGCCTTTGGTCTTCCGGGTGAGAGTCATCCGCAGATCGTCCTGCTTATTAGTTAAACTTTAACGTCCGCAGCCACCATAGGTTATAGGGGCACTCCACAGATGACCGGTAATAAATTTCATGTTGAAGAATAAAGACAGCTAAACTGCTGACTATCTGGGTACGATGACATCAATCAGAACGCATTTTCTGTTTATGCTATATAATGATAATTTTTTTTTGCATGAAAATCTGTGTTCTGTGAACCAAAAGCTTTGCAAAATCAACAAACGTTGCTCCACAAAATTCGTTTTCATTAATCTGTGTATGTCAGTGGTCTGCTAATAAGCTTACTGTTAGAGCAGTGCAACATGAATTACATTTCTGAAATAGACTGACCTTCACTTAACGCTCAAGAGGGTTACAAATGTGCTTATTCACGTGCTTTTCTAAGGGCTTGGATAAAACTGGTTTGTAGTTGGTTGGTTCAGATTTGTCACCAGATGTGTAGATCGAAATGCCTATCGCGGTTTTCAAACTGTTGGAAAGCGGCATTTTCGATGCACAAGCAAATGACGTTATGCACATTTTGGAACTTTACCACCCACTCCATCATTTCCACGACTCTCAGTTTCCCTCCATTGACGTAAGGAACGCTAAACGTCAGGAGAAGGCGTCAGTGGTTCAAATAGATGTGAATGAATATTCTTGGTATTGCGAAAGATTGATTTTTCAAGGTGATTTTTTACTATGATTTCGTTTTTTTGATACGTTCTGCCACACCTGTGAAATGTTTATTACGGTCGTTTGGCGTAATGTTGCTCATAAAACATGTACTAAATCAGGAGTTTTTATTCCTAGGTTGATTTATGGCTCTCCATGACAAATTTGGTGGGTTTTTTTTTTTTCTTTTTTCTTTTTTTTTTTGAGGAAACATGACGAGCCTTGGTAACATTTCTTTTGTTAAGCATGTTTGAATAAATTAATCTTATTCTACTGCTTTTTTTTTTTTCAAGTACAACTGACTTTTCCTAATCTCATAGGGATTTCAACAGAGGAATGTGGCATGTTGTATTTTATAAGTCATTTATTCAGGTTAAAGCGTATGTTTTACCCAATACGTTTTGCGTGGATCATCACTGTCATAAACACTTCTGTGTGGAGCATGTCTGTCATAAACAATTAAATGTTGAGTGTGTAACCACGTCACTGGCACTTCTGAATTAGAATAACTCTGTGTGTGTGTGTGTGTGTGTGTGAGAGAGAGAGAGAGAGAGAGAGAGGGTAGAGGCAGGAGGGGGTGGACAGGGAGTGAAAGAAAGGGTGGTGGAATGAGGAGGGGAGGATTGGGGAGACAAGAGGAGAAATGACAGGGACCTGTCAGGCAAAGCATAAAATACTGCTGCCCCTGGGACCTCTAGTCGACCTGCCGTTTGTTCCCCCTCCCCCGCTCTCTCTCTCTCTCCCCCGCTCTCTCTCTCTCTCTCTCTCTCTCTCTCTCTGTGATGTGTGTGTGTGTGTGTGTGTGTGAGAGAGAGAGAGAGAGTGTGTGTGTGTGTGTGTGTGTGTGTGTGTGAGAGAGAGAGAGAGAGAGCGTAAGTGTGTGTGTGTGTGTGTGTGTGTACATGCACGCGCACATCTGTCTCTTTTTATAGATATCTGTTCTCCCCCCCCCCCCCCCCCCTCTCTGTATGTATATATATATGTGTGTATGTGTGTGTATGTGCGTGCGTGCGTGCGTGCGCGCGCGCGCGCGCGCGTGCGTGCGTGCGTGCGTGCGTGCGTGCGTGCGTGTGTGTGTGTGTGTGATTCTCTTTTCCTCTCTCTCTTTTTCTTCACTACCACCCTTCCCCTGGCACTTTCATTTCTTTCCCCAACTCCCTAACTGTCTCTCAGTCGTTATTCCCTTTCGTTTCTCTCTGTCGCCTCTCCACATCCACGCTAGTCTGTTCCATGCCTCTGTGTCATTCTGTGTGTGTTCGTATGTCTGTGCCTCACAGTAGTAGTGTGTGTGTGTGTGTGTGTGTGTGTGTGTGTGTGTGTGTGTGTGTGTGCAAGCGCGCGCGCGCGCGCGCGTGTGTGTATGTGTGTGTAAGGGAGACAGAGAGAGAGAGAAAGAGTGGCCACTTTCCTCGCTCCTCCTCCATCTTTCAGCCTGTCTCCTTTTATTTCTTCCGTCACAGTGTCTCTCTCAATCGATCTATATTTATGCCTCTGTGTCTTCATACGTAGCTTTGTGGTTCTGTGAGCCCCCCCACTCCCTCTCGCCTCCTCCCCCTACACTTTCTCCCTTCTCACCCTTTCCCCCTCTCTTCTATCCGCTGGTTTCCGTTGATCATCCCATAATTCTGTCTCTGGTTGTCCAGCGAGTGCACATGTATGAAACAGAAATTGTAAGAAATGAAAGAAATGAGATGGAGAAGGATAAGAGAGAGAGAGAGAGAGAGAGAGAGAGAGAGAGAGAGAGAGAGGAGGGACGGAGGAAGGGAAAGTAAGGGGAGAGAGAGAGAGAGAGAGAGAGAGGGGGGGGGGGAGAGACGGATAGACTGACGGAGAGAGAGACAGAGAGAGAAACGGACAGAGAGAGAGAGAGAGAGAGAGAGATTAACGCAAAAAAAAAAAAAAAAAAAAAAAAAAAAAGACGACGGGAGAGCTGAAGACATCTGTTGTGTACGGTACGACTTTCTTCTCTCGTTATGCTCTCTGGGGAGGCTTCGGTGTTCAAGGACGTTGTGACCATCGGTATTGGAAAATCATCCCTCTCTCGATATACTACAATGCACGTACTTCACGTGTGAAAACAGGGCGCATGTGCATAGTTTAGCGCTGTGCATCTGTTCGCGAAGTCGCACACAATTTTATCACTTGTTTGCAAAAGGTTATTGCTGAAATTTCGACAGACCGTAAAGTATTAAGGAACTCACAATTCCCATGCTACTGTCCGGACTTGCTTCTGATTTTTTACACACCTAAGACCAAACGACCGCTTTTGCGACATGCCGCAAAGTGAAGCGATAATTTCAAGGCTCGCGTTGCCTTTCCAATAACAGTGCACTGCAGTCTTCAGCTGTTACACGCATTCAAAATGGAGAACAAAACAGCTTTCAAGCCTGAGAGAGCAGCAGTAGGAAATAAAATAAAAAAGAGTGGCAATGACAAGTATAAAGTCGATGGAACAAGGTGAGATTCGACAGTGCCAGTTGTAGTGATGTTGCTACAAATGAGTGTCGTCTGCTTCCCCCGGCCACGCACAAGGTTTGTACGTCTTTTTTTTTTTTTTCTTTTCTTTTTTTTTTTTTTTTTTTTTTCTACATAGTGGCCGTGTGTTACCTTCATAAATCGTTACCTTCATAAATCAAACTTTTTTTTAAAAATGTTGGTTGGTTTTATCTTCTGTGTCACCACAGTGGTATTGCACCTAGGCTGCTCATTCCGACTCCTCGTCTACAGCTACAGCCTGGCCCACCCCGCCACACAGCCCGACTCTGGCAATCCACAGGGAGCAGTCAGTGTCAAGTTGTCGTGAGTAAAACCCACCAGAGGAGCCTCTGCACTGCTGCCGAGTCACTTCGGAGGTGTTCGGTAGTGTCTGCTCAAATCTAACATACGCAGGACACCACCTTCGAAGCTTCTTACCGACGATAATAATTGCTTAGCCGCGGAGCCGGCGCGTGTGAGTTCTCACTCTGGAGGGGGCCACCACATCCGTCCAGCAACAATGCTCATGAATGTGCCTACGCCGGTGACCCCGACAGAATCAAACCAAGGCCACAGACATGGAGAGGCAATCAAAACTGAGGTCACCATGAGAGCAGGGCATGAAGAGCTACAGAATTTGAGACATTTGAGGTGATGCTGTGGATGTCCGTTCTTGTTTGAGACAGCATTACAGGACTGTACTCTACGCTTACTTTCAAGACACTTTATTTCTTTCATAAGAACTTTGTGTTGTGGTGGGAACACATAAACACATGACATATGAGTACACAACATTGAATAATGTAAAATGTGCAAATGCACTAATACCTGCACATGCCCACAAATTTAAAAACAATATAAAAATAAAGTAAGGCTTATTTTTTTCATAAAACTAATCAATAACTCTGCCCAACATACACTCCATTTTATATTCAGTCAATTTAATAAAATCAGCTGTACGCTAAAATAAACCGTGAAAAAGGGAAACACACACACACACACACACACACACACACACACACACACACACACACACACACACACACACACACACACACACACACACATACATATTCTACACGGGGTGAGAACTGAGATAATTTTAAAATCATTATCACTTGATTATCAACCCCCCCCCCCCCCCCAAAACATCTACACTCTCATTCTCTCCCCACCACCCTCCTTCCACCCCCCACCCCTCTCTCTCTATCCCAGTCTCCCCCTCATTTTCTCCTCTATGTTTATAACGACAGCATTCAACATTTACTCAGGATGGTCAGGTCAGTGGTTATTCAATGAACGGATTGAAACAGGCGAAAAAAACTACGGTTCAGTCTGTTGGTTTCGCATTTCAGTTGCCGGAATCGTCTATCTGAAGGCATCTTTTCATAAAAGGGGAACAGAGGATGGGTTTCATCACATACAATCTTCTGATCTTTCTTAGGCACTCTTTTTTCAAACATTTCTCCTAAACTTTGTTGCTTAACACCAATAATCTTACCACACCGTTCACAATCTTTTCCAGCAAGCATTTGTTCTTCACATTTAATCCACCATACCACACTAAAAATGAAAAAGTGATCACAGATTTAATATTGCTTCTGTAGATGCTTTTAAAACTTCACAGTTCATTCCAAGGTATCTCAGTTTCTGTAAGCAATACACTCTTGACTGACATTTTTTTATACACAGAGAGAGAATCAGAAGTGAATGTAAGTTTGTCATCGATAACAGAGTCTTAAGTACTTATACTCAGTCACCCTTTCCACCTTGGTACCCGAGATCAGTAAATCTGGAATAGGATCAGCATTTCTTCGGAAGTCAATGATCAACTCACTGCAGAACAGGTGCTAGAATGTTGGAACTGTGCCTCACTAGCACCTACTTTTCGTTCAACCATGAATTCTACCAGCAGAAACAAGGAGCTGCCATGGGTTGGCCAGTATCTCCAGTTGTAGCCAACCTGTACATGGAACATTTTGAAAAAGTAGCTCTTGAGACCACTGCCAACCCTCCCAGCATGTGGTACCGCTATGTGGATGACACCATGACCCGCATACAGGAGACGGAGGTTGACAGCTTCACCACTCACCAAAATTCCATTGACGACAGTATCCAATTCACTTCGGAAACTGAAGCAGAAGGGAAGATTCCGTTCCTGGACACACTTCTCACCCGAACCCATGACAAGGTGGAGACCACCGTCTATAGGAAACCCATCCACACTGACCAATATCTGAATTTTCACTCTAACCACCCCCTCCAGCACAAGAGATCTGTTGTCAACACCCTTATGCACAGAGCCTCTGTGCTGTGTTCTCCTAAGGAGGAAGAGCTGAAAGAAGAAGAACACATCAAGACTGCCCTTTCCGCTAATGGATACCCTGCATGGATGTGGGACAACCCTCGAGTTCGCTACCCTTCTACAGATATGGACAGTGTGAAAGTGGGGATCCCTTACATTAAAGGAGTCTCAGAGCGTCTAGCCAGGACCTTCCAACAACATGGATGCAAAGTGTTCGACAAACCCACCAACTCCCTACGCCAGCAACTGACCCATGTCAAAGACAAAACGGACCCCCTCAAGCAGTGTGGTGTAGTGTACCATGTAGGGTGTCAAGACTGTACCTATACCTACATTGGCGAGACAGCAAGACCACTCCACCCCCCGTCTACAGGAACACCAAAACCGATCTGTTTCTGCCATACATGAACATCTACAAGCCACAGGCCACAGTTTCAGCCCCCAAGAAACCAAGATCTTATCTACGAGAGCCCTCCTCACAAAAAGAAAAGTTAAAGAAGCCATCGAAATTAAGACCAGACGCCCCAGCCTGAACATAGATCAAGGCTTTGAACTTCCCCCCATCTACAATCAGATCCTGACAACTATTCACCCCACACAACAGTCGTCCCACCAGCCTCGCTGTCACAACAGCAACAGTGAGCTGAAGAAAACAGGGCGACCCTGTCGAAATATTCTTCAAGTAAGTTTTTGATTCGGAGTCTAAAACTACGTTTCTAATGTCGATTCCAGAATCCAGAAACCTATATTCTTATTAACTCCTTTGTTTTCCGGACGTTAAGATCAAGGAAATTGATGTCATACCACTGTGTTAAACTGCTCACAATTTTATTAAAAGCTGTATCTGAGTTGGAGAGATCTTTGACTGCAGTATCATCAGAGAATTTGATGATAAGGCTGTCATTGTTTCCTCAGCATAATATATCCCGGCATCAACCAGTCCCGTGATATAGAGATACCTGCAGTGTTGTCAGGAAATTTTAGCAACACTGGCAGAGACGCATCCATGAAATGGATGAAACTGTGGTCCCAGTCTTGTTCATTGTGTCCATGGCAAACTCAGTTCTGGATAGGCACCGGTTGGGGGCAGAAAACTCCCACAAATAAATGACTCTGATGGGAATCGAACCGACGACCTTCTAGTCGGTTGTCCGCGACGCTAACCACTTCGCCACGGCGGCTGGTTATAAGTTAAGAGGTGTGTGTGTGTGTGTGTGTGTGTGTGTGCGCGCGCGCGCGCGCGCGCGTGCGTGTGCGTGCGTGCGTGCGCGCGCGCGCGGGGTGTGTGTGTGTGTGTGTGTGTGTGTGTGTGTGTGTGTGTGTGTGTGTGTTCTGCAGCCTGTGGGTCAGGAAGGAAATGATCAGTGAGTAAGCCTGTTCAAAATCTTAAAGAAAATCTCGTTACGCTGTCATGATTTGCATGCATTATACATTTTTATCGGTAAGGGAAAGAAAAAAAGAAAGAAAGAAAGAAAAAGACAAAAAAGACGTACATTTTTGCTTGCATGGCTATATTCTGTCAGGTGCATGACTCACATAGTAAAAAAAAAAATTAGAAGAAAATATACTTTATTATATATCCAGAACATCACGCAGTAGTGTTTCATGTAGAATTTCAAAGTGAGAGTCAAACTGACTGTCTGTCACCCAAACTGGGGGATGGGGTAGGATGGGACGGGGTGGGGTGGGATGACGTGGGGGTAGATCAGATCTGGAAAAAAAACCCATGGAGGTCAAATATAAAAGAAGGATATTTAAACATTTATCGGGTTTTTTTTTTTTTTTTTATTTTTTTATTTTTAGAATGTATGTAAATTAGTGGGTTTCAATGTGCAGTCTATATATATTTTGTTACGCTTTAGGTGTCGTTCATGTTATGCTGTAATAATGAACGACACCTGAATAAAACCAGCCAAATGATATGGCTTGATTTGATGCATGTGAGACCGAGTAGCCTTGGTCCTTTCGCACTGCACAGTGTATTAACAACCACCTGCTGTCATTAAACAGTTTTAGGACGTTAAAACGCGAGTGTTTTTATTAGGCTTACACCCGTCAGAATCTACTCACTTCATAAACACGAGAAATGTAAAAGACTTCAAGGATCAATGCCTCGAAAACACATCAACACATCGCATTGGAGCAATTTTACACACACCCCCCCCGCCCGCCCCGCTCCCCCCCCCCCTTCAAAAAAAAAAAAAAAAGGGGGGGGGGGGGGGGAGTAAACTTGACATTGGCAGCTGTCCACAGTTACCTTAAGAAAAAAGTATACATGCAGGAATGAAAAAGAAGAAGAAAAAAAAAGAATAGAGAGTGTGTAAATTTTATGGGAAACATTAATTTGATTTATCACGGTGCACTGGCAGCTGCGGACAGTGCAGTAGACCCCGGCATTGGTACCCTCACACGCAGAGTTCATCCGTCCCGAGGATAACTCCTGCAGCCACCGTTCACATTCTGAGAGTCGCTGGTTTACCCCCTTTTTTTTCCCCTTTCCTAGGCTAGTGAATTCACACATGTACTATGTATTGACAATACGGTTATAATTGCAAAGTGAGACGACTGCAGGCGGAAATCTAAACAAATCTTAAACAAATGTTAGCGAACCGCCCAAAGAAACGTGGACAAACGAGTCACAAGACAAAACACAACGCGTTTCGATCTCTTAGGTCTTCTTCAGGTAAGACACAAACGAATAGAACAACGAAAATACGGTTATACAGTGTAACACATTGAAACACGGTGTTCAACTTTTGGTAGGTTTTGAACCGACAGCTCTCCACTCGTCAGTTCCTGACACAGATCACTGCAGTAATACTGCTTGTGTCTTCTACCTCCGGTCATTTCTGAAAAGACTCCCAGAGAGAATGGTTTTCCTCCAGTTATCGTTCTCGGGCGCCTCCGGATGAAGCTGGGATTCTCAAGTTCTTCCGATGTAAAGAAAAGCAGTAGCGTGCTTGATCGTATATTGAATTCAGGTTTTTTTTGTGTGTGTTTTTTTTTTCACCTTTGTTCCGGAAAGTTTTGATTGTCTGTGACTTCCAGAGCAGCGTGAGGATTGTAGAAAACTAGGCTGGACGATCGACAAAAGCACAAAAATCGATCTTGTAAGAGACTGAACATGAGCGAGATTCGCGTCCAGTCGTACAAACATTTGATTTCAAATGAAGACCGTTGTCTGGGATCACAGTCGCACTAACTCAGTTTTGATATTACTACTACTACTTCTGTCGCTGCTGTTGCTGCTACTACTACTACTCGCTCTGAGCGTTTAGAGTACTACTACTACAACTACTACTATTACTACTATTGCTGCAGCCAGCAGCAACAACAACCATAATAATATTAATAATAACAAGAATAAGAACAGCAGCAACAGCAGCAGTAGTAGTAGTAGTAGACATAATAACAACAATGATGATAATAACAATAATAATGATAATAATACTACTAATAACAATGCTAATACTACTGCTACTACCACTACTTATCATTATTATTATTATTATTATTATTACGCAGCAAATTATCTCTCGAGCGCAGTGTAGGCTCTCCGTATTGCAAAACATCAAAGAAGGCACAAAAAACAAAACAGAACAAAAACGGAAAAAAAAAATGAAGAAAAGAAAAGAAAAAAAAAAAAAGAAAACGAATAAAAGATTTAAATGAATCGAAGAGACAAGTAGTCAGTTGATTTATTTGTCAACGAATCAATAATTATTTTTAAAAAAAAAATCCAAAATAGGTAAAAGTAAACAAAACGACTTACCTTTTTATTAACCCCCCCCCCCCCCCACACACACACACACACACACACACACACACACACACACACACACACACACACACATCCCACATAAAGACTGCCTAAATCTTTTGTCGAACTTTTGACACGCAAAATTTCGTCATCGATGTCTCAGTCACTGCAAAGATCCATTTAAGAGTTCATGGTTATGCTGCGTCTGAAAGCTGGAAAACTGGAAAATATGTATTTCGTTCGTTTTGTCTTTTTTTTTATTTAATGCTCGTCTGATCAGAGCTAAGTAATCGATTGGCGGTACTCTTCTCAATCCAAATAAGGGTGAGTAAACAAGGAAGAAATAAACGTTGTAGTAATGGTGAGTAGTTAGTAGTAATATGATAGTAATTGGAGCAAATGAGAAAATTTCGAAAGAACAGACATGAAAGATTTAATGCTGGTTTCCTACATCATCATTGAACGAAAGACAATTTAGAAACGCAATGTGCCTATTTCGACTCACATTCTGTGAAAGGAATGGGGAGAAGGGAGAGGGGAGGGAAAGGGGGGGGGAGAATGAGAGAGAGAGACAGATGGGTTGTGTGGGGATGGGGAGGTGTGGTGTTTTGTGATGAGTGTGCGTGTGATGGAAAAGGGTTAACGGAAAAGTGGAGGGGAAAGACTGTCTGTAGCTTACTATTAGTTTCCCTATGAGGTGAAAAGGGCATGTCTACTGCGATGAGTTGAAGTGTCTAAGGTTGCCCCCTTATTCCCTGATTAATCTGCTGTCTGTCATAGACGCGTTTTAGCCCCAGACTTAACCCAAGCGTTCATCATCGGCTCACACTGACATATCGCATAACATTTATTATATGTGATGCATCCATATCAGATTTCCCTGTTTAAAAAACATAACGTTTGTTATATGCGATGCATCCATCTCAGATGTCCCCATTTTCATTGCTTCGAAGGCAAATTTGTGATGTATTGGTATTATTTGGCGATTGTTATTGTAGAAACAGTTAAGGGATTTTCATTTTCTGCTTTATAACCGTAAACTTGCATAATTCACCATAAATGATGACTCATTTACTGAAGGAAAAAAGTCTAATCTATAACAGGTCTACAGTTTTCTGTAAATAATTGATATGAACACGAAATTATCCCTTTGGGTGAAATGGGGTGAAAAAAAATATTGTTGTGTATTGCACTGGATTATATAGCATTGGGTTGTGTTGTGGCGTATTTAACGTATTAGGATGAATTTCCTTTGAGTAAAGATCGTTAGCATGAGCAACGTCACTTCGTCTCCTACTTCCAAGTCAGTTTATTCCTTTGACCTGTGACATGTGCAGCTGTGCACGGGACATCATCACAGAGGACTAGCACCCAGGCCACCTTCGAGATCTTTCAGAAGACGTTAAACGGTGTGGAAAAGAATAGCCTGTGCCTGTCCGAGGTTCGAACGAGAGCAGAAATCAAGAGTGGATGATCTGACCACCTGACGCATTGTCACATCTCAAGTCTTTTTTTTTTTTTTTTTTCCCCAACCACATTCCCGGTCTATCAAAGAGACCTACATCGAGATTAGGGCTCTATGTTAAAGAGAAATCTTTCGCTTTCTTTGAATTTAAAAGGGAGGGACTTAAACATAACATATGGCAATCACTGGATTTCAAACATAATAGAGTTTGGGTAACCAAAAGGTGGAATTATGAAACATACTACGATACTGAAGTTATTAGAATCGGGTTTAGTTTATCAACTAAGCCTACATCATCTTTCTCTTCGCCTCTTTATAGATCCAACCCCCCCCCGAAAAAAAAACACAAAAAACCCACCAATAAATAAATAAATAAAAATAAAAAAAAACATAAAATAAATTTTTAAAAAACCGCTATAATATAAAAGGAATTATTCATCCTTGGGAAAAACGAAATTAAGTGTAATGGGGAAAGTATGTATTATAAAGACATGTTTGATATCTCAATTAGTCTACGTCATGCAGGCCTTGGTAATTCCAGACAATGTGCTTATAGAAATCAACAGAATACTTTTTAGGTTTCTATGGCGTAAGCAAAACTGTAATAAAAGAGCATATGAAAAGTTAAGAGAAATGTTATTTGTAAAGACTTTGAACAGGGTGGTTTGAAAATGATAGATGTCAGACAAATGCAGTCAGCGTTTCTTCTGCATTGGGTAATACGTCTGTGAGAGCCGGAGAAAATGAGAAGTGGTCCTTTATCCCGAAAAAGATTTTTGCTCCGTTTGGCAGTAATTACGTGTGCTTCTATGCAAAATGTTAATAGTGGTGTGCTTAAAGGTTTACATTTAGTTAATTCTTTTTTCTGGAAAACAGTGTTAAAAACATGGTTAGATCTTAATAAGCATGATGGATCTTTAGCACGTTCTTCCCTTTTGTGAACAACCGTGGCATTACGTATCGGGGAAACGTTCTTTTCTTTCCCGATTGGATACGAGGTGGTATACTGATAGTTCAGGATATGTTTTGTGCCCAATGGAATGTTATCTTTGCCTGAAATACGTAATAGGATTGGAGACTCACCCTCCAGAACACTCGAATATAATGTAGTAACCGCTGCTGTCAGACAATATGTTTCAAGTATACGTGAAGAAGATCGGTGTAACAGTGATTTTTCAGATCCCCCTCTCTTTTGTGGCAAGAAACTGATAACCTGTAAAGAATTTCGGAAAACAATATGTATGTTGCAAAAATCGGATCCCTGTGCCTTTAGCTTTTGGAAAAACAAATTTGGCATAGAATTAAACAAGAATATTTGGCAGATCCCTCGCTTGTGTACAAAAGAAACACGATTGAGAGTGCTGCAGTGGAAAATTTTGCATAACATTTATCCCACTAATATTATGCTATGCAAGATGAAAATACGTGATGATAAAAATTGTTTCTTATTGTACTGACGAAATCGATTATATCGAGCATTTCTTTTATGAATGTCCAACTGTTAGATACTTCTGGAAATACATTTCCCAATTTATACAAGTACAGTGCGACATTAGTGTATCCTTATCTTTTGTTGATGTTCTGTTTGGAAAACAGAAGAGCAACAATATCGATCCAGTGAATCTAAAGAAAATTAATTACATAATTTTGATAGCAAAAATGTGTGTGTGAGTACTGCTAAAAGACTGAATCAAAATTACCAATGTCCATGTTATTTGAAAATCAATAAGATATCGGAAAGTTTAGCAAACAATCATATACATGCCCCATACACGCACTCTCAGAACCATACATGCACACGCCTACATACATTACTACGTGTGTACGGTCAAGGACACACACACACACACACACACACACACACACACACACACACACACACACACACACACACACACACACACAACAAACACACGAATATGTTGTCTTGCTTCTGGACCTTCCTCATGTTTTCCTTGTTGTTTTTTTTTCTTTCGTCTCAAGGTCAACCCCATTGGGGACCAGGTCGATTTGTGAGACAATGTGTTCCCCACCCCAAAAAAGGGGGAGAGAAAAAAAAAAAAAAAAGTGAGAGAGTCAAAAAAGAAAGTAGGGGAGGCCGGCATAGAGAAAAGGCTCTTCCTTGAATGGATATGAGAAGGATAGATTGATAGATCGATAGATTGGTAGATAGCTCGAGTGACAGACAGACAGAGAGACAGACAAACAGACAGACAGACAGAGAGATTTTATGGGGAGTGTCCTTGAATGGATATGAGAAGGATAGATTGATAGATCGATAGATGGGTAGATAGCTCGAGTGACAGACAGACAGACAGACAGATTTATGGAGAGATGGGGAGTTGGGTTGGAGTGATAGGGAGGGAGTGGGGGATGGAGGGAGGGGAGGTGTAAACAGATAGCGGGGGAGGATGACGGTAAGAGGTAAGAGAGAGGGATAGAAAATGAGAGTGAGGGAACTTGTTTGAGAGAGGGGGGAGAGTCTGGGGATAGGTAGGTGACAGAGGGTTGGGAAGCTAATAGATGAACAGGGAGGTTCGCTATGAGGTGAAGACGATATATTGGTGATAGAGTGGGAGGGGGGGGGGGGGGGGGGGGGGGGGCTTTTTTTTTTTTTTTTTATCTCAAGTCATACATGAGTACTCGGTAAAACAACACATCCTCATGGCTAACGATTCGGAGAACGATTTTTGCTCGTCACCAGTCAGCCTATGCGTTTGTGCGCTTTGAAAGTTGACTTTAGCCGAGGTCAGTAGTGATGTTTACTGTATCTGTTGAGCGCAACATTGATGGAGACAACGATTATTTCAGGGGGCGAATAATGAACAATGGTGTGGAGACCAGCCCTGTCTCACAGTCTTGACCAGTTGAGTCTGAAGGACTGAAGTCTTCTTACCTGTCTTACGTTAAAAAGCCTCACGTGCTGTGTGGCCCATGAAAATGCTTCGCTACCAGGTGACAGGCTTGAAATGTCTGTCAGATCAATGCTCGCGCTGCATTTACATACCCCCCACCCCCCCCCCCCTTCTCTCTCTTTCTCTTACCGTCTCATTATTTCTCTCCCACCAGCTCTCTAGCTCTCCTTCCTTTCATCTCTCCTTCATTTGATTTTCTTCCTAACCACTTTTCAGCCATTTTACCTCATTTGCTTTCTTTCCTTCTCTCATAGTCTCTCCCTGTCCCGCCGAATCGTGCTGCTGAAATACTTCTGCCTTCTGACAAGAAGTGACAAAACAGGAAGCACGAATAGACACCGCTTATCATCACCTATAGTAATCCAAAATATACACATACATTTCAGTAACCTTGTAGGCATTTTCAGGTCTCCTTTCCATTTGCGCAAGACGTGTTTAACCGACAGGGAAAAGATATGAAAAAATCAAACGGCGTTTTTTTTTTTTGTATAGGCAGTCAGTTCCATGTCATCTAGTTCTTAAGACCGCAGTAATCTTAGCTATGCTGTCCCTTACACAGAGTGGTAAATATTAAATTGGCTTGATCGTCTGAGTACATGTGGTGATAACGTGACAGAAAATGTGCACGATTTTTAAGGGTACACTTTTTTTTTACACATTGCAATGTCAGGAAAGGTTGGCTTTTGTAACATTCATTTTGTGGAAAACGTTGCTGTTGGATTAATGTGGGCTTGGCGATGGACGGCGAGAATTCGTTCCAGATGGACATATTCATTCATCTCTGTGCTTCTTAACGTCAAGCTGCAACTGCGACATGGTAGCAAAGTCTGTCAGATTTGGACCAAACAAACACGAACACAAAAACAAAAACGGTGGCGACGAAGAAAACAACACGTTTATGATCATCGTTGTCGTCATCAGTATCATTATAGTGGTGACGATTTCCACACGGCAAAGCCCCCTTAGGAAATCTTGAGGGATGAAACAAATGAAGACAAATAAACGCAGCCTTTCGTGTGAAGAGCTCTCTCACCCCCCCTTCCCACCCCTGGGAGATCAACAAACAAGCTCAGTTTTGAGGCACTCTGGCAGGCCTGTGGGACGGGACACTCCGGGGTCATCCCTAAACGGTGGGTCACCACGAGGACACACAAAGATGTCGACAGCACATGACAACACAGTTTGTCTTCACGTCCACACGTGCCTCCTGGACACGACGTGATCTACATGTCCCCTCCCTCTTCCTGGCGTGCCTCGCTCATGTCATCGTGTGTTTCTCTGCCACCCTCACTCCCTCTGCGCCATTCGTCTTGTCTCTGTCTCTCTCCCTCTCACTCCTGTGCCTTCCAGGAGCAGGGGAAAGAAATCGTGGAGCGAATAACTTCCCGTACTGACCTCCAGCGGCACACAGGGCGAGCTTTTGTTTTGTTGTGGCAGCCGTCCTGGTAGGAAGACGCTTGTCTTACCTTTCACGAGCAGTGCCACGCTACTGAGTGGCAGGCAGTGAAAGAAGCCCCCCAGACAAAAAGAAAAAAAAAAAGAATATCGGTGCTTCTTTTTTTTTTCATCCAGTTTTTATTTTTCGCCTCTCGATAATTTAACGCGTAAAGTGTTGTGGCTGTTCGGATCTGGGAAGTGGCGTGTATCATTCAAAACGTCCGCTAGGAGACAGCCCGTGGATGATTGATGGTCTGGTGTTGAGAGAGAAAACGGCTTCTCCGTCACCTGAAACCAGTGACTCAGTGACACGCGCCTCCCGCTGAACGCTCCCATCTGCAGTGTTCAACACCTTCATCGGCTCCGTGCAGGTCGGTGGAGTAGTTTTTCTAGCGCCATCACTCGTTTCAAAGCGTGGAAATGCTGGGGGGCGAGTCCGGCGTTTCCCTCCCTTGGTGTGTCCAAGTGCTGGTGGTGGTGGTGCGCTGTTTTTTCATGGAAGTGAACACCCGTGCTGCGGTCTGACTTTCTAGGTTCACGCCAG
>JADBJO010000507.1:196027-203527 GCA_016801955.1 Conus betulinus | reverse complement strand
TACTCCCAGTTGATCTTGAATACAAGTACTTTCTGAGATATTCCATAAAGAAGAAAAACTGGTTTGGGGGCCGTTATAGCCGTTAGTAACGGCTATTCTGGTAAGATTAAACATCGGGCATCATCCGTGACCCATAATGAACATATGTACAAATTTTCAGAAAGATCGGCTCAGAAGTTTTGACTGGAGCGAGTGGAACACATTTTGACCACGGACAGACAGACACAGACAACATTTCTTCGTCGTTCCCATTGTAAAGTACTCCCTGTTCTATAAAGAACTGGGAGCACAAAAACCAAAACGTGAGAGAAATTCAGACATACAATAAGTTAACTGCAACCAGCAAAAATATGCAAATTAGGCCTATATCAGTTGTGTGAAAACGTTCCCGCAGCTAACTGTTCAGAATGTTGTAAACTCAAGATGAGGCAATGGTCGAATAAGTCATGTGCGTGGTCGTCTTGAATGAGTATGAACTTAAACGATGTGCAGCATAATGCAGTGTGCAGGGGATTTCTTTTTTTATTTTCTGTTTGGAAAATATGAACGCATGTATAATGAGTGCAACATGTTTTTGCTTTCGTAAGAAGTGAAAAGAAAAAAAAAAAGAATTATTGTCAAAGAATTGGGAAAAATATGTAGTGAGTGCGTGCATGCGTGCATATGCGCTGGCGCGGGTGGTTTGTGTGTGTGTGTGTGTGTGTGTGTGTGTGTGTGTGTGTGTGTGTGTGTGTGTGTGTGTGTGTGTGTGTGTGTGTGTGTGTGTGTGTGTGTGTGTGTGCATGTGTGTGTGTGTGTGTGTGTGTGTGTGTGTGTGTGTGTGTGTGTGTTTGGATTTATTGCGGAATTTCCAAGCTGCCCAGGCTGGAAATCCTTTATCTATGTCAAATACATTTGCGTTTATTTGTTTTTGATTTTCGCAGATTGTTCTGTAGTAGAGAGGTGTCGTTAAATGTCAGTAAATTTCATGCTATTCATCAAATAGAATACCATTAAGAAAAAAAAGTGAAGTTAGTTTTACCTATGAAAAACTGCATTTCGTTCTACACGGCTGTTCTATTGCTTTTTCATACTTCAGCGTCCGAAAGAATGACAGATGAAATGAAAACTTGAATCATTCTGTGTCCGTTAAGTTGGGTTGAAATCAGTTGCACTGAGACCAGTGATATAACTTTGGAATATTCATCGAGCGACAACGAGCGTTGTAAAAATAACTTAAAGTTTAAGGTGATGAGATTAAAAAAACAATTGCATTAATTGTCCTCATTTTTCGTTGGAAACTGTTTGAAATCTGATAATCCTACCTACAATTAAAAACTTTAAGCTCTTCAAAGCTCAGAGCTTCCTGAGCGATTTTCAGTCAGTCCAAATGAAACGCAGGAGATCATTTCGAGGATATGGGGGCACGAACTTCATTTTCTGAAATTCACTTTGTTCTTTCTCAAATCTGAATTGTCGTAGCAATTTAGAGTCCAGTGACATGTATTCGGTTAATTCCATCCGTTTTTGATATGTCCCCTATGGACCTACCGCAGAAATTGGGTAAGGGAGGAGGGAGAGGATGGTATCCCGTTTTGCTCTTATCCTGTTTCACATTCTCAACACATTTCTTTCTCTTCTTTTTCTCCTATCCCAACCCTGCACCCACGTTTTCCTTTGTGTAAGTTACACTGGAGGTGATAAAGTGTAAAATTGCTGAAAGAAACATACCCGAAAATGCAGCGCATTTTTTCTGTACTCCGAAATGCAGCGCATTTTTTTTTTTTCTCAACTGAGATACAGCTGTTGAATTGTTACTTCATTACATTGGGGCTATTTTGGTCATGCGCCGAATATGAGAAGATAAATGGTTTCTCGATCTTCGTTTCCACTGTGCTAAACGTTAATTGTTTTTGCATGAAGAAGACCCAAGAGGTCGAAATGCATGTGTCTTGTCCTGTACTTTGTCTATGTCCTTGGCGGTAACTAACCCCCTCTTTCTAAATTTGGTTCATTTTCCGCTCTCAGTCACACCGTTTTGAAAACTCCATTAACATTTTTGTTCAGCTTTGATTCATCCGCAGTCATTCTGTTCACGGACTTGTCTGCGCTTTCATGCAACTACGGATTCATTGGTGCACTAAATAGTTAGACATTACATGTACGTGGTATGCATGTAGAAAAGCAAATCTCATACGTGATCGTTTGGATCAATGACAACGCAGAGTCGTTTGAGTCCGATGACTTCTCGTAGGATCACACTTGTCAAAACAGAAAAAAAGAACACCACCACATCGACACGCTAGAGCTTGCTCGGGTCAGAATTCATATTGATCCTATAGTGTAGCATGGTGTGTAAACCTGACAGCTGCCAACTGGATATTGTGAATGCGCCCGTAGTGTCTACCATCTGCTCATAAGATGTTCTCTAGATTTAAATCCGCAATAGGGGGCCTAGATCTGTTTCGGAAAAGCTTAGTGGTAGGCCTAAAGGGTGGGGAACAGAACAAACAAAATGTTATTTCGGATCTTCATTACGAGTGAAGTCGTTCACGCATTTTGTTGAGAGCTTTTTTTTCTTGAAGTGTTCCTGGTTGGCTGTTTACGGCTTGTTAGGAAATACTGCTGAACGGAGAGAAACTTGTTTTGATTGAGTTCAGGACACATTTTACTACTTATTTTTCTTTCTGTCCAGCAGACCTTTTGGTAGTGCACCTTCTCAATTGGTCCGTTGCCCGAGTTTGTCTTGCTGGATTGCTTCTGGATTCTTGTTATACAGAGCATACTTTTCAAGTTTAGGGTCTCCTGGATTAAACTGCTACTTCAGGTTGAGCGATAAAAAGTGCAGTATCAGTTAAAGCATGATCATACAACATGGTTATCATTTGTCAATGTTTGTCATCGTTAAAGCCTTTCACCTTGTGAAGCCCTGTCAGGGCAGGACAATCTGATATCGGAAAAAAAAAAGTCACGGACTCAGCATGAAGAGCATATTTTGTGCTCCGTGTGGTCAGCCTCAGTTTTGTAACACTCTTATTTAGGTCGAATTGAACAGTAAAAACCATCAACACCCAATAAGCATATTGCAAATTTTCGGTTTATTTATAAAACCTTTGTAAAGCATAAAAAAAAACAAGGGCTCACTGAATGACAGCCCAAAGCACAGCATTTATATTCTGAAACTGATTATTTAGGTCGTGTGGAAAGATGGGCAACGTGTACAACATCAAACGGGAGTTTATTCTTTACGTTAAAAGAGCCCAGATTTAGACTATTTCAGGTAGAAAATTTTGTATGGGTCTGAGAATGGAATCCATGTGAACACGTGTCAAGCCATGTTTCCTATCTTGAGGTGTGCCACGTAAACTGCTGTTTCTCGAGCGTTTGACAGGAGGAGGACATAGGAAAAAGAGGAAGGGCGATGGCGGACACGAAGGATGGAAGGAATGCGGATATGAGGGCTTGTGTGTTGAGGGAGGCAGGATGATGCGCTACGAATGGAGAGGGTAATGCGGGTGGGGCAGATGTTGTGAAGCACACTTACGCATCCGTTTCACGTGCCCGTCTTCACATTGGTAGGTAATACGAACTCTGAACGTGTTAAAAATTCATTTTTAGGTGGAAAATTTGAAAGAACATCTCGCTTGCTGACATTTGCATGTGAACTTGCACGTGTCTCAAGTTGACTATACGCGCTCTTCTGCATAAAATCGTTGCTTACATTAAATGAACTGGAAATAAACCACGTTTACATGACTTGCTTTGTCCTTGTCGTAGGCTGTCATTAACCAACTTGGTATTAATTGCTCCCTGTCGATTGCCGGTACCGATCTGTGGTGGGACGAGCCGGGGGAACGGGGAGTCGGAGTGAGGGGCATAGGAGTAATGCCACTGATATTGGCACTCAGGATGAGACCGAATAAGTGAAGTTAGAGGCCCCTCCCCATCGTGTTTTCCTTCCCCTCAAAGATTAATGTGAATCTGATTAAAACGGCAGCAGCATATAGATGTTCTGCAAATGCCAAATGAACACACGCACTGGCATATTTCAACTCTTTAGGCCTTGCTTAATTTTAGCTGGGAAAGACAGTTGTATCCACGCTGCTCATTCCGACCCATGGCCTTAGCCCCAGCACCAACAATCCACAGGGAGCAGTCAATGTCAAGCCGTCAGGAGGCAACCCACCGGAGGAGACACTGCACTGCTGCCGAGTCAGTTCGGTGGTGTTCTGTGGTACATGTTCTGATTTAACAGTGGAAAGTTTCTAGAACGGTTTTGAAAACGGAGGGCTGGGAAGAGGGTGTAAACCCCAGCACTGGCCTAATATCCTACTCCACAGGAAACAGCTTGCCTTTGTGCATGGTATATACAGAGCCAAAACAAACGTCGGGGTTATGATGGCCAAACTGCAATACTAGAAGAGCTTGATAAAAAGTTAACCCTTTTGTACCGCTGTGTTCCCCTCAGCAAAAAAATGTGTTTGTGTGTGTGTGTGTGCGCGCGCGCGTGCATGCGTGCGTGTGTGTGTGTGTAACCCAGAAATACCACATTGACCCACAGTCATGGGCGTTGGGATGAGAAAGGGGAGAGGAGGGAGGGGGGGGGGGGGGGGCGAGGCGAGTTGACGCAGTTCCTCCTTATTTCCGCTTAACTTAGTCAAGGCGCTATTTGGGAGCTAAGAGTTCAAGCAAAGTAATAAACAAAAGGGGTAAAAGGCACCCGTGCTTCTTACATGGAACGCCAGACTATATTGGGTTGACGGCGTTCCTTCTTCGTTATACTCCAAGTAACTGTCTCGCCATTTATCTTGGCTCGTTCCGAAGCTGTCTAAATAAAATTCAAGTAACCCTCAGCAAGTAATCAACGGCGGATCATTCTGATGCTTACCTCTACCGAAGTGGTCAGTCGTAAACGTTTTGATGTAAACATACGCGATAAAGTAAATCATGCTGTTTATAGTCCAGCTAACCACACAGTAGCCATACACGGGCAGTACCAAGCCATCTGCTAAAACTCTGTACTGACAAAGACCACCTGGCAGTTTTGTTATGCATCCTCCTTTCACCTGAAACAGAGATCGGCAATCTACAGGTGTTTTTCCTTTCCTAATCTGTTTTTCATGCCCGAGGGTCACAAGGAATTGTAATGGTTCTTCAACAACGTGGAAAATCACATGAAAAGTTATGTGAGGTGGCTAACGTGGTCTCTCTTTTGTGGCTAACGTGGTCTCTCTTTCTGAGGCAACTCAGTACCTAGCTCTGGTGAGACGAGAAGCTGGTCTTGTTTATAAAATTCTGTGGTGATGAATATTTTTGGTTTCTGATGGGATCCGAGCCCCAGTCTTTACAGCCATTTGTTCGTATCGCAAACCTCTGGGATACGTGCGCGGCGTATCTGTGAGAGCATATGTTGATGTTACATCCAATTGCGGGCTTGCACTTTATCCTTGGTATTCTCCCTTGAGTAATCTTTCCAGATGTAAATTCGTTGGCTGGTCTCTGTTTTGTGATGGGGGACTGGCATTCGTTTAAAGCAACACTTTACGTGTGTCTCCGGAGGCGTGGTCTATTTCAGACAAAGATGGTAAGTGGTGAGTCAGTGTAAGCCAAAACGGGCGAAAAGTTTTTTCAGTTTCCTCCCTTCTCCTTTCCTTTGTGTCAGGTCAGGTTGATTTTCAGGATTAAAAGACAGAAGGGGCTCGTTTCATTAAACACTGCAGATTATTTGCCATTTGCTTATCTGAAAAAAAAAAGACTGAATTATTCTAATAGGTCTCATCATTTTGTAATGAACATTTGAAAAAAAAGAATTGAATTAACTGATCAGTGCTGGGTATATTTCCTTATATTATTCACAAACTTCTAAGAAAATGATTTTTTAACTGAATTACACAAATCTTTGTCAACCTAAACATTTGTGTCAAAAGTTAAAACTTTTGAATAAAATGTTCTGTACTACAGTCCATTTCACCGTATTGTGCCAAATGTCATTTTACTATGAAATTGTTCAGAAGCATATGTCGTAATTTTGTATATATATATTTTTTATGAATGATTTAGTTACTCGGTGATTTAACCTGTCTTGTAATTTTGTTTGAAAACTGAAAAAAAAAAAAATGTGTATTAACTGTCCAGTGCTGTAGCGTAAACCAACGGTTTGTGTTGAAAATACAATTTCTTTAATTGATTGCTCAGTGCTTTAGCTTACCAATCTTACCCATGTGTGTCAATAATTTAAAGAAACAGTTGAATAAACTGGTCAGAGCTACTTCCACCATTTTGTATGAAAAATGTCAAGGAAGTGAATATTTTTTAATAAATTGTTTAGTGTTGTTATCTATCTTAACATTTAATTTGGTCAAATTCTGATGGGCCTGTGAGGTATAAACAGCGTTCTTGATGTTTTCAATTGTATGTCATAGGTAAAACCTGTGATTCCGTATGTTTTCTTTTTTTTTCATTTTTTTTCATTTCTTTTAACACTTGAAGTCTTCAAGTGACATAATAGATGAAATTGTACTGATTTCTTTCTATATTTTTCGCACTGCTTTTATACTTTTTAAAAACTTTCTATTATTTTGATTTTCTTCTGGGTTTTTTTTTTTTTTTTTTTTCTTTTCTTATCTTTACATTTCTAATTTACATTACAGATATATTTTCAAATGCCAAGGCCTTGAACAGTTCATAATTTTAGATGTAGTCCCTACAGTTTAGTATGTCTAACTTTTTTTTTTATATATTACGTTTTTATCAATGTTGGCGTACGTTTGGTTGCTTCGTTGCAATTTCATTTCCAGCGAGAGCATTTCAAAAGCAATTCTTCCCCCTTTTATGATCTTTTGTACGACACCAACAATTCGTGATGTCTCCAATCCACCCCTTTCTTCCCCTCTCTGTTTCTGTCTGTCTCTGTCTCTCTCTCCGTCTATATCTGTCTGCCTGTCTGTCTCTGTTTTCCTAATTTAGGTTGCATTTATTCTCTCTTTATTTATGATTGTGTGTGTGTGTGTGTGTGTGTGTGTGTGTGTGTATGCGCGCGCGCACACACACACACACACACACACACACACACACACAACACACACCCACCCACACACACCACACACACGAGAGAGAGAGAGAGAGATAGAGGAGAGAGAGAGAGAGAGAGAGAGAGAGAGAGAGACAGACAGACAGACAGACAGACAGACAGACAGACAGACAGACAGCAGACAAGACAAGAGACTCTGTCTCTGCATTTTGTCTCTCTGTCTCTTTCTCTCTGTCTGCCTGCCTGCCTGTCTGTATGTTCATCCCTGGGTGTGTGTGTGTGTGTGTGTTGTGTGTTGTGTGTGTGTGTGTGTGTGAGAGAGAGAGAGGAGAGAGAGAGAGAGAGAAAGTAAAGTAAACTGGAACGTTCTACCTACCCTTAGCCAGTTTCTTCAGGTGCTGACTTTCACATACTTAGCAAAATGTTCAGCTGTCAAGGACAGTTGTTTTATATTCTGTGTGTGTCGCGGACACGTCCCTAACTTCTGTCTA
>JADBJO010000507.1:181027-188527 GCA_016801955.1 Conus betulinus | reverse complement strand
GAACGGTATTCCTATAGAAGATATAAATGAGCATCATGTTTTAGGGGTAAAAGATAAAATGAAGGATTCAAGTGGCAATCTAATCTCAATAGTTCATGCAAGATCATCTGGAAAATTTTTTTTTTATTTTTATCTCAACTAAAGTGCTATGTCAGTACTGCTACGCTTGAACTTTTCTTCATGATGACATTTACGTTCTGCAGCTCATCGATGCACACGAAGGTGGCTCTGCAGTCCTAGCCTGGAGGCGCAGAGTCTTGAACAGTGGGGGCATTGGAAGTCCGTTGTTGTGATCACTGCTGATGCAGCCCTGTGTCGCTTTTCTCTGGCATCAGTGAGCTTCTGGCGTCGTGCTTCTTCGTAGTTTGCAGCAGCTTTGTTGACTGAGACTCTCCATTTTGGTCTGTCCATAGCACGCTCCTCCAGTTCTCTCGGCTTGACGTGACACCACTGGATGTTTGCTTTCAGTGTCTTTGTATCGCAGCTTTGGGCGGCCTTGGTTTCTCTTGCCGAGCTGTAGCTCACCATACATCAGGCGTCTTGGCATCCTAAACTCCTCCATACGGATGACATGCCCCACCCATCGAAGTTGGGCCTTGATGAGCATGGACTCAACGCTGGTGGAGTTGGCACGTTCCAGGACCTCCAGGTTGGTGATGTGGTCCTGCCAGCTGATTCCGAGTATGGAACGGAGCGCTCGCATGTGAAAGTATTCCAGTTTTTTTTAAGTGTCTGCGATACAGTGTCCATGTTACACAACCGTAGAGAAGGGAGGGGAGTACCACCGCATTGTAGACCTTCAGTTTCGTTGATAGTCGGATACTGTGTTGATTGAGCACTCGGGTGCGGAGTCTGCCCATTGCCTGGCTAGCCTTGCCGATTCTAGAGACGATTTCTTTATCCAGGGAGCCATCACAGGAGATGGTGCTTCCCAGGTACTTGAAATGTTCGACATTGGCAAGTGGTGTGTCGCGATGATAATGCTGGGTGCAGGTGGGTGGGTGTTTGGTGCAGGTTGGTGAAGCACCTCCGTCTTGCCGAGACTGACAGTCAGGCCGAAGAGTTTTGAGGCCTCAGAGAAGCGATCTAGCATCATCTGCAGGTCGGATTCTGCATGGGCCACAAGGGCGCAGTCATCAGCAAAGAGGACTTCTTGAAGGAGGGTTTGCATGCTCTTTGTCTTGGCAGTGAGACGACACAGGTCGAAGAGGGAGCCATCCAAACGGTAGCGAATGTAATAATGATAATGATGATAATAACAACAGTAATAATAACAACAGTAATAGCATAGAAGAAAGACTGAATTCTCTCCATAGACGTGCAGCGAAGTTTGTCCTTCCGGCTGCTCCTCTAACAAGACTGGAAAAACTAAGAGCACCGGACGTACGCATTGAAAGCAAACAACTAAAATTCAACAAGGCATCATTTATATTGAAAGTTTTGACAAATACCATGCCATGTTATATCAATGCCTCTTTTTTTTATATACATACAACGCTGAACAGCTGTCCTGGCTCGCAGAAATTCCTTCTTCCCTGCACATACACAGATCAATACAAAATGGTGTAATTTACTCTGTGGGTTTATTTCTGGGAGTCACTCCTAACGAGCATGCAAAATACGAATACGTTAAAACATTTCAGGAGACATTTACATAAATATTTCATGCCTCAATAGTGTGATTATTTCATTAAAATCATACACTCTACTTGGCAATTCTTCTGTAAGCAGTACTTTAAATACTCTGAACAAATGAACAACTCCATTAAACCGCCTCTTTCTTTTATTTTGTTCCTCCTAGTGGCTACCCCACCATGTCGTTCTTACATTTATGAATAGTATGCTTGTCGGTATTAGAATTACGCAATGTTGTTTTGATGAATTGTTAGTGTGAATGATATGTTTTAAAATGACGTAAGCATGACAAGGACAGATTGTAAGACTAGGCCTTGGCCTAAAGTCTTCATCTTTGAGAATTAGATATCAATCGGTCAATCTTGTCAGTCTGTCTGCCTGCCTTCCTGTCTCTGTGTCTCTCTCTGTCCGCCTCCCTGCCCCCCTTCCTGCCTCCGTACCTCCCTACCTCCCTCCCTCCCCCTCTGTCTCTTGTTTGATCTGCATGTATGTCTCTCTCTGTCACCCTCCCTACCTTTTGATTCTTTATCTTTGTTCGTTTGTGTCTGCTTGCGAGCCTCTCTCTCTCTCTCTGTCTCACTGTCTCTGTCTTTCTCTGTCTCTCTCTCTCTCTGTCTGTCTGTCTGTCTGTCTGTCTGTCTGTCTCTCTCTCCTCTGTCTCTCTCTCTCCCTCTCTCTCTCTCTCTCTGTCTCTGTCTCTCTCTCTCTCTCTCTCTCTCTCTCTCTCTCTCTCTCTCTCTCTCTCTCTCTCTCTCTCTCTTTCTCCCCTCCCGCGCGTGCAGTACGTACGTGTATGTATTAATGCATACTTGCATATCATTCAAACAATAAGAACATCACTGTTAAGAAGACTTCTCGAGAGAATGCGTTAGTTATACATTAAAAAAAACAAACAAACAAACAACAGTTCTCGTTCTTTGAAGACATTTAATTAAAAGTACAATGCTGAAATGAGTGACAGGGGCTGTCATCAGCATTAAATAACACTATCCAGTCAGAGAAGAGGTGAACTTTGTATTCTCTAGTATACAGCAAAGACGACCGCATAAGGCCCTTCACAGGGCTACCACCCGTGTAGGAAAAGAAATCATAGTCTGAAAAAGGTGGGAAAACAACAGTGCAGGGAGCACTATCTTCAGTTTATGAAGTGCCGTCATCATTTTTTTTTTCTCCAACAGAACACTTTTTTTCGGTCAAAATTTATTAGGACTTCTAAAATGTTTTCAAAAATTGATTTACAATTGAAATTAGCAAGAAAACCTACCCAAACTGTGCTTATTTGCCAAATGAAAGATGATCGTGAAATGCTCTCTTGGAATGTTTGTTGGACTACCCCTGTGCCTTTACTGGGCATGCTTGTCATACAGACTTCCTGAACACGCTAACCGTTTGAATCAATGTTAAGTTATGCGAACGTTTTATTTTTGACAACAGAAGCAATTTTGGGTATATTTTCTTTAGTTTTGATTATTAATCTACCTATTACAACATTTAAATGTTCGGGAAAAAAGCAAAACAATTTAACTTTTAGTTGCTGATATTACATGATTTATGAGGAAGTTAACAATTCACTCAGTACAGGGCTTCCTTCCAGTATGTGTGTGGGGGGAGAGAGGGGAGACAGAGAGAGAGAGAGAGAGACAGAGAGAGAGAGAGAGAGAGTCTGAGCATATTGACTGCCTGTCTCTCTTAATCGTAAATACTTTTGTCTGTCTGTCTCTCTTCTCTCTTTCACTCTCTGTCTCTCACTCTCTCTCTCTCTCTCACTCTCTCTCTCTGTCTCCCAAAATCTCAATCCTTGATCGAGTAATGGTTTTCTGATCTCTCTCTCTCTCTCTCTCTCTCTCTCTCTCTCTCTCTCTCTCTCTCTCTCTCTCTCTCTCCTCTCCTCCTCCTCTCTCCCTCCTCCTCCTCATCTCTCTCTCTCTCTGTCTTTCTGTTTCTGCCCCTCCCTCTCACCCTCTTTCTCTCTCTCCACTTCCATCCCCCCCCCCTCTCTCCTTCCCTCACATACCATACATAGAGAGAGAGAGAGAGAGAGAGAGAGAGAGAGAGAGGAGAGTCACATTATTCTTCGCAGAGATAGATGATAATGTAAAAGGATAATAATGCCATATATATCACTGCTTGTGTCCGCTTTGTTGCAGAAAGTACAGGCTTTTTTGCCTTGCCTTTCATTTCCATGTTTATATATATATCTTTGTCGTTGTTAGTTTGATTTTATTCTTATTCTTTTATTTCGATTTTTTTTAGAATTATTACTGTATTGTGTTTCATAACTTAAATTTCAAATAATGTCAACAATCGGGACGCGTTTTTTCCTTATTTGTTCACTGTATAGTCGCCACTGGGATCAAAGCGAAACATGACCAGTTCCAGCGAGAAATAAATCATGAAGAGCACGAAAGAGGCATGTCACCTTGGTGAACGTCGAGTGTTTTACGGGCGAAATCTTTGCCCTCTCTATGCGTGTCTCTCTCTTTGTCCGCGGAGTGTATGGTTGTGTGTTCATGTGTGTGTGTGCGCGTGTGCGTGCGTGCGTGCGTGTGTGGGTGTGTGCGTGCGAGCGTGCGTGAGTGCGTCCGTCCGTGCATGAAAGAGAGAGAGTCTGAAATAAAGGCATACAGACACATACACAAAGAGAGAGAGAGAGAGAGAGAGAGAGAGAGAGAGAGAGACAGACAGACAGACAGACAGACAGACAGACAGACAGACAGAGACAGAGTACACGTGACAATCAATGTAGACACCTGCATCAGAATGATTAATGTAATGTGGTCAATCAGACAAACTCATTACCCTCAGCCTCTGCTTTATTATAACAAACCTCTTTGTACCGTACTTCGTGGCTTTATTCCAGGACGTTTGCCAACGTCTGTCCTCTAACGCCCCCACCCATCCCAACCTCACCCCCTCCCCTCAATTCCCCATTACCTCCCTTCGTAAGTCTCTTGCCTGTCTTATTTCTGTCTTCTCCCTCACTTAGGTCTATCACACTTTTCATGTCTGTCACCCCCTCCCCCCCCCCCACCTCCACCCCCTTCTTCTCGTCATGTTTCTCAAGCTTGCCAATTCCTTCCCCGCCCTTCGTCGTCTTTTCCATGTCTGCCAACTTACTTTCCGTTCCTTAGTCATGATTTGCCTGCCTGTTAATTTCTTTCCTTCCCTCCGTCATATTTGTTTGCCTTCCCTCCGTCATATTTGTTTGCCTTCCCCTTATTTCTTCCCCTTATTCCATCATGTTTATCCCTCCTGCCGATTCCTTCCCTTCCCTCTCTCCCATTTCTCCAGCCTGCCAGTTCTTCACCCCTCCCCATACGTGTCTTGCTACCATTTCCTTGCCTTCCCTTTCTTCAGTTCTTACCTGCCCACGAGTTTCTCTCTCCACCCACTCACCCCCCCCCCCCCCCCCCCACACACACACACACACTCTCCATTATATTTCTCTTGCCTCTCTCCTGCGTCGTACTTCTTATGTCTTCCGATTCCTTTCCCTCTCTGCATCATACTTCTTACATCTTCCGATTCTTTTCCTTTCTTACGTCATACTTCTTCCATCTTCCAATCCCTTCCCCTCCCTGCGTCATACTTCTTCCGTCTTCGATTCTTTCTTCTTTTCCGATTCTTTCCCTCCTGCGTCCTACTTCTTACGTCTTCCGATTCCTTTCCCTCCCTGCGTCATAGGTCTTACGTCTTCCGATTCCTTTCCCTCTCTGCGTCATACTTCTTACGTCTGCGGATTCCTTTCCCTCCCTGCGTCATACTTCTTACGTCTTCCAATTCCTTTCCCTCCCTGCGTCCTACTTCTTCCGTCTGCTGATTCCTTTCCCTCCTGCCGTACAGTTCTGCTGCCTGCCAATTCCTTTCTGTCCGTTTATCGTTTTTCTCTTGAATACCGATTTCTTCACCTCCCTCCGTCATGTTTATCCTTCCTTTCCGTCCATCGGTCGTATTTCTTCCGTCTGCCCGTTTCTTCCGTTTCTCCGTCATGTTTTGACTACCTGCACATTTCCTTCCCTTCTTTCGTGATATTTCTTCTACCTTTCTATTTCTCCTCCTCCGTCAGTTAATTCTTTTTCCTGTTTGCTAATTCTTTCTGCTCCCTCTGATGAAAAAAAAAAATCTGCCTCTGACAACGCCTTCCCTTCCCTCCGTGATATTTCTCCTGCCTGCCAATTCCTTTGCTTACCTCCGATAACGATGTGTACCCTGTGCCAGTGCCTCCCCCTCCCTCTGTCATATTTGTCCTGCCTGCCGGATCCCTCCCTTTCCTCCCATCGCATTTCTCATGCCTGCTGAATTTCCCCCCCTTCTTCTCCTGTTCGTCTGTCGTATTTCTTCTGCCTGACAATCGCTTCTCTTCCCACCCCTCTTCCCCCGTTCTCCTTCCAGCTGCTCATTTTCTCCTTTCTCTCTCTCTCTCCACCCCTTCATCACATTTCTCTGCCCGTCAAATTTCTTCCTCCATCATGTTTTTCCTGGCTTTCAAATTCCCCACCTCCGTTATATTTCTCAAGACTTCTAAGTTTTCCCCCAACTCTCTCCCCCCCCCCCCTCCCAATCATTTTCTCATACTGGCCAAAATTACCCCCCACCCGTACCCTCCCCTTCTCCATCACATTTCTCCTTCTCTGCTGTCAATTCACCCCCTTCCATCCCCTTTCCCCGTCTCTGCTGTCAGTGATACTTATCTGTCTCGCCATTTTCTCTCTCTCCCTCTCAATCTGCTCCCTCCGTCATAATTCTCCCACCCGCTAGAATTCTTGACCTTGTTTTCCTTACCCATTCCCTCCATCACATTTTTCCTGTCCACCATTTTTTTTTTCTACTATACACACTCTCAACCCCCTTTCCCTAGGTCACTACCAGAGTGTGTGCTTCCATCTCCTGCCAGACGGTTTCTCCTGTCTCTCCTCCCCTTTCCATCGGTCTCTTTCTCTTTTGTTACCTTCTTGTCTGTCAATCATTTTTCTCCTACATGCCAGTTTCCCCTACCCGTTCCTGTCCTTCCCCTCCCTCCATTTTTGTTTTTGTTTTCTTCTCCTCCCTCCCTCCATCATCTTTACCTTTACCTTGCCTGTCAATATCTCCTGCCCATTCCCCTCCTCCACCCCCACCCCCCCCCCCCCCTCTCGTCCATATCATTTTTGCTTCCATCTACTCTCTCCATCATGTTTCTGCTGCGTGCCTTTTTTTCTTTCCTATACCTCCCGGTCACCGTCATTTTGCCTTCCTTCTTCTTTCCCCCATTTCTCCTGCCTGCCCTTTTTTTTTCTTTCCCTTCACCCCCCTCTCTGGCTATCACGTGGCTTCCTTCTTCTTTCCCCATTTCTCCTGCCTGTCCTTTTTTTTCTTTCCCTTCACCCCCCTCTCTGGCTATCACGTGGCTTCCTTCTTCTTTCCCCATTTTTCTCCTGCCTGTCCTTTTTTTTTCTTTCCCTTCACCCCCCTCCCTGGCTATCACGTGGCTTCCTTTCTTCTTTCCCCATTTCTCCTGCCTGTCCTTTTTTTTCTTTCCCTTCACCCCCATCTCTGGCTATCATGTGGCTTCCTTCTTCTTTCCCCATTTCTCCTGCCTGTCCTTTTTTTTCTTTCCCTTCATCCCCCTCTCTGGCTATCACGTGGCTTCCTTCTCTCTACATTGTATTTTTCCTGCCTGTCTCTTCTTCAGCCCTTTCCTTTTTTGTCGCTGTCATTTTCGCTTCTTTCTTCTTTCTCCATTACATTTCTGTCGCCCGTTATTTTCCCCTCCCGCTTCACCCTCTTCCCTTAGGTCACTGCTATCTCTGTGTGTTTTCTCCATTCTCCGTTATATGTCATACTTGCCAAGTTCCCTACACTTGCTCTCAACACGTTATCTAATCC
>JADBJO010000507.1:161027-163527 GCA_016801955.1 Conus betulinus | reverse complement strand
GTAACAAACATTCCGGCCACGTGACCTAGGTGAATGTTTACAGGTGGTATACTTATGCACTGACTGGAGGAGCTGCGACGTGGTTAAGCGGATAGACGTGACACATAGACAGGGCAATGGATGGGGAGCATGAAAGCTGTGTCATCAGACCGCTGCCAAGAATAAAAGGAAAAAAAAAAAGAACAAGCACAAGCAGACGGAAAACAAGCAACGCGCTTCGACTATATTCATGCAAGACAAACGGAACAAAACAAAACAAAACAAAAAAAAAAGGGGGGGGGGGGTTAATAAAAAAGAGAAAAGAAACTTAGGCTTCATTTTTCATCCTTTTTAACAACAATTTTCTATGTTGGGCGACATGATTCGGCGAATACTGTAAACGTCCATGCGATTCGTACGCAGAGCTGTCCGAATTCACCTGTTGCGGAGGCGTCAGGGTTCAGCTAGTGAGGAGGAGAAGTATGTCGGGAGTTATCTTCTCTTGGGTATGGCATAGTGCAGACTGGAACGAAAATAAAGTAGGCTTAAAAAGAAATGAGGGAAAGAGATAGTAGGGAGAAAGGGGCTGTGTTAAGGATATTAATGATAAGAATTAGACTAAAGAGTGTAAATCAGTAAGCTGGGGGAAAAAGAGATAAAAAGTTAATGGAGGAGAAAGGGGGACAGAGGACGGGTAAATTAGTCGAACGGGCAGGGCCAAAAGAGACGTGGCTGAGTGAGTGGGGGTGATGGATGAATGGAGGGACTGGGCTATGTATGGGAGGTGGGTGGATAAGCTAGCATGGGTACGTAGACCGACAAAATGAGATAGGTAGGCATTGATTGAAGATGGGTAAGTCCTGTCTGATATTTGATGCTTTGAAGGTCGTCTTGACGTATCTTGCTAAACGGCTAAAAATCGTAAAGGACGGATCATTATCATGATATTATTGATTACATTTGACCTCACCTCTCTGTCTCTCACGGTCCTCTGTTTATCTGTCTGTCTCTGTCTGTATCTGTCTGTCTCTCTCTCTCTCTCTCTCTCTCTCTCTCTCTCTCTCTCTCTCTCTCTCTCTCTCTCTCTCTCTCTCTCTCTCTCTCTCTCTCTCTCTCTCTCTCTCTCTCTCTCTCTCTCTCTCTCTCTCTCTCTCTCTCTCTCTCTCTCTCTCTCTTCCTCACTCCGGCTGTTGGAGTGACAGTGGTGGTTCTTGCCTTTCAATATACAGTTCCCGTAGCTCCTCGTGATGGGTGCGATCTTGGGAGGATTTTTTTTAGCAGTTTTTTTTTTTTGTCTGTTCTTTGAGATGTCTGAAGAGAACACGTTTGTCGAAAGTTTGACAGACTGTTTCATATTGTGTATACTAAAAAAAAAAAAAAAAAAAAAAAAAGAGAGAGAGATACTTTAAACTCTTCTGTGTTTATTTGTATTTGGGCTCTTTTGCTTCCCCCCCTTTTTTTGGTTTGTTTTCGTGTTCATACTTCAGTTTAGTAAAAGGAAATACAACAGGTAACATAAAAAAGAAAATACAAAGAAAAGAAGGAAAGGATGGATTCACTTGTTGCAGGTAAACAGAGACATGAGAGAGAACATACTGATGAACACATAGTCGGGTGGACGGAAATAGCAGATGGGCAGAGGGGTGGATGGGAGGGGTCAGAAGTTGACTGGATAAATGATTGGTTGACGCAACATTAGGAGAGTAGATCGAGGCATATCTAAGTGGGTGAATGGACAGGTTGTTCCTGATAGATACAGTTAAGCAGCAGCAGCAGTACAGTAGTAGTAGTAGCAGTAGCAGCAGCAGCAGCACAGTAGAAGTAGTAGTAGTAGCAGCAGCAGTACAGTAGTAGTAGTAGTAGTAGTAGTAGTAGTAGTAGTAGTAGTAGTAGCAGCAGCAGCAGCAGTACAGTAGTAGTAGTAGTTGTAGTAGTAGTAGCAGTAGTAGTACAGTAGTAGTAGTAGTAGTAGCAGCAGCAGCAGCAGCAGCAGCAGCAGCAGCAGCAGCAGTACAGTAGTAGTAGCAGTAGCAGCAGCACAGTAGAAGTAGTAGTAGTAGTAGTAGCAGTACAGTAGTAGTAGTAATAGCAGCAGTACAGTAGTAGTAGTAGTAGTAGTAGCAGCAGCAGTACAGTAGCAGTAGCAACAGCAGCAGCACAGTAGAAGTAGTAGTAGTAGCAGCAGTACAGTAGTAGCAGCAGCAGCAGTACAGTAGTAGTAGTAGCAGCAGCAGCAGCAGCACAGTAGAAGTAGTAGTAGCAGCAGCAGCACAGTAGAAGTAGTAGTAGCAGCAGCAGCAGTACAGTAGAAGTAGTAGTAGCAGCAGCAGCAGTACAGTAGTAGTAGTAGTAGTAGCAGCAGCAGCAGCACAGTAGAAGTAGTAGTAGTAGCAGCAGCAGCAGCAGCAGTACAATAGTAGTAGCAGTAGCAGCAGCAGCAGCAGTACAGTAGCAGCAGCAGCAGCACAGTAGAAGTAGTAGTAGCAGCAGCAGTACAGTAGTAGTAGTAGCAGCAGCAGCA
>JADBJO010000507.1:148527-156027 GCA_016801955.1 Conus betulinus | reverse complement strand
ACTTTTAAACCTTTGTGAGCCCAGTAAATGATGGCAATGCACCTTTAAATCTTTGTGTGCCCTGTGAAATAATGCTGATATAACCATTAAATTTTTGTGTGCTGAGTAAAATGATGGCAGTGTACCTTTAAACCCTTATGTACCCGTGAAATTATGGTAATATACCTCTGTCTTTTGTTTGCCCCTTGAAGCGATGATAATGTAACTTCATTTAATCATTGAAATGATAATAAAGTATTTTTGAGTGTTTACTTTAATGATAGCTATCGTCTTGTGTAGTAAGTGAAGTGATGAGAGTAGATCTTTGGGTGGCAAGTGAAGTTGTAATCGTGCATCTTTGTGTACTTTGTGAAGAAATGATAATGTATCCTAAAATAGCCAGAGATTGTGTGTCTTTATATGACCACTTACGTGATGATGGTGTATCTTTGAGCGCCCCTGTGAAGTGATGACGATTTATCTTGACGTGGCCAGTAAAGTGACCACAGTGTATCTTCGTGAGGCCAGTGAAGTGACGCCAGTGTACCTTTATGTGGCCGGTATATTGACGACAGTGTATCTTTGTGTGTCCAGCACACTGATGACAGTGCATCTTTGTGTATCCGGTGAGATGTTGACAGTGTATCAGTGATGATGGCGTGTGTGTGTGTGTGTGTGTGTGTGTGTGTGTGTGTGTGTGTGTGTGTGTGTGTGACGGCAGTGCATCTTTGTGGAATGTTGACAGTGATGATTGTATGTCTTTGTGTGTGTCACGGCAGTGCATCTTCGTGGAATATTGACTGTGACGATAGTATGTCTTTGTGTGTGTCATAGCATTGCATCTTTGTGAAATGTTGACAGTGACGATAGCATGTCTCTGTGTGTGTCACAGCAGTGCATCTTTGTGAAATGTTGACAGTGACGATAGCATGTCTTTGTGTGTGTCACGGCAGTGTATCTTTGTGCGCAGTGAAGCCATTAGGGGATGACACCGATACCACCCCAGTGTTCCGCATCGTGCAGATAAACCCAAGAAGCGGGTACTGGTGCTGGACACCTCGGGTAGCATGACGGTGAGTAGCTCTGCTGAAGCTCTTTGTTTGTTTCTTTGTTTTGCTTTGTTTTTGCCTTTTTGGCTATTTTGTTATATCGTGGTTAAAAGTCGTATCACTCTCGAGTGCGTCGTAACCGTACCACCTTGAAATTTCCAGGAGTTTGCAGTCTTTTTTTTTCTTGTGAATTATACAGTCAGTACAATCAGTAACAAGAATAAAACAATCAGCCAGTACATGGTGAGTTCAGCTGAGAGAGAAGGGGCGGGGGGGGCGGATAGGAAGGGGATGAGGGAGGGAAAGGCAGAGAGAGAGAGAGAGAGAGAGAGAGAGAGAGAAGTGGGAAAATGAAAAGCTGAGAGAGAGAGAGAGAGAGAGAGAGAGAGAGAGAGAGAGAACGTGGGAAATCCGAGAAGCTGATTGAAGAAAAAGACCCTGATGACTTGGGGAGGACGAGAGGAAAATAACGAAAATGCCCTTCATTTGTTTTGCGATGATGAAATAAACAGAAAGAGCAAGAGACAAAGAGAATTCCTAATTGACAACGCTATGAGTGTTATAAACTGCTGCATTTTTTAAATTCTAAAGTGTCAAGTTCTCTTGTGGCGTATGGTACCGGTTCCCTTCTTATTTTTCTGTCTACACATTCCCAACACACACACACACACACACACACACACACACACACACACACACACACACACACACACACACACACACACACACACACCACCTTTCGGCATGTTCGTGTGTCTCTCTCTGTCTGTCCTGTGCTGTCTGTGTGTCTGTCTGCTTCCTCGTCTTTCCCTTCCATCCAGTCCTCTCTTTCTGTCTGTCTGTCTGTGTGTCTGTCTGTCGTCTGTCTGTCTGTCTTAAATCGTGTCTGCTCTGTCTGTCTGTCTGTCTGTCTGTCACTGTCTCTGTCCATCTCTGTCGTCTGTCTGTCTCTCTCTCTCTCCTCTCTCTCTCAACTCTCTCTCTCTCTCTCTCTCCTGATGTATGATGAATTCAAACAAGGTGCCATCATTTATGTAAAACAAATTCGGTGACAAAAGCCCAACAGTGTTAGCCATTAAAGCCCTGTCCGCTATCAACAAAGAAGCAACTCCGTCCACCCCATCCCTCCTCTCCCTCCCTCCTCTCCCTCCACCTTTTCCTCTGTAGGCATAAGTCTCTCCTCTCCAGTCCGCTGTCTGAAGTATGATATATTCCAAAGGTGCCATCATTTTGTAAAACAAATTCGGACACAAACCCGCCCAACAGTGTTTATATTAAAGCCCTGTTACTATGAAGAAAAGAAGCAGTTTTCCCACTGGCATAAGTTCTTCCTCTCCAGTCCGCTTGTCTGATCAATATAACCAACCCAAGTTTACTCTGAACCTCGGGTCTGGAAAAGACACACTGCAAAGACAAACCCGCTGACACGTTTTAAGAAGCAGCAACACAGGCATTTTTACTTTAAGATAACTTCTTCTGTCGATGAACGAAAAATAAATCTCCGTTTCGCCACACTCTCTTTGCCAGGCAGCAGTTGACGTCTTCGAACACACGTCTTAAACACTATCGTTACTCTGTGTAGGAGCACCACTATCATTACTCTGTGTGTGTGTGCGTGTGCGTGTGTGCGCGCGCGAGCGCGCGCGCGAGCGTGTGTGTGTGTATGTGTGTGTGTGTGTGTGTGTGTGTGTGGGTGTGTGTGTGTGTGTGTGTGTGTGTGTGTCTATCTTTCGGACTGTCTCTCTCTGTCTCAGTCTGTCTGCGTGTCTGTCTGTCTGTCTGTCTGTCTTTCTCTCTCTGTCTCTGTCTGTCTGTGCCTCCCTGAGCGTGATGATGCAGGCCACCAGCAGCTACATCCTGAGCTGCATCGAAACGGGCAGCAGCCTGGGCATCGTGCAGTTTCAACACCAACGCCACCGTGCTGTCGCCCATGGTGCCCATCCACTCGGAGGACGACCGCCACGACCTCATCAAGAAGCTGCCGCGCCAGGCCGAGGGCAAGACCAGCATCGGGGCGGGGCTGGAGAAGGGTTTGCAGGTCCGTCCTTGGGTGGGTGGGTGGGGGGGGGGGGGGGGGGTTGGTGGGCGATGGGTATGGGGGTGGGGGTGGTGGGTGGGGATGGGGTGTGGGTGGTGTGAGTGTAGTGTCTGCGTGTGTGTATGTTTATAGTATGTGGTGTGGATGTGTGTGTGTGTGTGTGTGTGTGTGTGTGTGTGTGGGTGTGGATGTGTGTGTATATGAGTGTGTGAGTGAGTGAGTGAGTGTGTGTGTGTGTATGTGTGTGTGTGTGTGTGTGTGTGTGTGTGTGTGTGTGTGTGTGTGTGTGTGTGTGTGTAAGAGTGTGTGAGTGTGTGGCTGTGTGTGTGTGTGCGCGCGCGCGCGTGCATACGTGTGCGCGTGTGTGAACATGGCGTGCATACGCCTGTGCGCACGTACATGCATATGAGTACGTACGCGCGCCAACGACCACCACAACAACCACAACAACGACGACCACCGCCACGACGACTCAAACGGCTGCCGTATGTGGTGGGTGTCACCAGTTGCTGAACAGCATGCGGGACAAGAAGGACGGGCAGGGCAGTATCATTCTCATCACGGACGGCAAGGAGAACGAGCGGCCGTTCCTCAACGACTTTCAGGCCAAAATCCTGGTGAGTCTCCTTTGCAAGCCATCTTCTCTGACTGTCTGCTCAGTGTTTGTTGTAGTATGGCCCCCGCAGGTCACACAGGGACCCCTCTTGAAGGCTGTCTCCCACATCGTAAGGAAAAAAAAAAACGCGTGTTGTCTTGAAAAGAGGGAAACAAAACAACAAAGTCGACCTTCTGCGCTGTTTACACGGTTATAGCTGAACCGCTGACATCATTAAAGTGGACGGAGTGACACACGTACTGAGGATGGGTGATTTCTGAGAGACCACTTTCAGGATTTCTGTAACTCTTCTGAAACTCTTTGCAAAGAGTATTTCTGTAACTCTGCGTAGAAAGTTGCGAGTTCTAAAAGGCCCATTCCACTATGTCAGTAACCCTTTGCAAAAGTATTTCTGTAACTCTCAGCATAGAAGGTAGTGCGTTCTGAGGGGCTATTTCCAGAATTTCTGTAAGTATGTGCATAGTAAATTGTGATTATTTTGTTCTAAAATTTCTTCCACTCGCCTGTCAGAAGTTTGTTGAGTTGTGCAAGGTCTCTTCTGAGAGTTCCCCTGTCTCTCCGCACGGAAGGTTGTGAGGTCAGCACTCTCTTTTCCAGCTCTCCTTCCACTCTTGGAGTGCCCAACATGAACACTTTTGTTTTTTTTTTTTGTGTGTGTGTTTACATATCAGAACGCGTTGTCGTTCTGGTGGTCATATGTAGTCTTTGTTCTCCACTTCTCGTTCTCCTTGGGTGGTTATCAGCATGCGCTGTATGACTAGGGTGAGTATTGATAAGAAACTGACCGTTTAGAGAGAGAGAGAGAGAGAGAGAGGGGCAGTGGCGGAGAAAAGTCAAACAACATACATTGCTACACGCTACGCCAGTTACATCCTGCTCAAAGTGCCAGCAGAATTTTTTCTTTAATGAATCTCAGGTGAAAATGAAGAAAAAAAAGCCGGTACACACAACAGCACGAAGCCTGAAAAATTAGCGGCAGGATTGTAAGTGGCGGTGGCTTTACCACCTTACAAGAACGTGAGCCAAACAGTACCCTTGCAGTGACTGGCCGTGACAGTGACGATGGTCGGCCATGGGGTCAAAGGTCTCTACAACGGAGTATGCGGACGTAAGGTGGAAATTAACGATTAGTTCGCGTCTGCTCCTAGGGTCGGCTTGTTTGCAAATGGGGTCCACGGCTCCGCGATGAGGCCTATATGTCACACGACACTGTTTCCGGGTAAACATTTGCTTTACAGAACGGGAACAAAAAAAAAAGATACAGCAATGTATGTATTGCGTTTTTTTTTTTTTCTAAGACATTTCACACAATAAAAGTAACCCCACCCCCACTCCCGCAACAAAATTCCAGATTTAGGCAGTTGCATCGCACAGTGTGTTCTTCATGGCGCACAGAATAAATTTTCAGTGATACCTAACCTATCTGAGCTCCGGTTCCTCGTGTTCCTTTCGAGCTTGAATCTCCCTAGGTCTTGAGATTTAAATTATTCCAAAGCGAAACTTTCACCAAGCAAAAAATCTGAAGCGAGCCTTTGCATTTCCGTCCGCTGTTGATATTCAAACGAGACAGAGGCGCATGTCTTGTCAGCAGCGCCGTTCATGGTGCAAAAATCCGGGCAACAAGTTCCGGCGAACTATAGCGCGTCCTGAAATGAAAGCTTAGGGGGAATATCTTCAAACTCTCTTTCGTAGTGTTTCAGACGGAAACACCGTATTGATGCTTTTTTTTTTGCATGAAATGTTGTTAAGCGACTTCCCCTTTTGACCTTCATTTGGTTTTACAGTGAGATGTCAGCACTCGTTTTACGTGACAGAGAGGGAAAGAAAGACAGTGGAGATGATAGAAGAGGTGACCAACCTTCCATCCATCCGTTCGTTCGTTTAACCGTTGATCCTACCATCCATTCCACTCCTCTTTTTCCGGTTCCTTTCCTTTCACCCATTCTTTCATCCCTTCCGTTCCCTTTCTTTGCATTCCTTCATCCATCCACGTATCCACCCATTCATCCATCCGTCCCTTCTTTCTTCTTTCTTTGCATTCATCCATCCACCCGTCCACGCACCAACCCATTCAGCTGTTCACTCTTTTCTTCATCTTTCTGAGCATTTATCCTCATCCATCCATTCATCCTTCCCTCCCACCTTTTTTTTTTTGCATTCATACATACATCCATCCACACTCACCCGTTTATCCATCCATCCTTCTTTCCTTCTTTCTGTCAACTCCCAGAACGCCCATCTTCCGTATTTGTTCTTGCTGCCACTCATCCACCCGTGAAGCTACCCATTTATTGATCCCTTGTCACTCTTTCTGTCCATCCATCCGTCCGTTCTTTCTTCCTCATTTCTCTTCATCCTTCCATCCACCCACACTTCCTTACAGTCACTACCCGTCCATCTGTCAATCTATTCTTGTGCTTTCTTTGCACCCATCCACCCACCCACCCTTTCATCCATCCAACCATCCACCTAACTACCCACCAATGATTTTTTATTTTTTCGAAAAAGCTTGCTAGAAAGTAAGCGGAACGAGTGACACACTCAACACGGCCCAGTAAGTGATTGTATCCACCAACAGAGTTTCAGTAACCATTCATCCATCCACTATCCATTCACCCATCCAACTATCCATCCATCTTTCTTTGCATCCATCCATCCATCCATCCACCATCCATCCATCCATCCATCCATCCATCGGAAAGTAAGCGGAACGAGTGACGCACTCAACACGGCCCAGTAAGTGATTGTATCCATCCATCCATCCATCCATCCATCCATCCATCCATCCATCCTAGTACGTGAGAGGAAGAGAAACACTTCCATCCATCCATCCATCCATTTTTCTTTGCATCCATCCATCCAATTATCCAACCATCCATCCATCCATCCATTTTCTTTGCAATCAACCATCCATTCAACTATCCATCCAACCATCCATCCATCCATTCATCTTTCTTTGCGTCCCTCCCTCCCTCCCTCCCTCCATCTTTCTTTGTATCCATCCATCCATCCAACGAACCATTCCTTCCTCCCTCCGTCCCTCAACTCAACTTTCTTTGTACCCATCCATCCACCCCCTCCCCATCTACTCCCCCCCCCCCCCCCCCCCCCACCCACTGCCCTCTTTCTGGGCTGTGTGCAGAGTAAAGGTGTGGTGGTTCACTCCCTTGCCTACGGTCAGCGGGCGGAGCAGTCCATCGCCCAGCTGTCCAGGCGCACTGGGGGCAAGCTCTTCTTCTATAGCGGCCGCAAAGACTCCACGGCCCTCATCGACGGCCTCTCCGCAACGGTCAGGGGCGAGGGTTCAAATCTCCCCGCTGACGTGCCCGTTCGGTAAGAAAGGGTTTCTCTGTCTCTGTCTGTCTCTCTCTCTCTCTCTCTCTCTCTCTCTCTCTCAGCCCTCTCGGTCGGCTGGGCTATAAGCAACATCTCTCTCTCTCTCTCTCTCTCTCTCTCTCTCTCTCTCTCTCTCTGTGTGTGTCTCTGTCCAAAGACAGACACACAGAGAGAGGGTGTGGTGACGGTGGAGGAATTGAAACAGAGGGGGATGAAGTGGGGGTTGTTTGGTGTGAAGGAGAGGGGATGGGGGGGGGGGGGGGGGGGGGGGTCGGGGAACAAAAAGGATGCAAATGCAGACACAGAGCAGACAGATACGTAAAAGGGTATTTTCTGTTTGGAGTCAACCTGTGTACTGATAGTTGTGGTTAATTGATGGTACACGCACCTGTGTGTGTGTGTGTGTGTGTGTGTGTGTGTGTGTGTGCGTGCGTGCGCTCGTGTGCGTGCGTGCGTGCGTGTGTGTGTGTGTGTGTGTGTGT
>JADBJO010000507.1:136027-146027 GCA_016801955.1 Conus betulinus | reverse complement strand
TGTATGAATAGTCACAAGTGAAAAAAAGTCAGTGGATCAAAAACCAGAAGACAAAGTTTAGATTATTTAGATGCTAATTCGGCCTCTTTCCGTTTAAAATCTACTTGAGCTCGGATACAAACGAGATAAACGTAACCCTAAGGGACGAAAGGTCAAAAAGAAAATCGAGTTCTGTTCAGCCATTGCTATTGCTCCCATGCACCAAAAAGACTAGCTTCACCTCACCGGTTGAGCATGAACTACAACGCGCAACACTCCCTTTACGCATAAAGTTTTAAGCAATGCGTGTATTGACATCTTAACCGGTAAAAATGCTCTTTTCATTGTTCACTTCCTTTCTGCCCCCCTCCCGACCCCCTTTCTCCCTCAACCCTTTCCTTTCCAGGTACTGACAGAGGCTAAAACAGTGTTCGAAACCTCCCCCCTTACCGGCACCTTCCACATTGACGCCACCATAGGCCGTGACGCTTCCCTCATCACCAGCTACAGCCACCACGTCAGCGCCCGCGTCATCTCGCCGTCTGACGTCACCATGACGTCAGAATCCCATCCCCTGCAGTTCGGAAACGATGAGCCTTCCGGAGTCCTCAAGATCTTGCTGCCTGGTGAAGCGGAGGTGAGGGAATATGATCGCAGGGAAGGGGAGGATGTGGAGGGGCGAAGGTTGAGGGCTAGTGCGGGTTGGTGGCGGGGATAGAGACAGGAGGCAGGGAAAGAAAGAAGGGGGGGGGGGGGTGTAGATTGGGAGGGGGTGGGTTGAATATATTGGGGGGAAAAGAGTTAGCCAGGAAGACAGATACTGATGAAAAGGAGGAAGAGGCTGAGAGGTAGGGGAAATAAGAACTGAGAGAGAGAGCGTTTTAATTTTAATATAGCGAGTGAGAGAGAGAGAGAGAGGGGGTTTTCAATTTTATTAAAGTATATAGAGAGAGAGAGCATACCATTATTGACGATTGATCTTCTTGCCCACATATCCCTCCCAATGGATGCGACGTTTTTATGCCCGCAGATCGGAAAGTGGACCTACGTCATAGAAACGAACGCCTCTCAGTCAGACGTCACGGTCAGCGTGCAGTCCAAAGCACGCACGCCGAAAACGGAAGTGCTGCAAGCGACGTCATGGCTATCATGGCTGCCAGAGAACAACACGGTGCCGTTTGACACGAAGCAGAAGATTACCATTTTCGCGGAACTGGTTCAGGGGCGATCACCAGTACTCAGTGCTGACGTCACGGCCGTCTTAGAACGCCCACAGTCAGCTCCTTTGAGAATTCCATTGCATGATAATGGCATGGGTATGTCTGTTGTTTCGGTTGTTGTTATTCAAGATGATGTTGTCTGCCACTACTAAAGTTGTTGCGGTTGTCTTTTTTTGTTTTTTAGGGTTTTTTTTCGGTCGCTGATGTTTCCTGTGTTGTTGTTGTTGTTGTTGCTATTGTTGTTGTTTTCGTCTCATCTTCCTTGTCCAGCCTTGTCCTCCCCACCCCCCCCCCCCCCTCCTTTCCCTTCCATGCCATCATCTTTCTCGGCCGCTCTTTTCTCTACCCCAGTTCTCTTTCCTTTGTGGCATTATTCCCAATGCAGTTGATTCCGGCTGCACCCAGATTCGTTCAATCGCAGCCCCAGCACTTTCCATTCACATGGAGCAAACATCATCAGGTCATCGTGAGGCAAACCACCAGAGCAGTCGCTGCAGCACCGCCGGGTCATTTTTTTGGTGCCTGTTGTGAGTGAGTGAGGTTTTTTTTTTTTTTTTTATTTAGAGTCTGTCCACACTTGGTGATATTAGACTTTAAAAAAAAAAGGAAAAAAAGGAGGAGCGAGTAGAAAGAGAGCGTTTACAAAAATCAGTCAGTTTTTGATGTATGGAAAGCACTTTTGCTGTTTGCACAATTTCTGGTTTGTGGGTTATTGTTTTAATAGAATCATGTACAGTCACATCCATGTTCGAGTCTTTATATAATGAAGTTGATATTGAACAATGAAAAAGAGTATGTTCACTGACAGAAGGCTTAAACAATCGTATGCTACATTTTGGGAAGATTTGGTTTTCCCACGAATTCAGTCGAAGCTCGTATGATAAAGAAGACAAACATCGTAGACATGACAATATTTCACACTTTTCCGGAAGGTGTTCACTGTTCACGCATTTTTCCAATAACTAATTAATTTCTTGAACATCAAGTTTTAAATTACTGTCAGGTGTTTTTCTTAATGCACCATCTCTAGTTAATTTATCTGCTGTTTCATTACCAGGTATGCCACAGTGCCCGTTGTGACTAAAAACACAAGGACACCCACCTGCTAAGCCCACGCCTCTCCTCCCACTGTCTGCCCTCCTGATGACAAATTGCTTGATCACGGAGCCTGCACTTATGAGCGTGTCTCCGTAGCTTTTTTTCTTCTTGTTATATTATCGTTGTTGCTGCTGTCATGGTTGTTGGTAATGATAATGTTTTTTTTCCCGGAATTCTTGTTGCTATTGTTATTATTATTGTTGTTGTTGTTGTGGTCGGTATTATCGTTGGTTTTTGTTTTTATTGGTGTTCATGTTGTTGCTGCTGCTGTAGTTGCGGCCATCGCTTTTTTTTTTTTTGAATGATATTGTTGCAAGTGTAATGCTTGTTCTTATGCTCTTTGATATTCATTTTGCATAGGAATAGCAATTCATAGCTATTTTTATTGTTGCTCTGCTGTGTTTTCCGTTTTGTTGAAAACACATACGCACGCACGCACGCACGCACGCACGCTTCTCTTCCCCCGCTCCCCTCACTGACAGTTACTGTTACAACAAAAAATATCAGCACCACACCAAAATAATAATAATAGAAATGATAATCAAAAGCGTCTATTTTTCAAACGTAGGTTCTGATATCATCAAAGACGACGGTGTCTACGCTGCCTACGTCATGGCTGGGGACATGAGGGGCAACGGCCGCTACAACATCAAAATCCAGGCGCGGGGGGCGGATGGAACCAGCCGCGTGGTGGTGGGGGGGGCAAGGGGCTGTCGAGTGGGGCCCTGGAGGTCAACAGTGCAGGTAGTTACAAAACTCCATCGGCGTTATGCACTCTTTTTCTTTCTCCACTTCTTTTGTTTTTTCTTTTGCTTGCTTTCTTCTTCTCTTCTCACGTTCTAATTGATCCCGCTCTTTGCTCTTCTTTGCATTTCCTTAATTCCCTTGTTCTTTTGCTCTTTTATCCTTTTGATCTTGGCTCATGAATTCGGTAGGTATGCTTTAACTTGAGGCGTATAGCGAGGCTTTGATTTGAACTTAGGTTAAAAATTCACAGTAAGGACAACGAGTGCTTCCTTCACACACCTCAAGCTGCATATGAAGTTCGTAGCCCTTTACATGAAATGATAGAAACAAAAATAAAATATTCCACCCCTTCCCACCGTCCCACCCCAAAGGGGAGATAAAAGTAAGAAGTATACGCATGCAAGGCAAAACAAAGTCCACATTTCTGCCGATGTTTATGCAGGAGAACAGGAACGTGAAAAATAGCCTGCTGTGCATATCCATCACACACAGACACATCCAAACCAAACGTTTCAGAAGTATACGCATGCAAGGCAAAACAAAGTCCACATTTCTGCCGTTGTTTATGCAGGAGAATAGGAGCGTGAAAAATAGCCTGCTGTGCCTATCCATCACACACAGACACATCCAAACCAAACGTTTCAGCTGACAAAATATGTCATCCACGCCCCCCCCCCCCCCCAAATCCCCACACACTCTTCGCCGAAGTCCATGTTCAGTCACCACCCCTCTCCTCCCATGTGCACACAATGATACACACAGCAGAAAGTAAAAACGCAAATGTACATGATAGTCGCAGGCTGGAAAATCTAGACACGAAACTTTAACGGGAAATAGTTATTAAGCACAGACAGAAACACTCCGTGGAATGAGCTTGGTAAACCTGTATGGAAGAGAATTCCAGACTTGTGATACACAGGACACGAAGGATCTAAGTTGATATGTCTAAAGAACAGTAAGGTTGGATATAAATTCAAAACGGGGTTTAATGCCCCAAGGAGCTCCCTCGTTCACTCCAACTGTGGAAGTCTGGCCTTGCCCTGGCTAAACTCCCGGGAGTCAGTCTGTTCCTGCACTCTATAAACTCCCGACAGTAAGTCTGGTCCTGCACTCTATAGACTCCCGACAGTCAGTCTGGTCCTGCCCTCTATAAACTCCCAGGAGTCAGTCTGGTCCTGCCCTCTATAATCTCCCGACAGTCAGTCTGGTCCTGCCCTCTATAAACTCCCGGGAGTCAGCCTGGTCCTGCCCTCTATAAACTCCCGGGAGTCAGTCTGGTCCTGCCCTCTACAAACTCCCGACAGTAAGTCTGGTCCTGCCCTCTATAAACTCCCGGGAGTCAGTCTGGTCCTGCCCTCTATAAACTCCCGGGAGTCAGTCTGGTCCTGCCCTCTATAAACTCCCGACAGTAAGTCTGGTCCTGCCCTCTATAAACTCCGGGGAATCAGTCTGGTCCTGCCCTCTATAAACTCCCGGGAGTCAGTCTGGTCCTGCCCTCTATAAACTCCCGACAGTCAGTCTGGTCCTGCCCTCTATAAACTCCCGACAGTCAGTCTGGTCCTGCCCTCTATAATCTCCCGACACTCAGTCTGGTCCTGCCCTCTATAAACTCCTAGCTGTCAATCTGGTCCTGCCCTATATAAATTCTCGGGAGTCAGCCTGGTCCTGTTCTATACAAACTCCGGGAATCAGCCTGGTCCTATTCTGTATAAATTCCCGAGATTCAGTCTGGACCGATTCTATATAAGCTCTCGGGAGTCAGCCTGGTCCTATTCTATACAAACTTCCGGGAATCAGCCTAGTCCTGTTCAACTTGAACTCCCTTGAGTCAGTCGGCTCCTGTCTCAGATTGGCCTGTCACTGCTGTGGATCTGTCGCCCGAGAATTAATACACAGAAAAGCATGACTTCTCTCTGGGTCAGCAGCAGATTGAGGGGGAGGTGCTCAGATCTTTTTTTGTTCCGCCTTCAACAACACATTATCTGCTAATAAGGGTTGGCACACATTCTCTTATGAAACTGGAGTATAGCATGTTACCACTTCTCTTTCCGTATGGGTGGCTTTGCGTACAGAGTCTGAGGAGGAAGGGAATTGTTTTTGGTTTGTCCCAGAGTTTCTCTCCGCCAATGAAATTGGAATTTATGGCCAAAAGAATACAAGAGCAAGTGGAGGGAAGGACTGGGAGGGAGGGGGGGGGGTATTTTGGGCCTTCCCCAAAACGATTTACAGCCTGCTCCAGATTTACCAAGAATCTAATGTGTTGAAATTCATTGGACCTGCGTCAAGATGACCAGTAGGTCGAAATGCGTTGTGTCTGTTTTAAAACTTTCTTCCGGTTCTATTCATTTGACTGTCCGGTAATTCTGCTTTTGCTCCTATGCTTCCATTTCCGCCTGCAATCACTGCACTTTAAAACTTCCACAGGAGTCGTTTTAATGGAAACAAGTTTACTCTGAAATAACTCCCTGGGAATAACCTAGAGCAGTGCCAGATTTGCACTCCCTCCCCCACCCCTAGCCCCCCCCCCCCCCCCCCCCCCCTCACAAACAGTGGTGAGTAAATCTGGTGTAGTACAAGAATAATTCCCAGTAGTTATTTTGGAACAAATCTTTGTATACCACAACAACAACTCCCCAGGGGGGTGGGGGGGGGGGGAGGTTAGCTTAGGACAGTCAGGGAGTCAAGTTAGGACAGACCCAGAGTAGCCCTCCCCCCCCCCCCATTTTTTTTTCAAACATGTATTTTTCCAGCCCTAAATCGCAGTTTCATTGATGAATGTCATTCTGGAGCAAGCCTGGAAAAGCACCCTCCAAACCATCCACTCCCTCATTGTCCACATGCATAACTACCCCTGAGAAAAAGTGGTTATGGTGAGTATTCAATTTTCGCGGGAGCATGAGTGCCAGCCCTCAGGAGCGAAGTGTAAAAGCAGAAGAAAAAGAGGACCTGACAGCACCTCTCTCACCCTGTTGACCCATGAGAAGTCAAGGTCGAAGCTCGTCAATACCCAGCTGAACAGAAGAATGTCACGAAACCGTAAGGAGATAGGGCTTGGTGGGACACTGAGCGGCTCAGTCTGGTTCTACTGCAGATTATCCAGCCAGCCGGGGATTAAGCAGGTCTCTGATTTAATCCTCCCACTTCTCCAGGTACAGTGCGGGAGTGCTGATGCTTTGATAAAAGACATGTCGTAAACCACGTCCCTGACGTAATCCTGCAACTTCTCCTGGTGCAGTTGTGATTGTTGATGTTTTGATCAAAGACGTGTCGTAATCCACGTCTCTGATGTAATCCTGCCACTTCACCATGTGCAGTGCAGGAAGGTTGATGTTTAGATAAAAGACATGTCACAATCCACCTCTGTGATTTGACCCTGCCAGTTCTCCAGGTGCAGTTGTGACTGTTGATTTTAAGATCAAGGACATGTCATAATCCCACGTCTCTGACTGAATCCTGCCATTTCTCTTGGCGCAGTTGTGACTGTTGATTCAGATGTTGATCAGATCAAAGATATGTCATAATCCACGTCTCTGATTGAATCCTGCCACTTCTGGCGCAGTTGTGACTGACTGTTGATGTTCAGATCAAAGATATGTCATAATCCACGTCTCTCTGCCATCTGACCCCTCCCACTTCTCCAGGGGCAGTTGTGACTGTTGATTTTAAGATCAAAGACACGTCATAATCCACGTCTCTGATTTAATCCGCCAGGTGCAGTTAAGACAGTTGACGTTCAGATCAAAGACATGTCATAATCTGCCTTTCTGATTTAATCCTCCCACTTCTCCAGGTACGACGCGGGAACTGCAGACATACACGCTGGGTGGTTTCGAGCGCGTGACCTCGGCTGGAGAGTTCCGAGTGACTGATTTTCCGGAGGAGGGAAAAACAGCAGGGAAGGCGATGGAGGACGGCATGGCCCCGTCACGCATCACTGACCTGCACGTGCTTCGTCTGGACCCGGACTCTGGGGAGGCTGTGCTCCGGTGGACGGCGGTCGGTGACGACATGGACCGTGGCACTGGTACGATTTGAAGAGAGAGAGAGAGAGAGAGAGAGAGAGAGAGAGAGAGAGAGTACGAATACAAATAGATCAAATCCATATTTTAAAAAGAGAGAAAGAGGGAACGGGAGCAGGAGAGGGAGGGAGGTGAGGGGGGAGGGGGTGGGCGAGCTGTGAGAGAGAGGGGCAGAGGGTGCGAGAGGTTTTGCTCCATTACAAGGACCTTCCAACTATTTCCTTTTTTATGAGTTTAGCCTTACCTGAGGAAAGAGAAAAGGTGGGGAAGGAGAGGGGGAGGGGGCGACAGGGACGATAAAGTTTCCCTTTGGATCTGTAGCCTTTTGAGACAACGTTGGTTTCGGTAGGCATGTACGACGAAGGGGCTTGTGAACGGGACAGAACTGAATCAGACATTGAGTTGGTTGTACTAGCTCCCCCCCCCCCCCCCCCCCCCCTTCGTTCTCTCTCAGTACACACACACACACACACACACACACACACACACACACACACACACACACAATGCGCGTGCACGCGTATTTGTGTGTGCGTGCATGCGCGCGTGTGTATGTGTGTATGTGTGTGTGTGCGCGTGCATGTATTTGTGTGTGTGTGTGTGTGTGTGTGTGTGTGGCGCGCGCGCGTGTGTGTGTGTGTGTGTACGCGTGTGTGCGCGCGTGGCGCGCGCGTGTGTTTTTCCCACACAGTGTCCAGCTACGTGCTCCAAATTTCAAGAGAGTTCGACGCCCTCTTCACGCTGAGCATGAACGACGACAGCCTGGACGGCGGAGGACGGGGAATGGGACCTGCGCGCCCCGACGCCCAGGGCGGCGGGAGAGACGGAGCATGCCAACCTGGCCCTGAGAAGCCTCGGGGAGAAACATGACCCTCTACCTCAGCGTCCGAGCCGTGGACGACAGCGGCAACGTCGGGGACCTGTCCAACATCGTCACCCTGTCCAGAGCCAGGGTGGTGGCCGTCCCTATCGAGCGGGGCCACTACGGCGTGGAGCTCTACCTCAAGCTGATCGTGCCGCCCGTGGCGGCCCTCCTCCTGTTCGTCGTCCTGGCCGTCTTGGTGACCAGGTCCCGGAGACGAGGCGCGCGAAGACAGTGGTGGTGGAGGAGGTGGAGGAGAAGGAGTGCGAGCTGTACGCCAGCTCTCTGTCCCTGGACCTGGCCTACATGAACTACCGCCACGAGGGCCAGTACCGGCTCCGGCAGGCCGAGGAGCCCGAGACGTGGAGCCAGCTGGGCAAGAGTCTGGAGAGTCTGGACAAACTGTAGATACCGCCCACCCTCGTGACTCGCCTGCCTGTCCTTGACCGATCGGAGTCGGGACGGTTTGAACTCGGGACAAGTGACCACTGGACAACAAGCTACTGAGAGGAAAAAAAAAAAGAAAACATTTAGTGAAATAAAAACCTTATGACGAAGACCGACAAACCCGGCCTACGTAGCTGCATATCGACACCCCCCGCCCCTCAACACCACCCGTCCACCCACTATTCTCCGCCCTTCCCCTTCATCCCCCCCCCCCCCCCCAAACCAAATGAATACCGTTCATGGTTTTGCTTATTTCTTTCACAGGGGTATTCATGTGCTCGTCCTTTGCAACATCCCCACGCTCGCGCCACTTTGGATTCGTTCTGAGTGGAGTGCAAAGTATTACGTGTCAGGGACAGTAAGTTTTTTCTTCTCCCTCGGGTTTAAAATTTTTTTTTTTTTACCACGTCTTATATTGACCAGTAAAGAAAAACCAAAGCTGGCACACCTGAACATCCTTCGGCCTCCTGTAATGTAACTGATGGAAAGAGAGAACGCCAGAAGGTGAGAAGCATGAAGGAATGTGCTGGGAATGGTCTACTCTATTCCATCAATAGAGTACGAATAGTTACAGAGACATACGTAAGCGTTCGTAGATTATTGACGGTTTGTAGGTTTCGGTGGTTGTATGTCGGGATGCCAGTTGTCAGGCGGTCAGTTGTCCTGCAGTCGGTGGGTGGTGAATTGTCCGCAATCCTGCAGTCATTTTTTTTTCCTATAAACTCTGGGCTTGCCTGAGTCCAGGTCTCCGCTTGGACTAATTGTAGGTCATGCAAGCGGTCGCACCATTGCACAACACAGACCAACGCTTTGAACATATTGCAGACACACGATTGATTGCTTGTTTATTTGTTACCAATCAGACACGGTATACATCAGCGATTGAGATATTCATGTTCCTCCGTTTCGCACGTGATGTTCCGTTGTGAGCAGTGAAAGGCAGCTAGGCATGGTTCCACAAAGCAGAGAGGCGCTGATCAAGAGTCACTTGCATAGGATTTTCATTGAAGAAGAGTTCATCTTACATACAAATGCCATCACTTGTAGTTCTGTTTATGTAGCGGAAGTTGGAGGGGAGGGAGGGGGGTTAACAAGTTAGCTTAAAAAAAAATACACAAGTACACATCGGCCTGCAATTCAGAACACGTGATCCATGGAACCCAGTTAAGGTCATACTCAAACTTTTCGAGCGTCAACGCTCTCACGATTAGACTAATTAACCTTAAATAGTTAGAACCAGGCTCTGGACTACTACAGACGATTGTGCATCTCTCACTGGTATCTCTCACAGGGTCAGACTGGGTTTGTTCCCTTACTTCGCTATTCTATGTTCAGGCAGACTGCAATTAGCCCATTATCGCTGTGCCCTGTTGTGTTTGCTATCAGGCCTTCAAACGTTCGGTAACCAGCGGGATTAGTTTGTTACACATACCCCTGCCCGCACCCCTATGTACACACAAAAAACACGGAGGAATTGACCTGTTTGAATGGGCATTGTGTGATCAAAGCATTTTAACAAGACAGAAGAACTATAGGAAGAGGAAGGGGAAGGGAGAGGGTGGAGTACTGAAGATGTTTTGTTTCAGAATGAACCAACGTGGTCCATCACTCACTCACTCTCTCTCTCT
>JADBJO010000507.1:123527-126027 GCA_016801955.1 Conus betulinus | reverse complement strand
TCCTGTAACACGGACCACGCTGATACAATTCAATTACAAACACCGCCTGCCAGTAAGAATCCTAAGAGCACGTTGTGTTTTGTGCTAGCCGCCCCGCCATGGATACAGTGAGAATGACGTCATTGTTTTGGCTGAGGGCTTACACCACATTGTAATAGTCTAATATGAATGTTACCGTAATATTACTGCATAGAAAGATGGATTTGTCGAACGCTTTTTACTTAAAACTGTACTCTTTTCAGTTTAGTCGTCTTTGTTATTGCGCGGTCCAGGGTGTGTATGATGTAAATTACATGTGTTTCTATTTCTTAACCAAAACTCCGTGGTGCTTACAGTGTAAGTTACATCGTTAATCATTTTCTGATTAACAGCCTGGTGTATTTTCAACATAAGTCACATCATTCACTATTTTTTTGTTTAGTTTTTGGAACCCCCTAGGTGTTTTCAACTACTACTAAATTACCTCCTTCACTAATATCTAATTGAAGCCTCGGTGAGTTTACAATGTAAGCTGTATCGATCATTATTTGTCGATGGAAGCCCCGATATATTAGCAATTTAAGATATATCGTTCATTTTTTTTTTCTTTAATGAATATCTCTGGGTGTGTACAAAGTAAATTACATGATTCACGCTTTCATTATTCAAGGCCCGAGTTGTTTACAATATCGGCATATCACTCATAATCTTTTGATCGAAATTCTGGGATTTTTTTACATTATAAGTTACACCATTCACCATTTCTTGATCGAAGTTTCGGCGTGTTAACGATTTCGGCGTGTTAACGATTGTAGTTATGCAACATATCATTTCTTTGGTGGAAGCTTCTGAGCATATACAATGCAACTTACATCGTTCGTCATTCAACACCTCACGATGTTTACAATGTAAGTTACATCATTCATCATTTCTTAACTGGCATCCCAAGATGTTTACATCTAGGTTACATCATTCATCGGTTTTTTTTTTATTGGCATCCCAATATATTTACAGCCGAAAGGACATCATTCGGGATTCTTGACCGAAGCTCTGGGGTAGTTACAGTGTAATTTACTACCATTCAAAGTATGATCCATCTCAACTCCCTGTCATCTTTATTTCCCCCTTTCTGACAAAGTACCAGACATCTGTGTGAAGTTAGATACAAATCCTTACCTATCCCCCAGTCCTGACCCCCAGTTCATCGGCACTGCCTCTCTTCTCTTTCGTTCCTATGACTGAACCTGAAATCCTGAACATTCTGAAAGAGATCACACTTAGGTCCCGTGAACTCGATCGCAGGCCATACCTGCTTCTGCCTGTTCTCAGTGTATTCCACAGATAGGCCTACTTCCTGTAATTACTGGAATCATCAACTCCACTTTTTTCTCTTTGAAAATTTTCATGCTGCTTTCAAAACTGCAGTCACCCGCTTTTCTTCTGAAGAAACCAAACCTCGACTCAAAAATCCCTAGAAAACAAAACAAAACAAAAAAACAAACATGCAAACAAAAACTATCGACCTATTTATAATCATTGTTTTATTTCCAAACTCCAAGAAAAAGACGTGAAACATCTCAGTCTGCAAGAAACATCTGGCTGCTGACATAACCGAGGTCATATTCGTAGGAGCCAAGTAGAAACTCTCTTCTGTCACTGTTGATTCATGAGAGAGAGAGAGAGAGAGAGAGAGAGAGAGAGAGAGAGAGAGAGAGAGAGAGAGAGAGAGAGAGAGAGAGAGAGAGAGAGAGACTTTGACACTTTGGTATTTTATTGTCATTACCAAAGAGGTCTTTTGACAAGGGGGGAGAGGTAACGGAACAAAAACATTTCCCTCTTCCTTTCCTGCAAACAAATAGTATACTTTCATTCCTAGTGTGTATCAAATCCAAATTCAACAAAAAACAAATAAATTCGTAACATTTCATTATGTCCTCACCTCACGCACAGGAGTAATGCAGTAAAGTTTAAAAAAAAAATATATTGTTCATTTTTTTTTCTTAATGAATATCTCTGGGTGTGTACAAAGTAAATTACATGATTCACGCTTTCATTATTCAAGGCCCGAGTTGTTTACAATATCGGCATATCACTCATAATCTTTTGATCGAAATTCTGGGATTTTTTACATTATAAGTTACACCATTCACCATTTCTTGATCGAAGTTTCGGCGTGTTAACGATTGTAGTTATGCAACATATCATTTCTTTGAGCGGGAGAGAGAGAGAGAGAGAGAGAGAGAGAGAGAGAGAGAGAGAGAGAGAGAGAGAGAAGACAATTTATTCATGTTTTAGGCCATTACCACTCATGAAGGGGTTGCAAATTAATTACTCACATGACGATTTAAAAAAAAAAACTTAAGATGAGTAATGTATGCACTCAGCGTAGCCTAGTAGTTTTTTTTTTTAAATTGTAATTCAAATAGGTTCATATAGGTACAACATAATGGAAAATAAAAAGAAATAACAAAAAGCAAAACAAATGGTAGACAGGACCCCCCCCCCCCCCCCCCCCCCCCCC
>JADBJO010000507.1:111027-118527 GCA_016801955.1 Conus betulinus | reverse complement strand
GCAGCTTATCAAAAAAACGCTAAAGCACACAAAAGTGCATAAAAAACAGGTATTTAAGCATATTTATCAAGCGTGGAGAAATGCAGAGAGAGAGAGAGAGAGAGAGGAGAGGGGGTGGGTGGGTGGGTGGAGAAAACAACATGAAGGCGAAAAGCTTGCACTTCAGTCGCTCGTGATCCAAATTGCAGCAGCTTATTAAAAGATGCTAAAGCACACAGAGTGCACAAAAGAGGTATTTTAAAACACATTTATTCAGCGTAGTATGTGCAGCAGAAATGAAGAAAACAACAGAGAGGCAAGCACAAAAACAAAAGAGAGAGAGAGAGAGAGAGAGAGAGAGAGAGAGAGAGAGAGAGAGAGAGAGAGAGAGGAAAAGAAACGGAAACGAAACGAAATTTTATTCAATAAAGGCTTTAACGCCATTTGAAGGGGGTGCAATCACAAATAGTATACGATAATGAATAGAGCACAGCTAAACAAAATCGAAGCAAACAACAGACACCAACATGCTGACATTTTTTCAATAGGTCAGTGAAGTAGTTATACAGATGATTAAGGTTTTTAAGATTCCAATGAAAAATTTGCGCGTCGTTGAAAACCTTTATTGAGATAGAAACTCAGGTTCTTCATAACGTGTTTGTTCTGATTGGACATGAGATAAGATGCACGGAACAGGCATGGATGTGCATAAAACCTACGAGGCATATATTCTTTCCTCAAGTCACTGATAGCACGACAACAAAGTAAAATGTGTATATAATTCGTCTTCCTTTGTCCTGTTACACATTAGACATCTTAAACCGTTGTCTGAATATTTTTCATATCGATTGCGACGTATTGTCATATCGGTAATCCTTAGTCTTAACTTCGTCAAACACCGTTTGATGTGTCTGTCTAAATCTAGCAGAAGATAGCTTTCACAGTTTCTAGAAGATTTAAACGTACTGCACCAAAAGAATCTTTCACTTTGCTGAATGTGATCTTCCCAGCTTTGTCACCTGCAATCAACCAAACTTTGACAAAATTCACTCAAAAATCCCTGTACATCTTCCACTCCCTTATTTAACCATACCAACCCAAATCCATTTTGATACAACATTTTGCGAACACTTGTAACCCATGTTTATTTGCCGTTGAAATCTAGAATTAACAGCATCCTGTAAGCTTTCAGTGGCAACCTACTTTCATCCATACGTTATATCTTTAGCCGGTACCTAATGCAACGAATATTTGCCCTCAACGAATATTTGCCTCAATATACATAGGAAGGTGCCCCGTCTCTCCATAAACTAACTCATTTGGGGTTTTGGTATGAACACCAAGGAATTTCTTAAGTGCATACAAGTGAATCTTCTCGACATGTGTTACAGCTTTATCTAATCCCCACAATTCTGCGCCATACATAGCTATAGGTAAAACTTGAGAGTCAAACTTACGGATAATATACAATAGAGCTCTCTTTGCTCTGCTTGCCAGATCTTCGCAAGCAACTACAAAGTTAGGGCGAGTGGTAAAATATATACCAAGGTATTTATAACAGTTTACAACGGACATTCTTTCGCCATTTAAGAACCATCTCTCTTTTGCTGCTAGATATCCACCTTGAACAAATCAACGGGATTAGCAGTGAGTGTAGCACCATGCTTTCCATTCTGAATTATATCTCGAACTAATTCATTTATGAATAAGGAGAACAGGACAGGGCTACAGACATCACCCTGTTTAACACCTCTTGTGCATATAATATAATCAGTCAAATCAGCACCACATCTTACCTTTGCTTTAACACAGTTATACATACTTTTGATACATTTGTAGACTTTACCTTTAATCCCATTGTTATATAGAAACAGGCCACAACAGTCCTCTTGAAACAGAATCGAAAGCCTTTTCAAAGTCAATAAAAGCTACGTTTAACTTACGATTCCAAGAAAACTGCTTTTGGGCTATTGCTGAAAGAGTGAACAGTTGATCAATTCCAGAAAAGCCTTTCTTAAAACCAGCTTGGTGTTCACCTGTAATGTTATTCTGCTGCACCCACTCTTGCAATCTACGATTAATGATGGAACTATAAAGTTTACTACTTACGTCACACAAAGATATGCCCCTATAATTACCTGGATTATGTACCGACCCCGTCTTAAACAATGCCAATATCATGGACTCTGTCCATCTTTCAGCAAATATTCCTTCATCAAAAAATGCATTAAAGAATCTTAGGAGAAAGTCAACCAAAAATTTACCTCCGTGTTTGTATAGCTCGCCAATATTTCCATTGGGGCCTGCTGATTTTCTGTTCTTAAGCTTTTCTTTTATTGCTAACAATACCTCCTCTTTCGAAATTGCACGATTAAAAAGTATCTATGTCATCATCCGTATCAATGATTTCTTCTTCAATATTGAAGAAGTGTTCTTCTTCATCATCATCTTTTTGCAATAATTCTGTGAAGTGTTGATGCCAATCATCAACAGATATTTCATTATGTGTTTGACATTTCTTTACCGATATCTTTTGCATATTTTTCTAAAATTCACGCTGATCATTTACTGACTTTACTAGATTGTCTAATAACGTGTTATTATGTTCTTTCCTTTTCCTTTGCTGCATCTTTTTGTGTTCTCTAGGAGCTCCACAAAAGATGTTACTGTCTGTAAGTTTCTACGTTTTTCGAGAAATCCTTAAAAGTTTCCTAACCCTTCTTTTAGCTAAAGTACATCCCAAACCGTACCATTTCGTCATTCTTTTTTCTCTCACCTATTTTCATTTGTTTCTTCATACATTCAGCCGTAATTCGATACACAGGTGAAACACATCCCAGTGCAATATCAACCATCAACATCAGTTGGACTGTGAGAGCAACACATCCAGTGCAATATCAACATCAACATCAGTAAGACCAATCGCGCTAGCTATCATTAATAGAGCAGACCCGCTATTCATTTGATCACAAAACATATTAGCATATTCATCTTGCCACACAAACTTCTCAACAGTCTCTATCTTTTTCTTTACAGTTTGTGTAGGCATGTTTCTGGCTTGTAAATATACATTGAACTCTATAGGCAGATGATCTAATTCGATGCGTTCACTAACAAAGAGAGTTCATGTGGAATGTATATGAGCAAACAAGTCAGTGGAAGCTATCTAACGGTCGTTCACACTATTCCCATTCTCAGAAATGTATGTGAAATGACCTTGAAGGTTACCATTACATACACCATTCAATATACATAGATCCAATGCTGTACACATGTTTAACAAGACTTTCCCATACTTGTTCAAAATCTTATCTTCGGAGTGTCTGTTCGTGTTATTTAGGCCGCTATCTGTTTCAACATGAAAACTCTTTGTATCAAAACGTAAATGCTGAGAAATGTCAGCCGCCCTACTGTTTAAAGGTCCAGCTAACAGCATTTGTACATCGTGCATGTCAAGATCATATACGCCATTGTCAATTAAAAGAAAAAGAATAGTATGGCGAATTTTCAGGTTGTAAATATGCACATATATATAAGACATCTTTCGATAAGCCGAACAGGTCTATGCAAATAATAAACAGAAGGATGTTACTACAGTCACTACACACTTCTCGCACATACGGTAACATTTTTCTTTTTAATCAAACACATAACTCCACCTGAACACCTTCCATGTTTCGTTTTCTTAACTGTAAGAGAGAGAGAGAGAGAGAGAGAGAGAGAGAGAGAGAGAGAGAGAGAGAGAGAGAGAGAGAGAGAGAGAGAGAGAGAGAGTGTGTGTGTGTGTGTGTGTGTGTGTGAATGTGGACGTGCGTGAGGCTGTGCATGTTCGCGTACGACTAGTTTTAGTACAGTATGTGTGTGTGTGTGTGTGTGTGTGTCGTTGAGCGCTCTAAACCAACAGATTTTAAAATGGATAAAATCAACTTTAAAAATCCACTAAAAATATACCTTTCGCCAAACCACAATGCTACATGAAAAAAAAATGATAGAACAGACAGTAAAGTTTATCAAAAAACATGAGATGGAAAGCATTCTTCTTCTTAAACCCCAATGCCAAGAAAGAAGATAAAAACACTTTATGACTTCAAAACGTGGCGAGCACCACCAGCCATCGAGGAAATGAGAACATTTGAAGACAAAATGAAAAGAATGATAGCTAACATAGAATTAAAATAATCAAACAACGAATTTCAAACATCGTTAAAAAACGAAATCAAACTAATCCAAAACGATAGAAAAATATTTGTGAAAGCAGACAAAACCAGCATTTTTACAAAATGGAATCTGAAGAGTACTCACAACTCCTTGATAAGAACATCAAAAAAAAATTACAAAAAGACTGACAAAGCTACATATGATCACATTAGGAAAAAACAAAAGGAGCTTGTACAGCAAATGGACCTAAGTGATATAGAGTAGAGACAACAGCAGAAAGAGAAGCTTTTATAACACTCAAAGACCATAAACCTAATTTTTTTTAACAACCCAACATGTAGATTGATAAACCCACCCAAATCCAAATTAGGAAAAATCAGCAAAAAAAATTTTTGAGAGAAAACCATAAAAAACATAAGAGAGAATACCGATTTCAGCCTCTGGAAAAATACATATGAAGTTATACAATGGTTTAAAAAGCTCAACAACAAGCAAAAAAAAATACACCACCAGTTTTTATAACATTTGATGTAGTAGATTTTTATCCATCTATAGATGAAGAGCTGCTCGCCAAGCTATAAAATTTGCCAACAAATACACTGAAATATCAGGGTTAGAAATGGAAATCATTTTCCATACAGAGAAAACTTTACTCCACAGCAAAAAACGAGACTTGGGCCAAGAATACTAGAAAAAGTTCAACTTTTGACGTTGCAATGGGATCGTATGATGGTGCCGAAACCTGCGAACTTGTCGGACTATTCATGCTATCTAACATTAAAAAAAAAAAATTGGAAAAACAATTTGGACTGTACAGAGATGATGGCCTCTCTGTATTGACCGATAGCCCTAGAAACATTGAAAATAAGGAAAAAGAATTGTGCAAAATCTTCCACGATCAAAATTTAAAAATTACCACAGAAGCAAACAAAAAGATAGTGAATTATTTAGACATTACGTTAGACCTCAACCAACACACACATTAAACCATATAAAAAAAAAAAATGACACACCTGTTTATGTAAACATCAAAAGTGATCACCCACCTTCCATACTGAAAACATAACCTAGAGGCATAAACAAGAGATTATCTAATCTGTCATGTAATGAAACAGTATTTAATAACTCTGCAGCTGAGTAGTACCAAGAAGCGTTACACCAAAGTGGCTACAACTATAAATTACACTATGACCCAGGAAATGATATGAGCAGACACAAGAAGAACAGGAAAAGGAAATCATATGGTAAAACCCCCCCCCCCCCCCCCCCCCCCCCCCCCCCCCCCCCCCCCCCCCCCCCCCCCCCCATATGACGGAAGAGTTAAAACAAACGTAGGGAAAGAATTCTTTAAAATTCTGACATCTTCTTTCTCAAAAGAGCACAAGCTGTTCAAGATATTTAACAGGCACAACGTCAAATTATCATACTCAATGTATGCCGAATCTCAAAAACATCATTGATTCAACCAAAAAAAATGAAAAGCAGTACAGAGACAAACGAGGGTGAAGAAAGGAAATTTTTCAATTGTAGCAAAAAAAGAACAGTGCCCTTTAAACAGTAAATGCCTCCACAGCAATATTGTATATCAAGCCACTGTAACATCAGAGAACCTGAAGAAACATATATAGGTATCACCGAAAACCAGTTAAAACTAGATATACAAATCATAAACAGTCATTTGATAAAGAAAGATACAAAAATCAAACAGAACTGAGTAAATATATTTGGAAACTCAAAGTTAAAAAATAGACTACAACATATCCTGGAAAATCTTAAAAAGAGCTGTATCATATAATAACATTTTAAAAAATGTAATTTATGTCTAACAGAAAAATATATGATATTATGCAAACCACAATTAGCAACCCTAACACCAGGATAGAAATGGTTAACAATTCCAGACACAAATGGAAGTTCCTATCAGTGAACAGAATTCTAAAACACATGAAAAAAACACTGACTGCACTTGATGGCAAACAGCGAACACCTATAAAAACACTAACAACACTGACCCCCCATATCCTGACGACTGCACCAGCAAGAAACAGCGCTGTTGATTTTACGCTTACTTTTTAAATCCAACTTTTAACAGATGCCGCTCCCAATTCGGTTGAGCACTTTTTAAAAATTGTTGTTGGTTAGCAATTCCATCATATATATATATATATATATATATATATGTGTGTATATGTATATATATATGTGTGTGTGTGTGTGTGTGTGTGTATTTATGTATGTTTTAAGTATGCATATATATATATATATATTTCTACCCATCTATCTATCTGTCTGTCTATCTATCTATGTATCTCTCTGTGTCTCTGTCTATCTATCTACTTATCTGCCCACCTATCTATTTATCTGCCCATCTATCTGTCTGTCTGTTTGTCTGTCTATCTGTCTATACATGTCTAATACGTTGAACAAATCGTCAGAAATACAAAGGTCAGATGTCAAACACACACACACACACACACACACACACACACACACACACACACACACACACGTGTGTGTGTATGTGTGTGTGTGCGCGCGCACAAATGTGTGTGTGTGCGTGCATGCGTGCGTACATAAGAGCATGCTTGCCTGTGTGTGTAAACACAAAAATTCAAAACAGTGAAGAAACTGCACTTACTGAAAATATTGAAGAAACTGCACTTAATTGCAGATAACGAATGAAGAATGTAGGACAAAACTGTAATCATCATGCAGTGACACCACGATTTTATCAGAAAGTAAACACAATTCCAAGCATTTGAAGCTATTCTTATGCAAAGCACACACCACTGAAAGATAAATCTGTTCCGACCCTCAGGAGAACAGAGCTTCAGACACTGCGAAACTGGCAAGTGACCAGAACTCAGTCGTTTGCGTAAGGTACATGAGCGGAGAAAATTCGGACTTTGGGGTCTTTTTGTACTCCGAGTTCTTATAGAACAGAGAGTACTTTACAATACGAGCGAAAAATGCTCTGTGTGTGTGTGTGTGTGTGTGTGTGTGTGTGTGTGTGTCTGTCTGTCTGTCTGTGTGTCCGTCCATGGTCAAAATGTGTTCCACTCGCTCCAGACAAAACTACTGGGCTGATCTTTCTGAGAATTTGTAGGTATGTCCATTATGGGTCACGGATGATGCCCGATGTTTTATTTTAGCGTTATAGCCGTACTAAGTGCTATAACGACCCATAACGGTTTTTCTTCTTTATGGAATATCTCAGAAAGTACTTGGCCGATCTTTCTGAAATAGATATGTTCATTATGGGTCACGGATGATGTCCAATTTTTATTTACCGTTATAGCCGTTACTAACGGCTAAAAGGGCCCATAATGGTTTTTCTCCTTTATGGAAAATCTCAGAAGGTAC
>JADBJO010000507.1:76027-98527 GCA_016801955.1 Conus betulinus | reverse complement strand
TGGGGGTGGAGTTGAAGATCTTCATCTCCAACTCCCCCCCCCCCCCCCCGCCCCTTCCTTAAGTCCAAATCTTTGCCAAGTCATTACTAGGAAGACAGTTGAGTTGATGGCCTGCGCTTGGTTTTCCCCTCACTATTAGATTGTTCGTCTTTGTATTTGTTTGACTTTATTCAAGTTTAAAAGGCTGTGTCAGCCTTGAATAAAAGTTACTCTGTGTTAGGTTTTCTTATGGGAGCAAAAGTTTACCCTACTTGTTTACTGTTTATTGTTTACTGTTCCCTGCCTCATTTCAATTTCAACTGGCATATATTTTGTTTTGTAAACATCAATTGTAATATATGTAGCCTATAGTCGATTGGTAAGCATGCATCATGATCTTTGACTCTCTTGATTTGCTCTTAAAAACATCTTTCCTCCACAGTGGTGTATTTTTCGACATGCTACGTAGGTAGGTTTGTTGTTTGCTTGTTTCAGACATATCATTGCTGCCACTGTCACTCGCGAAAGAAACGAATTGGGCGGCATCCTTAAATGTCACTGAATGCATCCCTTGCCCATTGACTATTTACACTGACCTTACTCCCACTCCCCCAGCTGTACCATTGCAGTCTCCGTTGCCTTAATAAGTTCACATGTGCGCGTGCGTGCGTGTGTGTGTGTGTGTGTGTGTGTGTGTGTGTGTGTGTGTGTGTGAGCGAGCGCGCGCGCGTGTGTAAGCGCGCGCACGCGCGCGCATATGTGTGTGTGCCTGTGTGTACAATGGGATTACCACTCTGCCAAAACCTGGAACGTGTGTGTGTGTGTGTGTGTGTGTGTGTGTGTGTGTGTGTGTGTGTATGAGAGAGAGAGAGAGAGAGAGAGAGAGAGTATGTGTATCTGTGTGCGTGCGGGCGTGCGTTCGTGCGTGCGTGCGTGCGTGTGTGTGTGTGTGTGTGTGTGTGTGTGTGTGTGTGTGTGTGTGTGTGTGTGTGTGTGTGTGCTCGTAAGCCCACCTTTTTGCGACACCATTTTGTTTTTGCATAGATCCCGGCTTTTTTTTCACTGAAATATTCTTCTTTAAAAATAATAATGATCTCTCTCTCTCTCTCTCTCTCTCTCTCTCTCTCTCTCTCTCTCTCTCTCTCTCTCTCTCTCTCTCTCTCTCTCTGTGTGTGTGTGTGTGTGTGTGTGTGTGTGTGTGTGTGTGTGTGTGTGTGTGTGTGTGTGTGATATTGAAGTTGAATAATATTGTGGTACAACTGCTTACTAAAAGGATTAAAGTGACCGTAAATGAACAAACACATGCGATCAATTGCGTCTCACAATGAGGCCATTATGTTTTTATGTGTTTTGTTCGTTTCTTTCTTTCTTTTCTTTTCTTTCATTTTTCTTTCTTTCTTTCTGTTTTTCTTTTCTTTTTTTTTAACAACAATTTTTCTGTGGAATGTCTCTCCTGATAAACAGTTTAAAGAGTACTTTAGTGATTGCATCAATGAAACAGTTCTTTTGTTCTCTTGTGCAATTATATGTCAGAAATATATAGCCCAGGGTCTGGGGAAAGACATGTTCTAATCCTCATTTTCTCCTCTGAATTTGTAGCATGGAAACTAATTCATTCATGCAAAGTTCAGCATTCTCTTTTAAACGATCCATGATGTTATCTGACTGGAAACTGTTTTACACACACACACACACACACACACACACACACACACACACACACACACAAACACTAACGCACGCACGCACGCACACACACACACACACACACACACACACACACACACACACACACACACACACACACACACACATTCGCATGCGTGCGTGCGTGCGCGTGCGTGCGTGTATGCCCTCGAGCAATGCCCATCAGTTCGCTTATGTACCCGTGCGCGCATTTCAATACCTTACCTCCAGCAAGAAGCAGAAACCAAAGGATGTTGCCCATGATTCTTCTGTCCTGACTCAAAGAACCACGCTTGCCAGACGTACACACTACTATGCTGGCAGCTGGCGAGACGTCAGAGGTACGAATGCTGTTTCAATCTCTGCGACTCTCAGCTGATTTGACATCCGCCCCGTTGTTGTCTGGCATTTGGCCACACACGACCAGTGAGATTTGCTTATCGTCCCAAACCCCCGCCCCTCCGCTCCTGCTGGAACCAACACAACCCCCCCCCCCCCCCAACACACACACACACACATACACACACACACACACACACGCACGCACGCACGCACGCACACACATACATACCTCACCCCCCTCGTGTCACTCCCTCCTCCTTCATCCCGGAGCAATGCATTAGAAACACTCCAGTGTTACTTCGACGTTGTCAAAACAATTCTTGGACACGCACGCTCTCTCTCTCTCTCTCTCTCTCTCTCTCTCTCTCTCTCTCTCTCTCTAGTCTGATGTTGTTTGTACTTCTATTTTTAATCTCAGTCATCATTTTTTTTCCCCGGGAAAGGAGAGGGACGGGGAGGGGGGGGGGGGGGGGGGGATCTATAACGATGACTTCTATCCGCCATCCTTCCACCGTTTGCGGTTCTTTTCAGTCCTAGGTGAATACAATACGTGAAGCTGACGAAGGTCTGGCTTGTCCTTCAAGCAGCAGTTCTCAACGTTTCTCCAATGCACACACACACACACACACACACACACACACACACACACACACACACACACACACACACACACACACACAGAGTCTTATTTGATAAAGTTCACCTTTTCAGAGCTAGCCTTTGGTGCAAAATGTCGTCCATGCAGATTACCGAGATTGGTGTACTAGCCCAGAGGCGGTTACACAGGGCAAAACTAAACAGGTCTGATCGGTTTTCCAGCGATGTCTTGCATTTACCGACTCGTGCAGGACTGACTGTTCCCAACCGTTTTGGACTCGACAGTACCTTGCCACGTGGTCTGAAACGTTTTGTATTTTAAGCAGGGCAATATCGCGATATCTAGAATTCGTCTGCAATTTACTTTCCCGCGGCCATCGACTGGATTTCCTGCAAATTTGCATATCTATCACGTGCTACTGCTAGTAGGTATAAAGACTGCTACCTAAAGCAAAGACAAAATACGACTGCTGAAGTTTGTGCAGACAAAAAACCATTTCAACGAAAGTAAAAACGTCTTTAAAACGCCTTTGCAAACTCTGTATGTGCATGTGAAGATATCTTTGAATTCTGCATTCTGAAATGACCCAGTGTCATGAAACAAACGCAACAGGATGGTGTGTGTTTGCTATGCCGTGCCATCTATCTGAATTAAACAGATGCTGACTTCTCTGCGGCATTCCAGATGTACTTTCATGGGTCAGACTCGAGGTCATGAGGTCAAGGTAGGCGCTCTCTCATACCTAGCAATTGTAAACAGGCCAAAACGTTGTAAACAGTTCTAATACTTGTGCGGTTCCAACCGTTCCGAATACGAGTTTAAATGTAAATCATTTTACATTACTCGTTTGCAAACGGTTGAAATAGCTTTGGTTTTCAAACGAAATCTCCATAACGATGGCATGATACGTAGAGCATTCTGGATTTTCTGGTTTTATTTTTCGCTCGTTTGCTGGTTTGTTTGGAGCTGCACAAAAAAAAAAACGTCATCGATAAAAGCGGCAGAAAATGTGTGTATTACCATAAACCTCAAAATATGTTATTTATTTGTCACTTTTAGGTGTTTACAAGTCTAGTGATTCCGTTATGGCAAAACTTGGGGATCAGATGAATTACCAACGGGATCACACAACCATGGGCGCCTGTCTGTTTTCACTTCTCCGAGGTGCATATGTTTTTTTTTTTTTTTTTTTTTTTTATTATTTTTTAAGACTCAGCAGTTGGCTGACACATAACATGTCCTGTCTAATTTCATACTGCTCCTCACATTGGATAGAGCTTGCCCCAGCTTAGCGAATCTCATTATTGTGCTTTCAACAATATACTCCAGAATCTTAGCCTACATGGTGTCAACGTTGAAAGGAGTATTTTTTTTTTTCTAAATCCATTTTCACCATTGTTTGAACTTAGTTTATATTATCGTCTCTTGTTTTACTTTAGATATTCCTTCTGTTCCGAGTGACTCAATTTCAAGTTTTTACATCATTAAATGTTTCGTAATTTCTGGCAAAGACGTCATCGAACTGTTTTTTTTTTTGTTTGTTTGTTTTTGTTTTAATCGGAGGTTTTGGATGGCTGTGCCAGTGTTAGGAAGTGCCGACGTTGTTTTATTTAATCTTGTTCAGTGTTCCGGTTCGTTTATTTGGCACCTTAATTCAGTTCACGTACCTGCGTCTCCGTTTGACGTACTCTCTACACAGATCTTTGTACCTCCATTTATTTATTCAGCATATTTATTTCCAGTGTTCACCAATTATTATTCTTAATCGGCCATTTCAATAAATCAATACTGAGTTTTCTTTCAAGTGTGACTTTAGTTCAAGTGCGTTTGATTATTCTGCGGGATACCCTTGACACATGGCACATTGGTGAGCAACACGGGGCGATAGTTCTCGCCTGTAATCGTGAATCGGAGTGACATGACCAATCTAACAGTGCTGTCACACATGGGTATGTTGATAGATGATCTGTTGTCCGATGTTAAAGTTTTCTAGCATGCGATGGGAAACTTCCACTATGTATGTACTGAAACTACAGTTTCAGTACCACCGCTTGGTCTTTATGAAGTTTCTGCGACCAGCTTGCCATCTAACTTTCGAGCAGAAACTTGACCTTGCCAAACAAAATAAATGAAAATGTATACCTTTAAGACAAAACATCCCCGCCTGCCCCCCCCCCCCCCCCCCCCCCCCCAAGCCTCATCAGGGATAACACTCGTCATTATTATTGCCATTTGTAGAGCATCTGGTATAGTGTGCATGGATGAAATGGCGTATTTTTTTGAATGGACGTGACTACAATACATAACTTTCCTGCTCATAGAAGTTTATTCTCATTTATACATTTTTATTGCGCTGCCATTGCATAATAGGCCTATATCGTTTTTTTACACCTTTCACACATTTCATATGAATTGAAATACATTTATACCTATTTTTATCTACAATTCGTCCATTCCTCCCCCCCCCCCCCCCCCCCCCCCCCCTCATTTCTGTCTTATTTCTCTCCCTTCCCCTTAATTCAGCCACCTACCCTCCCTCACGCTCCCTCCCCCTTTTTGTTTGTGCCGAATATGAGAAGACGCGTGATTGCTCGTTCTTCGATTTCTTTGTCCTGAATGTTGTTTATCATTTGCCAGAAGAAGACCCCAGAGGTCGAATCGCGTCGTGTTTTTGTCTTGTAATTTATCCCAATTGTTTGGCAGACTCACTAACAATTGTGTGTGTGTGTGTGTGTGTGTGTGTGTGTGTGTGTGTGTGTGTGTGTGTGTGTGTGTGTGTGTGTTAATAATTCTTAATTGAATGGTTCAAAGCCATAAACGCAGCAACAAGCTCTGCTGTAATAATGGCACGATTCCGTTCAATTTTTCGTGCGGTGTTTACTAAGAATGGATCCATCTGTAAAAAAATTTCAGGTGATACCTAAAATTTTCTTGAAGATGAGATTTTACCAAAAAAAAAAAAAAAAAAAAGTTAAAACACACTCGCCGATACGATAAAACTGGAATACCGCTTTTCTTTAACAACGTCTTTCTGTTTGATTCCTGAAGTTTTGACAAGACCAGACGTGTGGGCGTTTACAGTTGAAAGGGAAACAGCGTGTGTGTGTGTGTGTGTGTGTGTGTGTGTGTGTGTGTGTGTGTGTGTTTTTAAACGCTTGGTAAATCATAAAACAGCAATATAGGCTCTTCTCTCATTCTTCCCCCGAGCCATCCGTGAGTGGGATGAACTCCCACCGCACATTGTAGAGGCAGACTCCCCTGACAGTTTAAAAAATAGAGTCACCTCCCACCTCAGTGCTGACACTCTTGACAGTCTCGCTGCAGCGACACTTCAGGAGTAAGATTAAAACAAACACAAACTGTCCTGTATGAATGTGAGAGTGCTTGGATAGGTAGGTAGTGGGTAGGGGGTGTGCTGGTAGGACAGCCGGTGCGGCGGGGGGTGCCAGGGGCCGTCACTAGGATGCCTGCCCGTCACTTCTCGTCCCCCTCTGATCCAATTAATGGGCTGGGGGTTTTTAAATGTGATCTGGAGTAAATGTTGTGATCTACTCGTGCAATTTGAAGAGTTATTTCAAGCCTACATAGGAAAAAGGAAAGAAAACGATTTCTTCTTCTTCTTTTTTTTTTTCTAAAGTCGGGCAGCCGGTTCATGGAAACCTATTCTGTAGCAAAATAATCAGAGTGTTGATTGATTGTGGCCACATAACAGAAGAAGAAAGTGTGTGTGTGTGTGTGTGTGTGTGTGTGTGTGTGTGTGCGTGCGTGCGTGCGTGCGTGTGTGTGTGTGTGTGCGCGCGCGCGCGCGCGAGGAAGGATGAGAGGACAAAGGAGTAGGTGAGATGGGAAGGAGGAGCTGCACGATTGCAGCCGTGTATTTCCACAGGTTTGGGGAATAACCAGGGGGAGATAATCTGAGCATCGAAAGTAAGAATGACCTCCCTTGTCAAGTCTGTCTTGCCGTCTCGCTCGCTCTGCCCTATTTCTCTCTTTGCGAGTTGACGTGCTAGTGAACAGTCGCCGTCACTAACACTTAGCGGTGTTTCTGTTTCAGAAATCACCGATGATAATACAGAACAAGAGGCAGTGAAAAGTCATCATGAATATATTTTTCGGTGGATTTTGGGCGTTGTCCGTGGTGTGTGTGTTTCTTCTGTATTTTATCACCCGTGCTGCTCTCCCCCTCGGCCAATGTTGCGGGCTTCGCGCAGTTTCAGCGATCCTACATGGTCGTCTACTTTGCTTGCAATGGGTGAGAGAGAGACTTTTTTTTTTTCTTCCACTCTCGTTGTTTGCATCTCTCTCTCTCTCTCTCTCTCTCTCTCTCTCTCTCTCTCTCTCTGTGTTGGTGGTGGTGGTGGTGGTGGTGGTGGTGTGTGTGTGTGTGTGTGTGTGTGTGTGTGTGTGTGCGCGCGCGCGCGCGCGCGCGCGTGTTTGTGTGTGTGTTAGAGAGAGAAATAGTAGAGAGAATGTGTGTGTGTGTGTGTGTGCGTGTGTGTGTGTGTGTGTGTGTGTGTGTGTGTGTGTGTGTGTAATGTGCATGCACAAGTCAGTATGTAGGCCCATGCATCTGCATACATACTGTGTGACACTTGTGTGTATATATGAATGTGTTGTCAGTAGAAGCTAGAGATTAATCTGTCAAGTGCTGTCATTAGTTCTAAATGTCAAAACAGACAGAAGGATGAAAGTAAACATCAATAAACTGATTTCATTCAGTCAGTGTATGCATGCGCACATGATAAAAATCATATCCAAACATTTCTGTGATTCATTGAATGTCTACAAAGTATGCTTCATTTTAACATCTACAGGTGCACAGATGGCAATTCAACTTTCCTCTCCTGGGAACTCTGTATTTTAATAGGCTAAAAGCCTTTTACCCTCATTATTAGTGTCCATTAATGTATGCTTTTGGATCACTACATAGTGACTGTCCCTTGGTTGAATCAGGCATAGTGTATACTACATCAGTGCTTCAGTGAAGATTTAAATCAATGGAAAATACTTGGTCGTTAAAAGTTTTGTCAGTTTGATTTTTGAATGCGTTAACTGATGATGCATTAATTGTATCATATGGAAGGCTATTCCACAGATTAATAATACAAGTAGTAAAAAACCTGTGGAACTGGTTTGTTACGAAGTTGGTCTTTTTAAGTTTGAAGTTGTGCCCTCGAGTTTTATCATAGTTGGCCATGGTGAACAGGGAAGAGGTAGTGGAGGGATCGTAAATATTGTGCATAATCTCATATACTTCGATGAGATCACCTCTTAGTGAATTCTAGGCTGGGCAACCTAAGTAGAGCCATACGCTCCTCGTATGTTATACACAGTTTGGTAAATCTACGCTGAACGCCTTCAATCATATTGAAATAATTGATGTACTTTTTTTAAAGTAGGGGCACCATACTGAGTTCCTGTATTAAGAATAGGCCTAACTAAAGCTTTGAATAATGGAACCATTATTTCAGGAGACTTATAAATTTGTAATAGTTCTCAAAAGCAGACCAGAAATTTGATTTCCTTTTTTCACAATATTTGTTATATATATGTGATCAAAGCTTAAGTCTGGGTCCATGGTGACCCCCAGGTCCTTTTCAGCGGCTGTACTGTCCAGTACATGTGTTAAACCATTCTCTTTTATTGTGTATTTATAATGTGGATTGTTCTTTCCAAGGTGGAGTACTTTTCATTTCTCACTATTAAATTGCAACAGCCAAGTATTTGTCCATTCAACCAGTTTATGTATACACATTTGTAAATGATCTCTGTCATCAATATTTCGAATTGCTGAGTAAACCTTGGTATCATCTGCAAAAATTTTGACATCACAATCTACCTCTCCAGGCATGTCATTTATGAAGTATATAAACAGCGTTGTTGGTCCCAGGACACTACTTTGCGGTACACCACTTGTCACCCTTACCTTCAACAAACGGATGCCACTGACACTTACAAACTGGGATCTTTCATAAATTAAAAAATCACTTATCCATGATAAAAGTGTTCCATGTATGCCGTATCCAGCCAGCTTATTAATAAGTCTATGGTGGGGAACTGTGTCAAAAGCTTTTCTCAGATCAAGGTAAACTGCATCTACAGGTACTTTGTCATCTAACATGACTAACCAATCATTCAGTGTAACAAGTAGTTGTGTTCCACATGAGCGTCCTTTGGTAAATCCAAACTGTTCTCTGATAACAAATGGTATCAGTTTAACTGCTCGCAAAGAGCGTCCCGGATAAAGCCGTCAAAAACTTTTACAGACAACTGATGTTAAGCTGACTGGGCAATAATTACCTGCTAGATTTTTATTTCCTTTCTTAAAAATATTGATGATTGAGCCCATGAATTCACATTATGTTGGAAATGGGCAGGGTAGTGGTGGAGCATTGGGTGAGGGTGATCAATGGGAGAATTTTGACTTTGTATGGAAACTTTCTTCCTTTGTGTTTCTGTGTTAGATCTCTCTCTCTCTCTCTCTCTCTCTCTCTCTCTCTCTCTCTCTCTCTCTCTCTCTCTCTCTCTCTCTCTCTCTCTTCCTCACTCACAGCAACACCATTACCTCCTATTCCTCACTGCCTTAAAAAAAAAAAAAAAAAAAACCCCACCAATCTTTATGAATAAGAATGTTCAATATGCTGTCATATACTAGAACATGACAGCCTCCTGAAACAAAGTTCATTCTTCTTCAGGCTGTGCTAATGATACTACTAGTTGGTGACTGATGATTCCATGTCCTCTTTCCACAGTAGAGTGTGTATTTTGTAATTGTGTGTGTGTGTGTGTGTGTGTGTGTGTGTGTGTGTGTGTGTGTGTGTGAGAGAGAGAGAGAGAGAGAGAGAGAGAGAGAGAGAGAGAGAGAGAGAGAGAGACGCTTATTTTTTAGTGTGTATTTTTTTTTTTTTCCTTGAATGCTAATATAAATCATCGCTATTCTTGCTGTAATTAGATCTACACAGTGTTCTATGTTAGTACCTTTAGACTCTGAAGGGACAAGGTGAGATGGAAAAAAGACATCTTGCATTTGTCATGCTTTGGATTTAAAGATTATCAACCAGTCAATCGATCCATCAATTCATCCATCTCTCTCTCTCGCTCTCTCTGTCTCTCTCTGTTCGAGTTCACTCTTGGTTTGCTTTCTCTGTGTCTTTCTCTCTGTCTGTCTTTGTGTCTGTCGGTCTGTCCCTTTTTCTCTGTCTGTCTGTCCATCCGTCAGTCTGTCTGTCCGTCTGTCTGTCTGTCTGTCTCAGACCATGAGAGGTCTTTCTCAATCGCTGTACATGTATACTTGTGTTTGTGATGGTGAGTGAGTGAGTGAGTAACTTGTGTGTGAGAGAGAGATGTGTGTGTGTGTGTGTGTGTGTGTGTGTGTGTGTGTATACCTTATTATGTCTACTGAGTACGCGAGTGTGTGAGTGTGTTTGTGTGTGTGAAAGGGGGCAGGGGTTTGTAATTTGAACTTTGGTGAACATTGTAATAATTAGTATGTTAATGATAATGTGCGCATAGAATAACCCTCAGTAATAGAAGGCTCTTAGTCACATGAGCACTTTACAAACAACAGGAAATAAAGACTGCAGCAGAATAAAGCAAGTACATGTGACTTCTTATGTGATCACCCTGCTCCACCATCACCATCCAACACCACAAACAACCAACCAGCACCTCATTCTTCTCCGAAGGATCCAGTCAAAAGTAATGTTTAGACATGCATGCACTCATTCACACACGAACACACACACACACATGGATGCATGCTCTCTCTCTCTCTCTCTCTCTCTCTCTCTCTCTCTCTCTCTCACTCACACACCCACACACACACACACACACACACACACACACACACACACACACACAGCTACTAGCTAGGCGTATCAAAGGAAAGATCATTGATGGCATATAATGTATGATGGATTACGTGAGTTGAATTAAACAGGTCAGATTTCGTTGACAACTTTAACCAGGTCTTTGAAGAGCAAAACAACACCAACAGAAGGGCTTAGTTCTGACATATCTAGCCAAAAGAAACAAGTATCAGAAGAAGGGTGAAGGCAGGATAGGGTGTAGTTGTGAAGAATAGATCTTAAAGATATGATTTAGATCAGTGCATGTGACTGTGGATTGATTCTACTCTGAACAGAGAGCCAGTGAAGAGACTGACTTTGGAGATCTACTAGAGATGTGACAACCGACATGTTCATGTGTGGGTGACTTGCAGACCCAACTGATAATGCTGTCTGGGACCTTCTGAACTTTTCAAGAGGTTTATTTTGATAAACAGCCAAGAGACTAGTATTACAGTGGTCAAGTCTGCTCAGTAGGAATGAACAGACCAGTGGTTTTAGGAGACTGTCTAGAGAAAATCTTGGATAGTTTTTTTTTTTTAATGTCAGAATTGGCTGCTCTGCAGAGATTGGATACAAGTTAAAAAATACATTTAAGTGTAGTTCTAATCAAAAGTAATTTCTAAGGTTATGGGATTGAGAAGACAGAACAATGTTAGTTGTACTGATATGGATGGAAGTGAGAAGAGAAAGTTGATTTTCAATTTTAGGTGTAGTATTGCACAGAACTTTTTTTTTTTCTTCATAGAAATGCAGCTTGTTCAAGGTCATCCCAAAGTTTGAGTGTGCAGTGCATTCCTGGGTGTTGATGATCATGCTCATGAGATTCAGATGCAGAACCTGATTTATACAATTATAGAGCTGTATGTTATCAGTAGAGCACAGTAATGTAAACAAAAAGCCGAAAGCTTAGTTGGTATGCTCATGTCAGCACTGTAGTAATTTTGGTAAACCTGCGTGTCAAAGTACATAATAAAAATGAAGATCCCATTGTAGGATGTGGGAACTCCTGTAGTAAAACTGGGCCCATTGTCTGACACAAAGGTTCCTGAAATGCTGTGTGGTATGAAAATATGACCTTGATTTTATTGATGGCCGCATTTGAGGTCAGATTTGAAAGCTGGGTGAATGTCAGTACTTACACCTTGACTAATAGTAATACTGCTAATAGTCATCAGAAACCATCGATGATTCCTTTCCACTCTGAAATGTAGACAGCACATAGACAGCCTGGGCAGAGTCTGTGACAGCAAGGACCCCCTTAGTTCTGTTGGGCCTTCTCCAGGTAATGTTTTCATGCCATGATATGATCTTGAATTTCCTTCAGCATTCTGGGTCACCATACCCATGGTTTGCACACTCTCAACATTTTGTCATGCCTTCATTTCCATCAGACATATGGTTGAGAATTTCAGTTCTCAAGGAGATGGGATTGGGAATGATGATCTGATCACACCTCTCAGCTGTACCCACAGCTATGCTCAGGTCATGCTGTCTGTCAAACAGGTCACTGGATGCTAACCTGGCACCTTGCTTGTAGGTAAGCCATGTGGCCAAGGTATAGTTGAGCACAACTGTTCTCAGGGCAACATCTTGCTGGGCTTCTCTACTGATCTGTTTCAATTTCCCATCTGACAGTGGTCATGAGGGAGCTACCATACCAACATGGTTAAGAATGTAGGTTTCTGGATTCAGCATTAGAAAAGTGGTTATAGGACTCAGAATCAAAAACTTACTTGGAGAATATTTCAGCAGGATCGCCCTGTCTTGGTCAGCTCACTGTTGCTGTTGTGACAGCGAGGCCTGGAGGGCGACTGTTGTGTGGAGTGAACAGTTGCCAGGATCTGATTGTGGATTGAGGACTGTTGTGTGGAGTGAACGGTTGTCAGGATGTGATTGTAGATAGTGGGAAGTTCAAAGCCTTGATCTCTGTTCAGGCTGGGGCGTCTGGTCTTGATTTTGATGGCTTTTTTAACTTTTTGTTTTGTGAGAAAGGGCTCTGTAGTTAAGGTCTTGGTTTCTTGGGGACTGAAACTGTGGCCTGTGGCTTGTGCTCATGTATGGCAGATGTAGATCGGTTTGGGTGTTACTGTAGACGGGTGGTGAGTGGTCTTGCTGTGTCGCCAATATAGGTATGGGCACAGTCTTGACAACCTACGTGGTACACTACACCACACTGCTTGAGGGGGTCTGTTTTGTCTTTGACATGAGTCAGTTGCTGGCGTAGGGAATTGGTGGGTTTGTGGAAAACTTTGCATCCATATTGGAAGGTCCTTGCTAGATGCTCTGAGACTCCTTTAATGTAAGGGATCCCCATTTTTCACACTGTCTGTATTTTAGAAGAAGGGTAGGGAACTCGAGGGTTGTCCCACATCCATGCAGGGTATACATTAGTGGAAAGGGCAGTCTTGATGTGTTTCTTCTTCTTTCTGCTCTTCCTCCTTGGTGGAACACAGTACAGAGGCTCTGTACATGAGGGTGTTGACAACAGATCTCTTGTGCTGGAGGGGATGGTTAGAGAGAAAGTTCAGGTATTGGTCAGTGTGGGGTGGGTTTCCTGTAGACACTGGTCTCCACCCCTGTCGTCATGGGTTTGAGTGATGAGAGTGTCCAGGAACAGGATCTTCCCTTCTGCTTCAGTTTCCAAGGTGAACTGGATACTGTCATCGATGGAGATCAGGTGAGTGGTAAAGCTGTCAACCTCCGTCTCCTGTATCATGGTGTCATCCACATAGCGGTACCACATGCTGGGAGGGTTGGCAGCAGTCTCAATGGCTACTTTCTCAAAGTGTTCCATGTACAGACTGGCTACCACTGGAGATACTGGCGAACCCATGGCAGCTCCTTGTTTCTGCTGGTAGAACTCATGATTGAATGAAAAGTAGGTGCTAGTGAGGCACAGTTCTAACAGTTCTAGTATCTGTTCTGTAGTGACGAAGGTGGTAGTCATCCTCAATTTTCTCCTGAATGACTTGGACGAGTGCCTTGGGTACAGGGATGCTAGTCAACAGTGCACATTCATCATAGGAGACCCAGTTTCTCCCCTGGAGCCAGTTGCTAGTTTTCCATCTTCTGTACAAAGTCTGTGCTGTTGACAGATGTGGTGCTCGGTCAGTCTGACTGAAGGTCCCAACACTTGTATTAGGAATTTGGAGGCATTGTACATGACACTGCCACAGCTGGACGCAGTAGGGCAGAGGGGGGTGTCCTTGTGTATCTTGGGTAATCCATACAGCTTGGGCGTGGGTTCTGAAGTGGGGTAAATATTCCTTGAGATGCATACTTTCTGGTTTTTTGTGTAGGCTTTAGGATTTTGAGGCAAGGTATCTGAGGTTGCTATCAACTTCCTTGCTTGTGGCACATAGTTAAACGGGCATACACTGACATCTGAACAATATTTCCGGCAAGTTGTTGGAGTTTATGAGTTAAATGCCTGGTTTGCTGTCACTGGAGAGAGTAAATCTTTAGAGTCCAATGATACACCAGTGGAATCTTCATATGCCCCCAGACTGCTGAAAGGCTTCTCAATTTATGTGTATCTTTGCTCTGTGCTGGATAATGTTGTGGAGCAGGCTTCAGTGTTAGAGACCTTAATGCCTTTTGTGCTCTCGAAGGAGATATTTTTTCCAGACCATATGATGAACTGTCAGCTTCCGTGAAAGTCGGCTTAGTCAGGTCAAAGTACGCAAGAACTGATACCATAATGAGCATTTCCTTGACTTTCCAAAACGTTGTAGCCTGCTGTGGGCCCCATGTCCACACTGACTCTGTGGTTAAGAGTTTGTTCACAGGCTTCAAGACTCAAGATGGGGAAGATATCTACAATTGCAAGATAATTCACCCTACCCACGTATTGTCAGCAGCATCAGACAGTCCATGCAGACTCTGAATTGCTTCAATCTTGGTCTGATGTGATGGCAGTCTTGTGAGTTGATTACATTAAAAAAACAAACAAACAAAAAAAACAAAAACTACTACTTATGGTACTGGCCCTTATTCAGCTGATCACCAGCCTATTATAGTCACTGATGGACTTGGCTCAGAAATGTTTCATGCTCAAATGGTGTCTTGGTGCGACACAAGATTTCATTATCATAGCAGATGACCTCCTTGATGCCTTGGGGGATATCTGTGACTGTACACAGGAAAATTTCAGGAATGGAACTGATTCCAGAAGGTGTTATGAAGGTGATGAACTAAGTCTCTGGATCCAGTTGAATCTGCCAGAATCAGGACTGAGCAATTAACTTGGAGAACACTTCAGAATCTGGAAGTTGGTGAAGGTTGTAGTCAGACATGGAAAAGACATATATCTCTTTCTCTACATGGCCTAATTTAACCTCTTCAGATCCATGCAGGTGCAGGCATTTCCATTCTGCTTCAAAACTGGTTCTGCAGGAGATACCACCTCAGGATGTTCAGTTGACTCCCCAGTAATGAGAGGGTCATTCATGCACTGAGGCTTCTTTCACACACACGTGTGGGCAGTAGCAAGGCTGTATGCAGTCATTCCTTCTTTAGTATTGCAGTTTGCACTTTACTGATTTGCTCTCGACAGGACTGAGGGCAACGCTGTTCACGCTCTTCACCAGTCCTCAGGCAGTTGGTGTGGCTTGATTCCACAGGTCACTGATATCGTTGCCGATAGTGTAGATCGTGATATCCAGCTTTCCATCTGCTTTTGTATTGAACTGTCCTGAGATGCTTTGGTTCCCCTGAGGCTTGAGAGTGTGACACGCTTGGCTGGAAAAGCTTTGGCTCCACTGTGTGTTGTGACAGAGGGGACACACAGGGTCTTGTGACTTTTGTCCATTTCACCAAGTTTAAATACGAAGGCAAGAAGCCATACACATACTTGCAGATGAAGCTGCAGATGAAGATATAAGAGATAGATGTCACGTGCCATATTTCATTCCCACCTGTACTTCTGTGGAGCACGTTTTCCCACATAGTCCACTACCCTGGTTGGCCTTGCTGGACTGCCTTCTGGATTCTCTTGGCGTCCTCTCTCTTTCTTCAGCTCCTGTATCACTGTGTCTCTCTCATTGCTTTCTCTTTCGTCTTTGACCCCCACTTCATTTTTCTTGACCCAGCCTCTGTCTGTTTTGGTTTTTTTTTCTTGTTTTTGTGTGTGTGTGTGTGTGTGTGTCTTGAGATTTCTCTGATTTTGAGGGGTTTTGTTGTCTTGTTTTTTTTTTTCCTCCATCCCCACTGGCTCCTGAACTTTCCGTTTTCAGCCAGTTTTCAGCGCGGCCTGGATCAGTCTCATAACTTTGTCTGTCACCTGGATGCCTTGCTTTTCCCTGCTTTGTACTCCTCCGGAAAAGATATCAGGGGTAGCTTCAACTTTGCGTGGCAGCAGTTACATGCGATGTCATTGAGACCAGGTGGGACCCAGGCCATTTCCTTGTGCATTTTGTTGATTTTCACCTGCATTGATTCTGCTTTGCTACTGCTGATCTTGTATATCACTTGAAGGCAGAGGAGCTTTAGGCTTAGCATAAACTGCAGACTCCAGAGCTTCCATGGGTCTTGACTGGTTCTTTTCTCACCGTTGGAATGGCTTTGATTGGCTACAGTGAAGTGGCTGTTTTAGCTATCTTTGCTTAGAACAGTGAGAGGCTTCGGGCAAAATGTGTTTGGTGACTTGTGTCTGAAGAAATTGTCAGCTGCATAGTTGGTACTTTGAAGAATCAGGGATTTTTTTTTTTTTTTTTTTTCTTTTTTTTTTTTATTTAACTGGAAAAAGGCGAGTTTCAAGACTCTGACATCTTTCTTCTACTTTAGCAACAAAATCAGGCCAGTTTATTATTTTCACTTTTAAGTCTTGTTCCTTATAAGTTATGCAAAATAAGACAGTGTGCAACATTGTGTCATTACAAGATATGACATGAAAGAATGCATGTGCGCGTGTATGTGTGTGTGTGTGTGTGTGTGTGTGTGTGTGTGCGCGCGTGTGTGTGCATGCGCATGCGCGTGCGCACGCACGTGCGTGTGTATGTGTGCTGGCCGCATTGTCTGGACTTTTGTATGGCACAATACCAATGTTATGCGGACCACCTCCATTATCTTGACATCCAGGTAATGCGATAGGCCTCTAAATTGCGCTGCACCGGCTATTGCTGAAATTTGAGATGGTGTCGGTTGATTACGCATCACTAATTCCACTGAGTAAACTTTTTTGTCTGTGTTTTTGCTCACTGGTATCACGCATTCTAGTATCAAACATTAACTAGGCCATGAAGAACTGCTGACTGTGGATTCACACTGTTTTAGTATAAATTCATAGGTGAACAATTTTGGAAGTGGAAACGGTTTACAGCAAAATTTATGTCAACTTCACCTACTAGGTAATTTTAATCCACTTACCCCATTATGGATAGATACAGTTAAGTCCTGGTTGAAATGATGTATATTAACACACAATGTAATCAAATCTAGATTCAGTATATGCAGTATGATTGAAATTTGAATTACATCATTGTGTGCAGAAGTTCTGAAGAAAAAAAGATGTTATATTGTTTCAGTCTAAAAGGACGATCAATATTCTCTCCAACGGTAGGCCTTCCTTGCGCGCTGAAGTTAGCTATTGAAAAAGATGGTGGGGTGGATAGGAATGGGGGTGGGGAAGCCATGATGTAAGGAAATATGGAGTTTAAACTTGTCAGATTCTTCCAACTTTGTTTCTGTCAGAATCATAGAGAAAGTAGGAGTGAGGTGTCCTCTTTCTTATGCTAGTATTGCTTTCGACCAACGACAAGAAATTCCCAGCAGCTGTTTCAAACAGGTTTAGCCCACCCACCCCCACCCCCACCCCCTACCCCGCATACAAAAATTGGCCTAGCCTAAGCCATGTGTGTCAGATGGTAGTGAGAATGTCTGCCTTGTCCCACCTCTCTGGAATCTGATTTTGTTACAGAATACTGAATAGTGCCTCCTCGGTCTGTTTACTATTTTCAATAAGTCATGACCTTTTGTTTGCCTGTGAGTCATTTTCTAAAGTTGAAGGTGCTGGGGTAGTGAAATGATCCCACCAGGCAATCTGAACTATACAGTGACCAGCCTTTCCCCCTCCCCACCTCGCCTACCACATCTTTCTTAATAATAGTATAGCACCCATCCGAATAATGTAGGCTATAGGGCGTTTTTACAAGTTTTAACAAATCAACATCTAAAATGTATGCAACACACACACACACACACACACACACACACACACACACACACACACACACACACACACACACACACGCACACACCCCACTCATACACAAGCACACACATACATGCACACAGGCATGCACGCACAAGTACATACACACACACTTCTACATTTGTGAGTCATAAACATGCACACACTCGCTTGTACACAAGTGCACACAAGTACGCAGGCACACACACACACACACACACACACACACACACACACACACACACACACACACACACACACACATACACACACACACACATACACGCACACACACACACACACACATACACAAAACACACACACACACACACACACACACACACACACACACACACTCACAGACAAACACACACACACACACACACACTGACAAAAAGTGTTGCATGCTTATATAAACACATACATTGTATGACAGCATGAAGAGCCTATTCATGCACGATGAAAGTGTGCAAGTGACAGGTAGCAATTAGCAATATTCCAGGTGGTATTCTGCAACTGGTGTTTAAACAGATAAGTTTGAAAGTCGTGAAGAAAGGGGCATGTCGTGGTTGGAAAGATAGGGAATTCCAGAATATCGTCACAGAAAATGAGTATGCCCAAGAACCATGCTGCTTTCTGTTGTAGAAGAACAGAACGGGTAGGAAGATATATTTTGAAGAGGTCAGAGAGATGGGAAGATGTTTCAAGTGTGATAATCGTATAGCATAGACACACAGACTTACACTGACTCCTGTACTCGATTTTGAGCCAGTATCATTTCTTCAAGAGATACAAAGTATGAGTTGTTTTGGCCCTTGTAGATCAGACAAGCGGCTGAATTTTGAACATGTTGTAATGGCTGGCGTAAGGCTGCAGGTACACTGAGTAGAAGAGCGTTAAAATAACCTAAGCTGGTTGATATGATATGAAGTTTGAATATTAAGAGTTTTTTTATTTGTTTTGTTCTGTGACCCCCTGTGTCTATTGCCATTAAATATTTGATAAGAGAGGGAAGATGGAAGGGCTTTTTAGTACCTGTAGTTTACTCTGAACAGTGTTTAGATATTCTGACTCAGTGTTGTGTTAGATAGCTTGATTGACAATGTAAAAACTTCGCCAGTGAAAGAAGGACAGAGGATGAATTTAGAAAAAAAAAAAGGAAAGAGAAACTTTCATCCTCAGCACAAAGATAAACCTGCATTGTCAACACAAAGAAGAACTGCTTTTGCGGACCTGCTTAGCATCTGGCCATTATGGGCTTGCACATGCACGCATGTGCACACTTACATACCTGCACAAACATGCATGTCTTTATATGTGTCTGTGCATTCATATATGTACACACACATTTTAACCTCTCACCATTGCACATGACTATACTGTCTGGATAGTACAAGTCCCCCAGTACTCATACATGTTACATAGGCTTTACTATGGTTTTTTTAAATTTTTTTATTGTGTTTTATCCATATTCAGATGTTGTGGATCCTGATGAGTCCACACGCGCCAGAGTCCTCAAGAGTATAGACTCTTAACTGTTCGTGTAGGAAGATTTTCAAGAAAGAAGGAAAGGGGCGCTAGCATTTCAGAAAGCGGAGCGTTGAGAGGATTGTAAGGTAGGGGATTCATCAGAAGGAAGTTATATGATGGTTGAGAAGGCAGAAATTTTCATTCAGAGTAGTTGTATTCATACAGGGGTGGTTCAGATGCGGATGGAAGGGTGGATGGGTTTGTCCCAACTGAGCTGGGTCCACTGGGGTTGCCTCTGTCTTGGTGGGGTCCAGGGACAATGTCCCGGTTAGGGGTCTTGGGGTCACTCCCCCACCCTGTCCCTTCGCTTTCTCATTCCTGTGCCAGGGTTAATAGACAGTGTGGTCCACCTAGATCCATACTCAGTGCTCTGCTGTATGCGGTTACTGCTTATAAATAGGATCACCGGAATCCGCGCTTCATGGGAAGTGTATTCAAATGTTGCAGCTGATTGGATTTTCTTTTTTTTTAACCTCTAGCAGAGGAAAAGAGAGCACTGCATGCACAAGGGTACTCTTAATTGAAAAATGATAAATCTTAGCGATAACAGGTTAGATGCTTCTTTGTTAGATGAGGTGGGTGGGTGTAGGCACCAACTTGATGAGTTATTGGCATACTGGTGCGGATAACTCAGTCATAATGCAAACTTCTGTTTGTTTTTGGCTTCTTTGATCTCCGGCTGAAGAAGACAGGGAAAGATACACATTGGTTTGCTGATGATGACGTGGTCAGAGTTGGTTCAGACATTTGAAATCTTTCTGATATCTCCGACTGTGTTGTGTAGAGCAATGTGCTTTTAATCATGAAATGATAATTTTTTTGTTATAAATTTACACTCTAAAAATCGCTGCAACATAAAAACAGCTGATGCCTTTGGGATCAGTGTTGGTTTCCTAAATCTTGAAACGTTTATCTTTCACCTGTATTTTGATTGTCACTGCAATGTCAAATGACTTGGCCTACGATTCAAATGTTTGAAGCATCAGAGAATAAATGAATCGTCTCTTTCTTGAAAGAAAACAGTCAACACACAGCACATCAAGTGCGGAACACAGTACGTCACAACTGTCTCTGCATACTGTTATCCAAGTGTCAAACACTTGCAAAAAATGAAAGTGTGATAACTTGAAACAAAATCTAGTTGCAAAGTGAGGTGACTGGAGGCGGAAATCCAAACAAATTTGAAATGTTAGTGATAGCGCACCACCAGAAAACCCGTAGACAAATGAATCACAAGACAAAACACGATGCGCTTGGATGAGGGTAAGTGATTGCTCGTTCATTTTCTTTGTCCTGAGTCTTGTGTAACTTGCCTGAAGAAGACCTAAGAGGTCGAAATGCGTTGTGTTTTGTCTTGTGATTCATTTTTGTACTTTTTATTTTTTTTTGTGGTACGCTATCACTAACATTTAAAATTTGTGTAAACAAAACCGTTATAATCATGAGAAAATCGGCGCGACTCAGGAGAATGCAGACTGTAGAAAGATAGGACGGCTGGTTCTGCACTGCTGACCTGAGATTAGGACATGGATCAGGCAGAAGAGATCAGAGGGGGTGGACAAGGGGGGAGGGGGAGGAAGGAGCACTTGTCAAGATCAGCCACAGAAATGAGCTTATGAATGAGAGGGGAAAGAGCTGGGTTTGACTTAATGGTGGAATGCATTTGGATGTAGTCCACACTGACATTGTAAACCCCCAATCTGATCCCCTACCCTTACCGTATTTGCATGCATGAATGGCAATAAAGAGTGGAGTATGATATCAGTACTGCCGTAGCTAGATAATGCTATGACAAAGCAGAGAGAGAGAGAGAGGGAGAGAGCAAGAGAGAGAGAGAGAGAGAGAGAGAATGTGTGTGTGTGTGTGTGTGTGTGTTTAAAAAATGTGAAATTTCCTTTGATAAAATTTTAGTGTAAATATGTGTAATTGGAGCTTAGTATAATACCATCATTAACTAGATTCTATTACGAAAAATCTGAAAAAACTATAGGGAATTTCTTTGAAAATTGATGTCCACATGGTGACTGGTCCAGTACACAATCCAGATAATGGGACCACTACATGTGTGTGTGTGTGTGTGTGTGTGTGTGTGTGTGTGTGTGTGTGTGTGTGTGTGTGTGTGTGTGTGTGCTGTGTCTAGTTTGTGTCTAGTACATGTGTGTTTGCATAATGATTATGTAGAAGTGATATGGACTGTTGATCCTTGGATTGCTATAAAAGGAGCTGTGGCATAGCCAGAATGAGCGATGTCAGACTAATTCTAATCCCCTCTTCCACCCTCCAGTCTTCCCCGTTCCCCTCCGAGAGCCCAGAAGATGGGATATGTATATATATATATATATATATATATATATATATATAGTGTGTGTGTTGTGTGTTTGTGTGTGTGTGTGTGTGTGTGTGTGTGTGTGTGTGTGTGTGTGTGTGTGTGTGTGTGTTCGTACTTCTGTTTAACGTCTGTTCACTTTGAGTGATATTAGACATGAATGAAAGCAGAGAGTGACTGACTGACTGAATGATTAAATGAATAAGCCTATGTGTTGTGTAAGCATGAATGTAGGCCTTTGTATGTGAGTGTGTACGTGTATGTATCTGTATATGTGTCTAAACTGAACAATAAACAGATCAATAATCTTAAATACAACAATTAGTGGGGGGAAAAAAATCTTAACATATAGCAAGAAAACAAAAATCCTTCAATATCTTAAATGAAATTAGCTCAATACTATCCAAATAAAAACCCCATTCAGAGTATGTATTAAGTATTCAGCAATTTTGATCAGCAGAGGATGATTCGAAAGTAGATCTTGCAAGTTTTTTTTTTTCAGAAAAAGTATTGGATCGTAATGATGTTAGTAAGAAAGTAGTCAATTTGTGACAATCGAACAAAATGTGGTTCAGTGTAGTCTTTGCCACAAATACAGTTAGTATTCTTACTAAACTTTGTTTTCAAAGCATTTAGTTTTAATTGAATTATAAGGGAAGATATTAGTCTGGAACAATAAACTGGAAGATCAGTCATTTTTCTTAATAGAAGGTCTATTGGAAAAGCTTCCCGTTGGTTGGATGAAATCTCGGTAGACATATTAACATTTGTTTAAGCTCTCTTCAGTGCAGTCGTTTCAAGGGTACGATAACATTTATATACTGACGGTTTTATTTTCAACTCAGAAAATGACCCTGCTTTTTTAGCACCTTTTTTCGCAGCCCGAGCAGCCAATTCATTTCCAAGTATACCAGCAGTATGCGAAGGAATCCAGCAAAATTCTATAATAATGCCTTTAGAGACCAGACAGTATAAAAGATATGTAATTTCAAACACAAGG
>JADBJO010000507.1:52500-67500 GCA_016801955.1 Conus betulinus | reverse complement strand
TGAGAATGTCACTGAAAGACCGATATATCAATACAGGGTGGATCCCCGTTCTATCAATCATGGGTATATCACTGGTAGATCATTATATCAATACAGGGTAGATCCCCGTTCTATCCATCATGGGAATGTCTCTGTTAGATCAAAATATCAGTACAGGGTGGATCCCCGTTCTATCCATCATGGGAATGTCTCTGTTAGATCAATATATCAACACAGGGTGGGTCACCATTCTGTCCCCTCAGGGAATGTCACGATCAAGTGGACAAAGGTCCAGACTGTGTTGTCTTCCACAGCCCCCCCACCCCACCCCCCCCCCCCCGGGCTGAAACCGCCCATATGGGAACACCCCCATCTCCTGGACCAGCGGGCCACGTGGAAGGGGAAGTGAGCTGGAGCAACGGGGGATGGAGGAAGAGATGATCCTATCGCGGTGATGTCCAACAGACAGAGAGGCGCGGCAGGTCCTTTGCCTGGTGGGCCGTGTCCTTTGCCTGGTGGGCCGTGTCCTCTTGCCTGGTGGGTCGTGTCGTTTGCCTGGTGGGTCGTGTCCTTCGCCTGGTGGGTCGTGTCCTTCGCCTGGTGGGTCGTGTCCTTTGCCTGGTGGGTCGTGTCGTTTGTCTGGTGGGCCGTGTCCTTTGCCTGGTGGGTCGTGTTGTTTGCCTGGTGGGTCGTGTCCTTTGCCTGGTGGGTCGTGTTGTTTGCCTGGTGGGTCGTGCCCTTTGTCTGGTGGGTCGTGTCGTTTGCCTGGTGGGTCGTGTCCTTTGCCTGGTGGATCGTGTCCTTTGGTGGGTCGTGTCGTTTGCCTGGTGGGTTGTGTCGTTTGCCTGGTGGATCGTGTCCTTTGCCTGGTGGATCGTGTCCTTTGTCTGGTGGATCGTGTCGTTTGCCTGGTGGGTCGTGTCCCTTGCCTGGTGGATCGTGTCCTTTGGTGGGTCGTGTCCTTTGCCTGGTGGGTTGTGTCCTTTGCCTGGTGGATCGTGTCCTTTGCCTGGTGGATCGTGTCCTTTGTCTGGTGGGTCGTGTCGTTTGCCTGGTGGGTTGTGTCGTTTGCCTTGTGGGTCGTGTCCTTTGCCTGGTGGGTCGTGTCCTTTGCCTGGTGGGTCGTGTTGTGGGGAATGCAGGCCTGGCGCTGAGGCCCGTTTTTACACCCATTCTTATCTTTGAAAAGGTGAAGAAGCTCCGTGGTGTATTCCATGTCATGTTCCATTCACAGTGAAACATCTTCTTTTATAGAATGTTGGGACCTGCATGATGTGAGGCATAAACACTTCACAGCAGACTCCATGAAAAACCTGTTCAGAGATGTCCCACCTGACGTGATCTTTTGAGTTTCTGGGAGAGATTCATATTTTTCATCTGATCTAAGATTTTACGAAGAAAATATTTTTTCACGAACTTTCTAGTGCGGTTTTAAAAGGTGTATTTGAAAGAACGCGTGGATGATCGTTTTCTTTTTCTTTCTTTCTTTTTTTTTTTTTTCTTTTTTTTTTTTTTTTGATGACTTGTGACTTGATTTTAACGTGGTGACTGCCCTGATACGGCCCTTTATGGTCGGCTGGGCTATAAGCAACATTATCCTACCTTACCACAGTGGACTGCAGACATTGCAGGGGAAAGAACTCAGCCAGGTGGAGTCCTGCTTCCTCCTGTTCCTCCTTGCCTGAAGAGCCGTCACTCTGTTCACCTTGAAGATCCCAGTGCCTGTTGGCCCAGGTGTCTCCTCCAGCCGGATCTGTTAGTACAGTGTCGCTTCAGTTGGCTCTGTCCATGCGGCAGGTGTAGAGGATGGCGTTCAGAACGTTCTTGTTCCCCTTCAGGGGGGTCTACCTTCCTCAGGCTGCCTCTGCTTCAGCGGACGCACTAGACCACACGGGGATTCTTCTGTCCTCTGCTTCAGCGGGACGTACCGGCCAATATGGGGATCCTTCTGTCCTCTGCTTCAGCGGGACGTACCGGCCAATATGGGGATCCTTCTGTCCTCTGCTTCAGCGGGACGTACCGGCCAATATGGGGATCCTTCTGTCCTCTGCTTCAGCGGGACGTACCGGTCCACACGGGAATCCTTCTGTCCTCTGCTTCAGCGGGACGTACTGGACCTCACGGGGATCCTTCTGTCCTCTCTGCACATGACATGTCCTGCCTACGGCAGCTGGCTCCTGTTGAGTGAAAACTCTCCATGCTAGATCACGGGAGATTTGGCCCGTCCATTGTTTGTCACAGATGTTGCCCAAGAAGGACTGACAGATATCTTGCAGCTGTTGGGCGTGTCTCGGCAGGTGGTCAACTTTTCACTGCTCTGCAGCAGGGCGCTGAAGACCACTGGCCTGCACTCGGCAATGTGGGTGGACATGGCAGTGTGGGTGGACACGGCAATGTGGGTGGACATGGCAGTGTGGGTGGACACACAGTAATGTGGGTGGACACGGCAATGTGGGTGGACATGGCAGTGTGGGTGGACATGGCAGTGTGGGTGGACACACGGCAATGTTGGTGGACACGGCAGTGTGGGTGGACATGACATGGCAATGTGGGTGGACACACGGTAATGTGGGTGGACACGGTAATGTGGGTGGACACGGCAATGTGGGTGGACACACGGTAATGTGGGTGGACACGGTAATGTGGGTGGACACGGCAGTGTGGGTGTGACACACGGCAATGTGGGTGGACACGGCAATGTGGGTGGACATGGCAGTGTGGGTGGACACACGGTAATGTGGGTGGACACGGTAATGTGGGTGGACACGGTAATGTGGTGGACACGGTAATGTGGGTGGACACACGGTAATGTGGGTGGACATGGCCATGTGGGTGGACACGGCAATGTGGGTGCACACGGCAATGTGGGTGCACACGGCAATGTGGGTGCACACAGCAATGTGGGTGGACACGGTAATGTGGGTGGACACAGCAAAGTGGGTGGACACAGCAATGTGGTGCACACGGCAATGTGTGCACACAGCAATGTGGGTGCGCACAGCAATGTGGTGCACACGGCAATGTGAGTGGACACAGCAATGTGGGTGGACATGGCAATGTGGGTGCACACGGCAATGTGGGTGCACACGGCAATGTGGGTGCACACAGGGCGATGTGGGGTGGACATGGCAATGTGGGTGGACACAGCAATGTGGGTGCACACGGCAATGTGGGTGGACACGGCAATGTGGGTGCACACAGGGCGATGTGGGTGGACACAGCAATGTGGGTGGACACAGCAATGCGGGTGGACACAGGGCAATGTGGGTGGACACAGCAATGTGGGTGGACACAGCAATGCGGGTGGACACAGGGCGATGTGGGTGGACACAGCAATGTGGGTGGACACAGCAATGTGGGTGGACACGGCAATGTGGGTGGACACATCAATGTGGGTGGACATGGCAATGTGGGTGGACATGGCAATGTGGGGACACAGGGCGATGTGGGTGGGACACATCAATGTGGGTGGACACACGTAATGTGTGGGTGGACATGGCAATGTGGGTGGACACAGGGCGATGTGGGTGGACACAACAGTGTGGGTGGACATGGCAATGCGGGTGGATCCTTGTGTGTGTGTGTGTGTGTGTGTGTGTGTGTGTGTGTGTGTGTGTGTGTGTGTGTGTGTGTGTGTGTGTGTGTGTGTGTGTGTGTGTGTGTGTGTGTGTGAGCCAGACAGAGACACATACACAAACACAGAAAGAGAGAGAGCGAGCACAGAGAGACAGACAGAAGAGAGAGAGAGAGAGAGAGGGAGACGGACGACAGAGAGAGAGAGAGAGAGAGAGAGAGAGAGAGAGAGAGAGAGAGAGAGAGAGAGAGAGAGAGAGAATGACTGACTGACTGACTGATTTAATGAGGTAAGCTTACAAAGCCCATTCTCATGCAAAGGAAATGGTGGGGATGGGGGCTGTTCCAAAAAATAATGTCCAAGAATAAACGCAGACAATGCATGCCATAAAACAACATCGCGAATAGGAAACCAAACGACGGGTGCAATTAATAAGCATCGAACACTGATATATGATTGGCATTGTGATTGCCCAAGGTTTATCCACAGTCATCAAGATGTCCGTTCTGCACAGCTGAATTGCTGCTGGAAGGCAATAGTACGTTCTCTCTGTTTGTAGAAAGAACGCTGTCCATATTTCTCATCATTTCCTGTAGACACGACTTAATGTCACCGACAGTCACATCTCTGGAGGGTCGTTCTGTTGTTCTTTCACCTGAAAAAAGTCTTCGAATTCATCTCTATTCTGTAAAATCTTAAATAAAATGTCAGCGACCGCCCAGAGAAACGTGGACAAACGAGTCACAAGACAAACCACAACGCGTTTCGACCTCGTAGGTCTTCTTCAGGTGCAACAAACATGAAACAAATAACGAAAATGCTCTTAGCAACTAGATCTATTCTGTAAATCATGATCACCGCCAATTGTCACAGCGTCTTCAGTTTTGCGTTGTAGAATAGTCTGTGCTCTTACTAGAGGCCGGTCCTGTTCGCAAACCACATCACGAAACTCATGAACACAGTCTTGATCATCACCTGGCTTCACTGACCCGAAATTCAACATCGACACTTCATCGTGTGCAACTGCCATCGATTCTTTGTCACACTGCTCCATGTCGATCTCTTTTTCGCTTGTCCCTGTGCCGTGTTTATGGTGCAGGCTGGGTTTCTGACGGAGGGAGATGGTTGTCACACTTTAAAATGTCACCACCAAACTGTCGCTCGTTCTATGCACATGGTCAAATAAGCTAGGTGGGTGTCGGCAACAATAAACTAGATGGAAAAGAAAAGTTTCCACTCGCCTTTTTCTTTCGGTGTGTTTCTGTAGGTCTCTGCTGTGTGCCTATCCCTGTTTCAGCTGTGACGGGCATTTACGGCGATACGCCATGCTGTGGCCTTGGGTTGGCGTGGCAGGGCGCTGTTCGGTAGTTGTAGTCAAACCGCAGGATCACGACTGTTTGTTTTCCTCTGCCCTATTTTGTACGAGGACAATGTCATTTCCTCCAGCGCAGCGTTGAGTGTCGCTTCTGAAGTAGAAGGAAGGCCTTCAGTCAGGCATGCTGGACGATTTACGGTTAAAACAAAGCAGAGAGAGAGGAGAGAGAGAGAGAGAGAGAGAGAGAGAGAGAGAGAGAGACAGACAGACAGACAGACAGGGACAGACAGGAGAAGAGAGAGAGGAGAGAGAGAGAGAGAGAGAGAGAGAGAGAGAGAGAGAGAGAGGAGAGAGAGAGAGAGAGAGAGAGAGAGTTAGGACAGTGGTGGAGGGGTGTCTTCAGCAGAGTGTGTTTTCATATAATGTGTTCAAGTTATACCTTTTAGCCGAGATTGGAATCGGCCGGTTTATCAGGTTTGTTTTGTTTGTTGTTTGTTGTTTGTGTGTGTGTGCTTTTTCTTTTTTTTCTTTTTTTTTTTTTTTTTTTTTGGGGGGGGGGGGGGGGGGGGGCTGCTTGTTTTGTTTTTAAAGTCGTTTAGAAATCAGATGTCTGTGTAGCTGTATCCCCGGAATGTTGAGCGAGGTTTTTTTTTTTTTTTTTTTTTTTTGTTTTTGTTTTTTTTTGTTTGTTTTGTTTTGTTTTGTTTGTTTTTTGTAGGGACGCAAGAGAGAGTTCCCGAAATTTGTCCCAGATTAAGCTTGGGTTGTTCCATATCGATGAGTTGGAGGAATTTGGCGACGCAAAACTGCTTTTCTGTCGCTTAAACAGGGCCTTGATGTAACAAGACAAACACTGAGAGAGAGAGAGAGAGAGAGAGAGAGAGAGAGAGAGAGAGAGAGAGAGAGGGAGGGGGGAGGGAGGGAGGAAGAGACTGACTCACAGACAGATAAACAAACAGACAGACAGAGAGGAGGTGGTGGAGGAGGAAGAAAGGATGAAGCGGCGTGGGGGCGAAGGGGGGGGGGGGGGGGGGGAGGAGGGGGGGGAGGATGGACGGAATGGAGATGGGCGAGGGGGAAGGAAAAGGAAACATAGCAGGGTGTAAAGATTTGCAATTCGCTTCACTGCAGGCCGTTCCCAGTTCCCATGCGGACACTATTGATTGTCTGTCTGTCTGTGTGTCTGTCTGTCTGTGTGTCTGTCTCTTACAGTTAGAGAGGCATATATCTGTTGAACATTTCAGCCAGACTCCATACGTATATCCTCAACAAGCTCCTCAGTGACTGTGTTGAAAACGATCTATTATACCAACCTCAAGCAGGATTTCGGAGGGGACAAAAGGTCTACTGCTTATATTTTCACTTTACTTGTCCTGGTGCAGAAACAGCGACCGAGCCGTTCTAGACTTTACGCAGCCTTTATTGATTCCAAAAAGGCTTTCGATTTCGTTGATAGGAAATTTCTCTGGCTCGTGTTACAAAAATGGTTTTCACGGGGGAAAATGTACAAAGCAATAAAGAGTATGTGTGTGGTGTTAAAACGAAAGCGCGAGTGAAGAACTGTACAGTGTGTATGTGTCTCCGAAGTCTACAACAAGGTGATGCTCGTAGTCCTGTTTTGTATTCAAAATCTGATCATGCTCTTTGTAGATGACGTTTCCTCTCTCTAGTACAGTTATGGGTCTCCAAGGCCGGATGAATGTATCATGTGACTCTTAATACTTAATATTACTGTAAACCTTTAAAGGTAAAAAAACAAATTGCAGTATTTGAAAATGGAGGACACATTGCTTGAAAAGAAAACGCAGATGTGTCCTTTACGGTGGAAAACTCGAAATAGTTCATACGTATAAACTTAAATGTCTGATTTTTTTCCCACTGGTTTGACGTTTACATAAGCAGCATTGTATGAAATATTCTTAATAGCCAAAAAGGTATTCACGAAATTCTGAGATTTATTTGTTCTTTGTAAGGGGGGGAGGGGGGGAGGGGGGGGGGGGGGGGGGGGGCTGCCGGTTGCCCCAAACTACTCTTTAAACTGTTGAATTGCTAAATTTGCCTAACCTACGGTTCAGAAGTTTGGCGGTTGGTGGAAGACCGTTCTGTTAGAGAGAGAGAGAGAGAGAGAGAGAGAGAGAGAGAGAGAGAGAGAGAGAGAGAGAGAGAGAGAGAGAGAACATCTGCTTACTTATTGACATCATCTGAACATTAGCATGAAGACAGTTAGCAAATTAGTTTAATTCTGAACAGAGAGATATCCTTTGAAACCTATAAGATTTGTATAAAGTACTTGAACGGAAGAAGGCACTCAAGGCACTTACAATGTTGTATGACCTTCACTGCCGAAATAAGAAAAAAAACTGGGGTGTCGTGCATTTCTTTGACATCGTAAAAATACGGATTTGGCTACTTTTTTTTTTTGAAAATCAGTGGATGGAAATTTTTATGAATTCCTATATGACATCAAACAGAGATTATTAGACTCTCATCTGCTAGGCTTAGAGAACAATAGAATGTCACGTGATCGATTTACATTGGCTTCCACGTTCAGACAACTTCATGGCCCACCAAAATACATAAACACAAGTAAGAATCTTTTTTTTTTTTTTACCTTTGTGCGGGCCCGACGTGAGTGACAGAGTGCGTGTGCCTATGCGAGAGCGCATATTGGTCGTGAAAACATGAATGCTTCTGTTTATATGATTTTCATATTCTAATAACGAGGGGGAACGTCGGAGACCCGTCACAAACTGGATTTGTACGAGGGTCAGGCTTGGTGTGTTTCCATGGAGACTACATTGCTTATTAAGAAATTCACAAATGTTTGAGACTTTGTCATGTGGAATTTGGCCAAATGTACAAGTATCTGAAGTACTCTCTGTAACGATATACCCCGAGTATCAGAATCTAAGAACGCAGTTTCTTCCAAAGAAGTGTTATACCCGTCCTAATGCTTTTAAATAATCTCTACTGTTTTCAAATATCCAAACATGTATGTCACGTTCTGTTTTTTTTGTTTGTTTGTTTGTTTTTTTCAAATGCTTTCGCTCACAGAAACGAATCTACTATTTGCGAATAACTCTCTCTCCTCTCTCTCTCTCTCTCTCTCTCTCTCTCTCTCTCTCTCTCTCTCTCTCTCTCTCTCTCTCTCTGTGTGTGTGTGTGTGTGTGTGTGTGTTTTGATCCCTGTCTCCCCCTCTCCCCCTCCTCTCCCTCTCTCTCTCTCTCTCTCTCTCTCTCTCTCTCTCTCTGTCATCCCCCCCTCTCTCTCTCTCACTGTATTTCTATCTCTGTTTTGATCTTTGTCTCCCGCTCCCTCCCCCTCCCCCAACTCTCTCTCTCTCTCTCTCTCTCTCTCTCTCTCTCTCATCCAAGACGTATTGGATCATCAAATTCTGCTTTAAAAACACCACAAAAAGAACACGCATGGTTTCATTCGTACTAGATTATCATTGTTCTGCTTTATACACAAAAAAACCTACCTGCATACTTTCATCAATATTGTTTTTTTTTTTCACAGATCTGGTTTATACAACAAGAAAAGAACCTGTATGATCTCATTCGTCTTGGATTATCAAACTTCTGGTTTAAATACACCACGAAACGTGGTCTGCACGATCCCATGAGTGCTGGAGCATCGTAGCTCTGGTTTAGAGAAAGAACCTGCACGATTTCATTCAAACTGAATAAGAACAGCATTGAATACAATTCTTCTGAACGTGGAATTCTGAAGGAACATTGTACATGATTCCATGGTCGCTGATTCATCATAATTCTGGTCGATCAAAGTTCTGCTAAGGACACCATGTCAACATTGTGTGTTGTTATTCGTATTGGATTACCATCGCTTCTGCTCTCCACCCCACGAAAACAAACAGTCGATCTGATGATTCATAAGCACCATAGCTCTGCACGAGGTACCGAATTAGAGAAGCACAGGACTTGAATCATGCAATAAGCAGCAAGGAGAGAAACCTACATGGTTTGGATACATATTGGATAATCATGAAGCAATGCACTTACCATACTGATCTTCTTGGTAGGTTGGTAGGCTACGTGTGTGTGTGTGTGGTGGCCGTGTGTTTAACCATATGTACTGTCCTGTCTTATCCCGCCGCTCATTCCGACGCCCTGTCCACAGCCACAGCCCGTCGGCCCCACCGCAGCCCGGCACCGGCAATCCACAGGCAGCAGTCAATGTTAAGTCGTCAAGGAGGCAACCCCGGAGGAGACCTGTTCTGATCTAACATACGCAGGACACCACCTACTAAGCCCCCTACTGACGACAATAATTGCTTAGTCGCGGAGCCGGCGTGAGTGAGCTCTCCCTCCGGAGGGCGCCACCACGTCCGTCCAACGACAGCCCCCATGGACTCGCCGATACCGGTGACCCCGACGGAACCAAACCAAGGCCACAGACGTGGAGAGGACATCGAAACTGAGGTCACCATGAGAGCAGGGCATGAAGGGCCACAGAATTTGAGACTTTTTTTTTTTATGCTGATCGATGAGAATGAGGATGATTATGATGATGCTACGGATTTCCATTTCGGTCTGAGACTACATGACAGGGCTGTACTCTACGCTTCCTTTCATAATATATCCCGGCGTCAACCAGGCCGAGAGATACAGACACCTGCAGTGTTGGTCAGGAAATTTGAGCAACACTCTCAGAAACGCATCCATTAAGTGGATGAAACTCGACTGTGTGGTCCCAGTCTTCCCAACTGAGTCCGCAGCAAACTCAACTCTGGGTAGGAGCCGGTCGGGGGGCAGAAAACCCATCCTGTCTTAGTGATGAACATGTCTCTTTCCGTTCCTCTCTGTAGTGTCCTGTCTTAGTGATGAAATCTCTCTTTCTGTTCCTCTCTGGAGTGTCCTGTCTTAGTGATGAACATACCTCTTTCCGTTCCGCTCTGTAATGTCTTGTCTTAGTGATGAACATCTCTTTCCATTCCTCTCTGTAGTGTCCTGTCTTAGTGATGAACATGTCTCTTTCCGTTCCTCTTTGTAGTGTCCTGTCTTAGTGATGAACATCTCTTTCCTTTCCTCTTTGCAGTGGCCTGTCTTAGTGATGAACATTGAACATGTTTCTTTCCGTTCCTCTCTGTAGTGCCCTGTCTTAGTGATGAACATGTCTCTTTCCGTTCCGCTTTGTAGTGTCCTGTCATAGTAATGAACACTGAACATGTTTCTTTCCGTTCCTGTCTGTAGTGTCCTGTCTTAGTGATGAGCATGTCTCTTTCCATACCTCTCTGTAGTATCTTGTCATGGTGATGAACATGTCTCTTTCCGTTCGTCTCTGTAGTGTCTTATCTTAGTAATGTACGTGTTTCTTTCTGTTCCTTTTAGTGGTGTACTGGCGTAAACTGTTAGAGGCGTATACCAATGATGGTGTCATAATTTTTAACTATGTAACTAGATCCATTTCTTGTAAGATGTAACTTGACACCAGTTATGCAAAATAGATCTTAATTAAACTATGTAGCCAGGTGCCGATCATGCAGTATAAACATGCTTATAACTAAATAATTAGACGCAATCGTACAAGAAACATCTGGTTTTATCCGATAATAATTATGAATCATGAAGTAATTAGACACAATCGTACAAGATAGATGTGATTTTATCCGATAATAATCATGATCATGAAGTTATACATGGAACCCTATATAACTGTACAATAACTATACCGTCATGGTGGGTAGATCGCTGTATAACTAAACAACAACGATGAACTTATTGTGACGGATGTGCACTTCTCATCCTCACACTGTTGTTTTGTTATTCTGTTGTAATGAGTAAGGTTTGGTCCGTTTTTGCTTTTGTGGAGTAGGTTAGCTAATGTTGTTTTCATTATCTATGTTTTCATTGGCTGAAACAAGCAACGTTTTTGGATTGGCCTGTGAAGTTAAATTGTGGAGCGAATGTTGAAAACCAGTAAGCATAGAAACTTCACCATACGAAAGGACGTGCCTTCATTTTATTATTTTTTTTTTTTTCCTTTTTTTCTGAAAACACAGTCTCTTTTCGTACACAAACATGTTGGAGATAAACAGATGTAAAATATTGTTATCAAATTAGACAGATTTATTACGATTATTTCCCCATGGCAACGTAGTTGCTCTGTGGACCAATCAGAATTAGATCTGGAAGAAAAGACTGACAACCAACATGCACCAGAAATCGGTTGCGTTTTTTGTACTCCCAGTTCTTGTAGAACAGGGAGTTCTTTACAATGGCAACGAAGAAATGCTGTCTGTCTGTGTGTCTGTCTGTCCGTGGTCAAAATGTGTTCCACTCGCTCCAGACAAAAACTTCTGCGCCGATCTTTCTGAAAACTTGTCGGTATGTTCATTACGGGTCACGGATGATGCCCGATGTTTTATTTTACCAGAATAGCCGTTACTAATGGCTATAGAGGGCCAAAACGGTGTTTCTTCTTTATGGAATATCTCAGTGACGAAATACATTATGACGCATGTTTGATTGTGACGTCAAATACATTTACGACGCATGTTTCATTGTGACGTTTTTATTATTTTTTTTTTCAGGAAGATAAACTGGGAGTACGTTTATATGCTTTGCATCTTGTTTTCAACGGGTATTCGGTGATTTGACTACTGATCCAACGAAGCCTGATCGCAAGCTGAAGTAAACGATACACTTATTGTGAAGGACTGGCTGCATCTGAATCTATTTCCTTTGTGCGCCAGATGACAATCGATTTGTTTTTGACGCAGAAAGTCGTGTGGAGGTTCTGACTAAGAAAGAAGCGAGTGTCAAAAAGGTGTAGCCAGCTTCAGTGACGGTGGGATAACTCACACTGTGCCTAAGGTCGCCATAGAACTAAGCAAGAACCACGGAATAGTAATGGATCGTCATAGAGCTAAACAATAACCATAAAGTGATAATGGATCGCCATAGAACTACATAAGAAGGGCAATCCCCCTCGCCGAGTACTTGAACCAAAAATCGATTAAAAGCATGACTCATGTGGCGGAAGAGAGGGGTGGGTCGGTGTGTGTGTGTGTGTGGGGGGGGGGGGGGGGGGGGGGGGGGGGATGGCTCCACGTGACCTCAAAGATTCTCCCCCTTAGCCTTGAAGACAACACAGACAACCTCCGAGGCTGCCAACAACTGACACTCACCGACAAACTGAGGGCCAAGACAAACGTCAGCAGGCCCACGAGAAAGACAAGCCCACCTCGAGCTCTCCGATCATTGACACTGCCAGGCCGACCAGGTCCCTCCCAAAAGCGCACGAGCAAGCGAATAATTATGACGTGAGCGATGGCTTTGCGCACGTCTGTGTGTCTGTGGCTGGGACGGAAGCCAAATAAAACATGAGCACTATTCATTTCTAGTGTTTGTGCTGTATGCCCCCCCCCCCCCCCCCCCACCACCCCCCCCCCCCCTCCCCCCCCCCCCCCCCCCCCCCCCCCCCCCCCCCCCCCCCCCCCCCCCCCCCCCCCCCCCCCCCCCCCCTTTTTTTTTTTTTTTTTTTTTTTTTTTCACTTCCCAACTCTTCTTCCCCTCTTCCACCTTCGTTTCCATACATTCATCAATGTTTTAAAGCGAGTAGTTTTCTCTCCCACACTGCGCATGCTCAGTAAACGGACCTGTGACGCGAATTCCCACCTCGTGCAGAAAATAATTGACCATGCTCACGCGCCTGTCTCGCGCCGCTGTGGCCGATGCACGCGCACCCCAAGCCACGGGGGAGTGGTCGGCGTCGGTTGTGACCCTGCTACGAGGCCTTGGGTTCTCACCTCCTCTCTTCGCACACGTCATCACGCTCCCATTGGCGGAAACTCGGTCCTTGAGTACATCGGCTGAACGCCAAGAGCACGCGGAAAATTCAAGTTTAAGGGGTCGTGTGACTATATCTATCTATCTATCTATCTACTACACACACAATCACACACACACACACACACACACAAACACACACACAGAGTTTCCCCAGAGGAAGATCCCGCGCGGTAGATGTATTGGTAAGTTAATGACGTGGTTGTTGTTGTTTGTTTTGTTTGTTTGAATGTTTATGTATCACCTCGATTCCTTCAAGTTTTACACAGAAAGTACACCACGAAAATCCATCCCAGTCGAAAAAAGAAAACTTTCACAGACAAACTCGCATTCATGTGGCAGGATGTATGAGAAAGAACCCTTCCTCAGAGTGCCAAGCGAGTTTCATTGATCCTTGAAAGTGGAAGTCCGTAGAACCAGCAAGCCACAACTGTTTCGTTTTCTGAAGAGCTCATCAGGCACGCTTTTGGGTCCGGTTAGCTGCTGATGAGAAGCGCTTCCGTGAAAGCATGCAGACAGGAAACTCTCCGAAAATGGGTGGATCCTTCTGCCTGTACGAACAATGTCTCGAGAGAAAGATTAGCGCACAGTGAAGGAGAAAATAAGGATTCGGGATGAAATGTCGGATTAGACTGTACTTAAAGAGCAAGAGATGGAAATGTCAAGATACAAGAAAAAAAAAAAAAAAGACATGACCTATGAGGGCCTGTAATAGGACTAAAATCTACGAGGTTTAAGAGTTGCTTTGAGAAAATTCGAAGTTCGGAAACATCACAAACAACTCCACTTGCATATACACTCACAAGCACGCACACATGCGTTCTTGCTCATACTCGTATGCACACACACACACACACACACACACACACACACACACACACACACACATACACACACGCGCGCGCGCGCGCACGCGCATCCACACACACACATACATACACACGCGCGCGCGCTCACACACACTGTATGTTTGTGTGTGGTGTACATATATGGTTGTATGTATGTATTACACATATCACTAAATAGATAGATAGACAGACAGACAGACAGACAGATAAATAAAAAGATGGATAGAGAAAACCGTGGAGGAACAGGGATTGTAAAGCATCATCAATTTGGAGTGATGTGCTTTTGTTTCACGAGGCCCAAGGCACTGTTTTCATTCATGACTGTCTGTACGCACTGACAGATTGAACACGTTTGGGCAGGTGCCCGTAATCCTGTGACTCGCTGTAGTCATAACAAATTAAAAATGGCCATGTGGGCACACCGAATGCGATGACTCGCAGAGAGTACACAGAATCCTACGATTCGCTGTAGTCATCGGTAAAATGACAACATTCAGACAGGCACAGTTCCAGTTTCAGCTTCAGTTTCATCAAGGAGGCGTCACTGCGTGCGGACTAGCCCGTAGACGCTACACCACATCCGCTAAGTTTTGAGACCACACTACGCATGATTTGAAGCTGATGGATAAATGACTTTAACAACTAAGATGAGAGAATGGAAGAAGAGGGTCTCGTGGCTACGAGTTCAGTAGATGTCTGACCTACGCATTAGTCCAACGCGCTGGTCAGACCTTGGGTGCCTATCTACCTTTTTTTTTTTTTTCTTTTTCTTTTTTTTTTTTTTTTTTTCTTTTTTTTTTCTTTTTTCTTTTTGGTATGTGTGTGTGTAGTGGCAGGTACACGGATTCCAATGGCTGACTGTAATCATCGAGAGACAAAACTTTTGTGACAAGTACATGTAATCATTGACAGACAAACTTTTGTGATAGGTACACAAACTCCTAGGACCCTCTGTAGTCATCGACAGAATGACAACATTCGGGCAAGTGCACAAAATCCTATGGTTCAGCAATAGACTGAAAAACGCTCTTACAGGTACACAGAATGCTATGACTCACTGTAGTCAAAAGACTAAAAAAAAAAAAAAAAAAGTTCTCAGGGTACACAGAATTCTATGACTCACTGTAGTGAACAGACTAAAAAAAAAAAAAAAATCTTAACTAAGGTACACAGATCTAGTTGCAAAGTGAGACGACTGCAGGCGAAAATCTAAACAATATGTTAGCAAACCGCCAAGAGAAACGTGGACAAACGAGTCACAAGACAAAACACGACGCGTTTCAACCTCGTAAGTCTTCTTCAGGCAAGACACAAACAAATAGGACAATGAAAAATGAACGAATTTGTCACTTAGCTTGGATCTCTTTAGTAAATTCATTCATTTTCATTGTCCTATTTGTTTGTGTCTTGCTTGAAGAAGACCTAAGAGGTCGAAACGCGTCGTGTTTTGTCTTGTGACTCGTTTGTCCACG
>JADBJO010000507.1:35000-40000 GCA_016801955.1 Conus betulinus | reverse complement strand
GCTTGCTTGCGTCCGTTCGGGCGCGTGCGTGTGAGTGCGCGTGTGCTTGCGTGCGTTCGCGCGCGTGCGTGCGTACGCGCTTGTGTGTGTGTGTGTGTGGTACGTGCGGCCTTCGTGACCAGCTGCTCGTTGCTGATTATTAGCCAGAAACAAAACAAAAAAAAAGACCCCTGGTGGCGCCTCTTCCGGGTAGAGAGACTTAACAATGGATGAAGACCGGCCGAGCAGACAGAGGGAGTTGCCTTACATCGGCAACAAACCCCATCCCCCCGTCCCTCCCTCTTACCCCCCCCCCCCCCCCCCCCCCCCCCCCCCCCCCCCCCCCCTTTCACCGCCTGTGTTCCGACAACAGTCAATAATGTCTCCATATCTGAGCTGAATGGCCTGGCAGGCCATGCATAATGGATCGCCTGTGGCCACCGCTCGCAACCCCGCTGTCGCCCCTTCTTCTTGGCCAGGCTCGTGCGTGACGTCGTCCCACAGCGCGTGCGTGACATCGTGATGCATGCTGGGAGCGTTAGGAAAGGTTGGCAGGCCGAGGTTGTTGGTGGTTATTGTTGTTGTTGTTGTCGTTGTTGTTGTTATTGTTCACGGGAGATTGTTCGGGTCAAAAATATATTAATCACTTTAACAACAACAAACAACAACAACAACATATATATATATATATATATATATATATATATATATATATATATATATATATATATATATATATATATTATGACTTTAACAATATCTTTAGCTACAACAAAAAATATATATATTATTATCATTTTAACAACAAAAAAGTATCACTGTGGGGTTGTTGTTGTTGTTCTTGTTGTTGTTCATGGGAGATTGTTTGGATCGAAAAGATATTTATCATCACTTTGATTACACCCTTTTTTTTTGCCGAATATGAGAAGATAAGTGTTCGTTCTTCGTTTTCATTGTTCCAAATATTGTTTGTTTAGCCTGAAAAAGACCTAAGAGGTCGAAATGTATCGTATTTTGTCCTGTAAGCTGTTTGTCTAGTTTGTCCAGCGAAGCTAGTAACTTTTCTTTTTTAAAATCAACAAAAAGTAGGTTCATTATGGAAAGACTTATCTCACACCAGGATTATAAATTTCACGTCAATGCAATTCTTTTTATATTGAGCAGTGTGCTGTTAAAGTTGACGTCGACATCGTTTTGACAGCCTTGATGGCATTGGGTCAAAAGAAAACAAATCAAAAGGGGAACAAAAAGATGCAAAGCATATAATTGTACTCCCCGTTTATCTTGAAAATGCGTGAGATAAAAGATTAAAAAAAAAAAACCCGTTTTCGGCCGTTGTAGCCGTTAGTAACGGCTATTCTAGTATCTGTGACCCATAATGAGCATACCTACAAATTTTCAGAAAGATCGGCCAAGTACTTTCTGAGATTTTCCATAAAGAAGAAAACCGTTATGGGCTGTTATAACCAAAACATCGGGCATCATCCGTGACCCATTATGAACATACCTACAATTTTTCAGAAAGATCGACCAAGTACTTTCTCGGATATTCCACAAAACAACCATTATGGGCCATTGTAGCCATTAGTAACGGATATAACGGTAAAAGAAAACATCGGGTATCATCGGTGACACATAATGAACATACCCACACATTTTCAGAAAGATCGGCCAAGTGCTTTCTGAGATATTCCATAAAGAAGAAAAACCGTCTGGCGGTTAGAGCCGTCAGTAACGGATATAACGGTAAAATAAAACATCGGCCATCATCCGTGACCCATAATGAACATGCCTACAAACTTTTAAAAAGATTGGCCAAGTACTTTCTGAGATATTCCATAAAGATGAAAAACCGTTATGGGCCGTTATAGCCGTTAGTATCGGGTATAACGGTAAAATGAAACATCGAGCATCATCCTTGATCCATATTGAACATTCCTACAAATTTTCAGAAAGATCGGCCTAGTAGTTTTGTCTGGAGCGAGTGGAACACATTTTGACCACGGACGGACGGACAGACAGACAGACACATAGACAGCATTTCTTCGTTCCCATGTGTAAAGTACTCCCTGTTCTACAACAACTGGGAGTACACAAAAGCACAAGGTGACGACGTTGTTACCCAGGTTTACTGGTTGCTGCACACAAGAAGAATCAGAAAGTGACAACAAGCGCCACATCCAACGAGGGCAAAATCCACTCAGGGCATGACGGGGACATGGGACCGCCCGCTGGCCGGTTAGAGGGTGGGTGACAGCATGGAAGATCGGGTACAAGGCCCTCGGGCATCTCACACACACACACACACACACACACACACACACGCCTGTTCTGGGTCTGGCCCTCGCTAGTCAGGATGTGCGACCCTTGAACCATTCTCACAGGTCAGCTAGGGTCACAGCCTGATCGGTAACGACTGAAAAGCAAAAACTCAACCGAAAATAGGGCCTGAATAGCCTTGTGGTAGAGCGCCGGACTCGTAATCTTGGTGATCCCGGGGTTGCGGGTTCGAATCTCCGCCGGGCCGTTTCGGTACAGGGGGATTTTTCCCTCGGAATTAACATTGGTTCTGACTCCATTTCCCATACAGTTCTTCGAATGAGACTATAAACCGAGGTTCCGTGTGTAAACGCACACATAACATCTTGCACGCACGTCAAATCCCATCACCACCGTTCGGAAGAGAAGGCCGGTTTGGCCGTTGGTATGGATGACACGTTACACACAGCATGCACTTTGCCCGAAGTTGGAGAGTATGGCTGCCTTAATGACAGGATTAAAAAAAAAACGGTCATACACACAAAACTCCCACACCCTTTGTTGGGCAAATGCGATTAATTCTTGCCTGCTATGCTGCGAGTGTCTGCAGGAGTATCAGCCTGCGTACGCGAAAAAAAAAAAAGAAAAGAAAAGAAAAATCCGAAAATAAACGGAGAACAGATCAACAGACCAAAATGGGCGGCAACTGATGCTGACAGCTGTCATTCTCGAACATGATCAAATCCTATTTCGGACCAGCCGCCGTGGCGAAGTAGTTAACGTCGCAGACTCCTGTCTGGGAGGTCTAGGGTTCGAATCCCATCAGAGTCATGTGGGGTTTTTCTGCCTCGACCGGCTCCCACCCAGAGTTGGGTTTGCTGCGGACTCAGTTGGGAAGACTGGGACCACACAGTCGAGTTTCATCCACTTAATGGATGCGTTTCTGAGAGTGTTGCTCAAATTTCCTGACCAACACTGCAGATGCCTGCATCTCTCGGGCCTGGTTGACGCCGGGATATATTATGAAAGGAAGCGTAGAGTACAGCCTTGTCATGTAGTCTCAGACCGAACTGGAAATCCGTAGCATCATCTTAATCACCCTCATTCTCATCGATCAGCATAAAAAAAAATGTCTCCAATTCTGTGGCCTGCATGCCCTGCTCTCATGGTGATCGCAATTTCGATGTCCTCTCCACGTCTGTGGTCTTGGTTGGTTCCGTCGGGGTCACACGGTATCGGCGAGTCCATGGGGGCTGTCGTTGGACAGACGTGGTGGCGCCCTCCGGGCGGACAGCTCACTCACGCCGGCTCCGCGCGACTAAGCATTATTGTCGTCAGTAGGGGGCTTAGTAGGTGGTGTCCTGTGTATGTTTAGATCAGAACAGGCACCACTGAACACCACCGAAGTGACTAGGCAGCAGTGCAGTGTCTCCTCCGGTGGGTTGCCTCTTGACGACTTGACATTGACTGCTCCCTGTGGATTGCCGGTGCCGGGGCTGCGGCGGGGCCGACCGGGCTGTGACTGCTGAAGGGGGTGTCGGAATGAGCGGCGTGGGTGCACTGCCTCTGAGGTGGCGCAGAGGTTGAACCCCTTTGTGTGCAAGTTATACAATATGCTATAATTTTTGACGATACTTTATGTGATTGGGGTTTTTGTAGTGCCTCGGCTGCATTTAGGTCATATAGCACCTTTCTGTTCTTTCTCTATTTTTTCCACTTTTTTTTGTATAATGCTCCAAATGCCTTTCTTCACTGACATTTTTCTCAAGTGTTCTTTTTTTCTGTTTGCTTGTTTTGGTTGGTTGGTTGGTTGGTTGGTTGGTTTGGTTTTTGTTGTTGTTGTTGTTGTTGTTGTTTTTTTCTTCTTTTTGTCTTTTTTCCCCTTCTTTCAGAACAATTGCACATCAAAAGCTGTTTACATATCATACTGGATAATTCAACTAGTGTCTGGGGTTTTTATGTTGCTGTAGTGGTTATGAGTTGATCACTTGCCAGCGATTACAAGTGTCTGGGTTTCTGTATGTACTGTTTGTCGTGAGAGGATACACTCGTCTGCGGGTTTTTTTTTTTCCACCTAGTTGCTGCTATTTTCAAAACGGAGTGACTGAGGGCGGAAAATGAAGCAAAATTTAGAAAGAGAGGGGGTTAGAGACCACCAAGGACATAGACAAACAAAGTGCAGGACAAGACACAAATGCATTTCGACCTCTTGGGTCTTCTTCAGGCAGAAACAAATAACATTTAGGACAGTGAAAACGAAGAATTGTGTCTTGTCCTGTACTTTGTTTGTCTATGTCCTTGGCGGTAACTAACTCCCTCTCTTTCTAAATTTTGCTTCATTTTCCGCCCTCAGTCACTCCGTTTTGAAACTTAACTATTACCGATACTGACTGACACCTGTATTTCACGTCAAGCCTTTGATTCTCAGTGTGTAATTGTGAACGCTGAAAATGAGTGACTGATATTTGAATGGTACGGGAAACGACTGAATGAGCGCCAGTAGGCTGCTCTTCAGCCGGCTCTACCTGGGTAGGCAGCCCGTTGAGTGAGTGAGGTAGTGTGTTTATTGTAAAGCGCTTGGAGCTTGGTCTGTGACCGAGGATAGGCGCTATATAAATACCCAGCATAATAATAATAGCAATAATAATAATAATAACGCAGTAAGCCACTTCTCATTCTCATTCTCATTGTCCTTCATTTGGCGCGGATATGAGAGGATAAGTGGTTTCTCGTTCTTCGTTTTCACTCTCCTAAATGTTATT
>JADBJO010000507.1:12500-20000 GCA_016801955.1 Conus betulinus | reverse complement strand
ACTACAGACATAGTAAGACACAGACAATGGACAGAAGACGGAGACTACAGACATTTGGTAAGACATAGACCATACAATTAGATCATTAACACGGAATACGCATATCTAGACACAATCTACATACGTAGGACAGAGATTACAGACATGTAAAAGATAAAGGCTATCAATGTCAGACACAGACTACATACTTATGTAAGACACAGACTATAGACACAATAAACACACTGTCATATGTAAAAAAGGACAATGGTCATGCATAAGATAGAAGTGATGTATATGTGCACAGATATGTATGCGCATGCGTGCACATGTGTGTGTGTGTGTGTGTGTGTGTGGTGTGTGTGTGTGTGTGTCGTGAACTAAGTTACGAAACACAGACAAGCAGCGTAAACTGACAGACCCGATGATGCAAGACCACATACATCAGCAGGAGTGTAGAAAAGAAAGACGTACAACAAGTGAGCGGAGACTGGAGGTTTTTGTTATTTCGCCATCTCAGCCAGCCGGACACGCCCACACGAAGCCTTTCTTAAAGGCAGAAGAAGCGGTAAGGGAGGGGGGAGGGAAACGGATAGACATTACCAGGGGGGCGGGGGGGCCGGGGGGGGGGGGGGGGGGGGCGGGGGGGGGGGGGATAGGGGAGGGGGGGGGAAAGACTAGACTGACTGACACAGAGCTTATAACTGTGTTTACAGTCTGTAGACAACCTCAATCACGTCAGGGTCCGGAGTGTTGGACGGATGCCTGTAGAAAAAGAACCATGACGCTCAGAGAACAAGGGCCATAACGGCCAGGGGGGGGGAAGGGCCATAACTCCAAGAGGAAAGGGCCATAATTTCAAGAGGAAAAGGGCCATAATTCCATGAGGGCTCATGAACTGGATGGCAAAATGAGTCATCACAATCGATGGCGTCAGAAAGATCGTGGGCATTCTGCTCTGTGTATGTGGTGTGCGTTGTGGTTGTGTGCGTTTGCGTCAGGAGTGGGTCTCTCTCTCTCCCTCCCCTCTCTCTCTCTCTCTCTCTCTCTCTCTCTCTCTCTCTCTCTCTCTCTCTCTCTCTCTCTGTCTGTCTCTCCGCCGTCTGTGTCTGTGTCTGTGTGCCTGTGCCTGTGTCTGGGCGAACGAATATATATAGTATGTATGCGTATATTTTTGCCTGGGAATGGGGTCGATACGCTTGTGTGTGTGCGCGTGCGAGCTATGTGAGTTTATCGTGGTAAATCAGAGTACTAGGTCTGTGGTTGTGTTCAGTGCATGCTATCATTTCCTCAGCTTTAAATTGCCTGTGTTCTGCATGGTCTTTTCTTTTCTTTTTTTTTTTCTTTTTTTTTTTCTTAAAAACTATTCGCCACTTGCTCGGACATAGATCATTTGAAAATGTGCAGTGGATGATATATGGACGGTCGGGTCCGTGAGTATAAATGACAGAAAAGGAATTAGCCGAGAAGCGTCAAGAAGGGAGGAAGGGGGAAGACAGGGGAAGGGGGCATAAGAGATAGGGAAAGGGGACAAAGGTAGGATATTCGCAACTAAGTTCGGCAAATATGCACATTTGAGAGGCTGTTGGGGCCGGATTAACTCAGTGGTAGAGCGCCGGACTCGTAATCTCGGGGTTGTGGGTTCGAATCTCCTCCGGGGCCGTTTCGGCACAGGCGGATTTTTCCTCGGAGTTAACACTGGTTCTGACTCCATTTCCCAGACAGTCCTTCGAATGAGACTATAAACCGAGGTTCCGTGTGTGAACGCACGCATAAGATCTTGCACACTCGTCAAATCCCTTCACCAACATCTTTAATGGGTTGAGAATTAGGCTCATTGAAGGCCTTTTTACAATTCTGCCCAACAACAACTATAAATTGAAAGAAAAAAAAAAAAAAAAAAAAAAAACCTACAAAAAAAAAAAAAAAAAAAAAAAAAAAAAGTAAGGTAACATCAACTTACAAAATAACATCAATATAACGATTTCATGCTTAAAATCTCTCTCTCTCTCTCTCTCTCTCTCTCTCTCTCTCTCTCTCTCTCTCTCTCTCTCTCTCTCTCTCTCTCTCTCTCTCTCCACCCCTCTCCTCCTCCCCCCCCTCTCTCTTACACACGCGTGGGTGTAATTTCCTAGAGACCTCATCACACACACACACACACACACACACACACACACACACACACACACACACACACACACACACACACACACACATACACACACACACACACACACACACACACACACACACACACACACACACACACACACACACACACACACACACACGCACGCACGCACGTACACACACACACACACACACACACACACACACACACACACACACACACACACACACACACATCTTAATCAACTGCATCGTTTATCTGCAGTGCTTTTTTTGTCTCTGGTAAGTATGTACGGTCAGGCTAATGTCTACGCACAGGTCAGTCATGAGTATCAAAAAGAAGTAACTTTACTTCATTTTTGAAAGCTGATAATTGGGGAATATTTCTGTATTTTGTGGGAAGTGTGTTCCATTCTTTACAGCCACAGAAGGAGAAAGAAACTTGTTTTGAATAAATCTAGATTAGCTTTAGGAATAATGAATCTGAGCGAATCATGATGGTGATGTAAATGCACTATTGATTTTAGATAATCTGGGCATGCGTCATGAACAATTTTGTGCATAAGGATCAGAGTGTTGAAAGTTATACATGAGTGAAGAGGTAGTATTCTATTGTATCTAAATACATCATGCGTAGAAGGATCGGATTTTTTCTGACAGCTGATCATCTTAATGGCTCGCTTTTGCAATGAACAAAGTGGTTTTAAAGTAGATGGCGCACATTTACCCCAGATAATAGAGCAGTAGTCTAGTCGAGCCTGAACAAAAGCAAAATAGTACATTTTTCGTGAATGTTCGTTGAGAAAGTGTTTTTTTATCTGTGACAACTGGAACACACAACACGAGACTTGTTTGATTAGGTTTGGATCTGATCGTGCCAGGAAAGATTTTCATCGATGACGATGCCTAATAATTTGTGCTTTGTAACTTGTTTTATTGTTTTATCTTTGTACATTATTTTTAATTTTGCTTCTTTTATGACTTGTCTTTTTTGACGTGCACATATTAAGATAGACTCGGTTTTATGAGGATGAACAAGCATGTCATTTGAATCACACCAGTATTCCACTGATTTCATGCTTGCATTTAAATGATAATTAATTTCATCGATGCTATGACTAGAGTATTGTAAAGATGTATCGTCAGCGAAACAAATCACACACTGCATTTTGAATTGATAAAGGCAGATCATTTATGTAGAGAGAGAGAACAACAGGGGACCTAAGATTGATCCCTGTGGCACACCTCTCGGCAACTGTCTTTTAGAAGAAATAACACCTCGTGAAAAAAACGGATTGCGTACGGTTTGACAAATAAGATCTGAAAAATGATTCCGTATCGTTGTCAACGCCGTAAACATTAAGCTTTTTTAGCAATATATTGTGATTAATTAAATCAAAAGCCTTTGTTAAATCAATAAACACTACACCAACTGCTTTCCTGTTGTGTTGATATCTTTTAGCCACAAATTTGTGATCCGACACAAAGCCGTTTCACATGAATGTAGTTTCCTAAATCCTGACTGATTGATATACAACAGTTTATGTTTCTCAATAAAAAAGATGATAGATGGTGATGGATATGACGTTCTAGTGGCTTTGAGACGGGACGATAGCAGCGAAATTGGTCTGTAGTTATTTGGATCATCTAAATTCCCTTTTTTGTGCAGAGGGATAATTTTTGCATGTTTTGAATGCTTCTGGAAAGTATTGTTTTAGATAAACATAGATTAAAGAGGTATGTAGAGAGAATCTACAATATATGGTACAGATAGTTTTAACATCTTGGGACTGATTCCATCAAAGCTGTATGAACTTTTATTTTTTCAAGGTTGATAAATATAAAAACACTTCATTAACAGATAATAAGGGGATAGAAAACTTTTTGCGTGTATATTTTTTGCATCACAAAATTTCTGTAAATTCGCAGTATCAAAAATGCTAGTTTTATCTTTCCCTATGTTTAGCTTGTTACCAATATTCGCAAAATGATCATTTAGTGTTTCTACTGGAATGGAACATTCCTGTCTTGATGAACACGGTCCTGTAAGTTTATTGATAGCTTTCCAAATAGAAGCTCCGTTTGTTTTGTTTTGGACCAATTTTCTGAAAGAATCACATTTAGATTTTCTAATCATGTACTTCACAATGTTGCGTTTTCTCTTATACTCTTTGTCAGAGCCTGCACTTTTTAAATTGTCCCTCTCGTCCATGGCATTCAGAATATCCTGAGTGAGCCAGACAGGCAGGATATCTGATTTGACTCGCTCTGGATCAATGGGATGTGTTTGTCGACAATATTCAGAAAGGTTCTCGTCCAAAAGGCAAGGGCTTCATCTGGATCGGTGTAGCTATAGATGTTTGCAAAAGGCGACGAAATGAGGTCAGATTGAAAAGCGTGTAAGTTGAAGTTTTTGAAAAAGAACGAAATGTGATTACCAAATGACTTGCTTTTGGAACTTTAAAACCCTTTTTGTTCCAAGTTACGCAAACAGCATTGTGGTCACTTGCACCAGTACGCGGTACACATATTTCTGTAAGTGCAGCAATGTTCGACGAATATATGTGGTCTATAAGGGTATTAGATTTGAAGAAGTAACTCTAGTCGGTAACGAAATGCACTGATGAAGATTATATGAATTAGCAATGTTGGACCATTGGGAACAAGACTGCTGAAATAGATCTATATTGAAATCTCCCAATAATAGTATTTCTGTTTTCAAAAGCCATACTGTGTCCATCATCTCACAAAAATCGTTATACCAGCTGGACTTACTTTTAGGATGTCTGTATACAATCCGACAAGAATTGACGCTAATGTCTTACTTTTTGACTGAATTTCAAGCCACGTTATTTCAATATTTTTGTGACAGAGATCATTACGAATTTTGAATGGGATATCTTTTTGGACGTAGACAACAATACCTGTTTCAAGAATATTTTCAGGATTTCTCCGGACTATTGAATAACCAGGAATGGATATTGAATTGTCACCAACGCGGCTGTTTGTCCATGCCTCAGAAAATCCAAAGACATGGAAAGGTTTATGATTATTATGAATGATTTTGATACATCAGACATTTTGTTAATGAGATGACAAATATTTAGGTGACCTATGCGCAGACCGTCATGAACGGGCCAATCTGATACATTCACATTGGTTGACATTGGTGAAAGTAGGGAAGCAGCGCTACCTGGAGATATACAGAATTACCACGTGAAATAGAAAGGATACGGAAACGATCAGTTCAGAATAGTTATAGTCCAACTAGTGCATTGGTCATCTCATGGCTCACTATAGATACACAAGTTGTAGGGAAGCCCTGATGATTGCTAATGAGTGGAATAGCATGCAATCCGAACCACTACTAAATAAGAGAATTAATTTGGGGGTGGGGCTTCAGAGGGGGAAAACAGTCTGCTGAGTAAGGGAGAGGCAGGCTGGAGAAGGGAGTTGAATGTCTGGGAAATAGGTCAACATTCATATTTTGGTGACCAAGATTTGAATAACAGAACTGATTAACTTGGTCTAAATTGTGACTGTCGTTTCTTCTGTTTGATGACCGCGAGTAGAGATCTCGTAGCGCCGCCCCACACGGTGAGGGGAAGACTGTAGAAACACACGGTGAGCGGCGGCTACAGAGTTGTCATGGTGAACGGCAGCTGGACGGTATTCATGTCGAGGGCGCCTGCAGGGTGGTCACGGTGAGCGGCGCCTGCACGGCTGTAACAGTGAGCGGCACGGTGAGCAGCGCTTGCTGGGTAATCACGGTGAGCGGCACGGTGAGCAGCGCTTGCAGGGTAATCACGGTGAGCGGCTGCTGCACGGTAGTTACAGCGAGCGGTGGCTGCAGGGTAGTTACGAGGAGCGGCTGCTGCTCGGTAGTTATGTTGAGCGGCGGCTGCAGGGTAGTTATAACGATTGGAGGCTGCAGGGTATCCAGGATGAGGGGCGGATGCATGATAGCGAGATGATGGGCGAATGCATGATAGTCAGGATGAGGAGCAGATGGATAGTAATCATGGTGAATTGCGGATGCAGGATGATCAGGGTGAGGGACGTTAAGTGGAAGGTCATGACAGGGTACGGTTGATGGGATTTCTCTGTAAGACATGGTTTTTGTGGGAATGAATGATGATGGAAGGATGGTAAACAGACAGAGTTCGAATGACGATACGCTCCATTGTGTGTTGACTGGAAAGGTGGAAAAAAGTTTTGTTGGGATGGTCATTCTGAAGAAGGAGAAGAAGAAGAAGAAGAAAGAGAAGAAGAGAGGCTATAGGCCAGTAAACGGATGTGATTTGAGTGCCAGCCACGTGTCTTTTTTCTTTCTTTCTTACTTTCTTTTCCTTTCTTTCTTTCTCTTTTCTTTCTTCCTTTTCTTTTTTTTTTTCCTCCTAGTTTCCAGCATGGTTTTTGGAACACATTATCCAGGCAAATTAATTCTCGCTCAGCCTATGTATAGTTTCACTGCAATGAAGTCATTGAAGATGTGCTTATATGAGAGAGAGAGAGAGAGAGAGAGAGAGAGAGAGAGAGAGAGAGAGCGAAGGAAAGAGAGAGAGAGAGAGAGAAGAGAGAGAGAGAGAGAGAGAGAGAGAGAGACAGACAGACAGACAGACAGACAGACAGACAGACAGACAGGGAGAGAGAGAGAGAGGTGACATTCATAATTTCCGCTGTCCGGACCGTTCCGTGTTATCCGTCTGAGCAGAACTTCCAGTTGACTGCGACAACTCTCTGGGCAGCAGTGACCGCTCTTGGCAGCAGGCAGTGCCAGCACTCCACTCTATGACCTGAGGGATGTAACTTTAGGAGGCTTCCAAAATGTCACTTTCACCCTTGACCTTAGGGCAGAATCCAATGGGAATCAAGTTCGTGCCATTTCCTGTCTACAAGGGTTGCCTACTGGGAGTGGAGTCAGATAGTGTATTGATGGGTGGCTGGCAATTCTTCAGTTCGTGAATTATAAAAAGTCAAGATTCAAAGAAGCAATGCAGTAGATTGTCAACCCATTCAAAATGTCCAGCAGGTTTCCTGTCTATGAACGCGGTGAATAATAGTTTGGCTTTGTTTTTCAGATGAATGTCTACCCACAAATACTCTATGAGGTAGTTGCAATGTGAGACGACTGCAGGCGGAAATCCAAACAAATTTGAAATAAATGTTAGCGAACCGCCTCCCTCCCCTCCCCCCCCCCCCCCCCCCCCCCCCCCCCCCCCCCCCCCCCCCCCCCCCCCCTTTAAAAAAAAAAGTGGACAAACGAATCACAGGACAAAACACGACGCGTTTCGACATCTTAGGTCTTCTTCAGGCAAGATACAAAACACTCAGGACAACGAAAATGAACGAGCAAGATAGGCGCTGAAGTGAATGAAGATCAGTGATTGT
>JADBJO010000507.1:0-5000 GCA_016801955.1 Conus betulinus | reverse complement strand
GATCATAGCATCACTGAATTATAGTACCACAGGATCATAGCATCACTGAATTATCGTACCACAGGATCATAGCATCACTGAATTATAGCGTCACTTGATTACAGCGTCGCTAGATTTTAACCTCTCAGGATCGTAACACAGCTGGAGTATATCATAACTGGATCATAGCATCACTGAATTATGGTACCACTAGATCATAGCATCACTGAGTCATAGCATTGACAGATCATAGCATTGACGGATCATAGCATTGATGGATCATAGCATTGACGGATCATAGCATTGATGGATCATAGCATCACTGGGTCATAGCATTGGTAGATCATAGCTGGTTCATGGATTAACTGTATCAACTAATCAACAAGGCTGTTTGCCTGTTAGTTAACAGATTAACTGTATGAACCAATCAACATATTACTCAATCTGCCAGTTAGGGGTTCAATTGGATTAAAGAATCAATGAAACGTAACATCTGTTAGTCAGTGGATAAACTGCATCACATGGTCAAGGAAGACGGTCCATTAATAAGTGGACAGACCTGGTCAAATAGTCAACGAATCACTGAGTCTGGTAGTTACTGGGTAAACTGATTCAAAGTGTACCGATGTACACGGTCTGCCAGTAAATGGACGAAGTGGGTCAAAGATTCAACGAGGTATGCTGGTCTTCCAGTCTGGTTGTGGATAAAGTACACAGTCTGGTTGTGAATAAAGTACACAGTCTGGTTGTGTGAATAAAGTTTTCATGAGTGGGTTAATTGAAAGAAATGTTAGTGAGCGAAATGGTGAGATTTGTTGGTTTGTTGAAACGAGTTGTAGAAAGAAATCCTTGTCCCTTCTTCCCCCACTTTGAGGGGACGTTTTTCACAGGACACAATACACCGAATTTTGTTGCAGTGTGCGGGTTCACATACGTTAAAGATCCCATGCTGTTAAGCGATTATCCATGACAATATGGGGTAGAATGGTGCGGTTTTGGCCGGTCAATAGAAACCTATAAAGACATTGAAAACATGAGTGGCACCATACTGTGAGCACACGTCACCCTAACGTCACGCAGAGTCGCTCTTATTTCATGCAGACTTTAGTTGTAGTATAAAATTATACATAGCACATTCTGCGATGGTAGATAATATCAATATATCATGTAAGACTTATTTCAACCACCACTGACAAAGTTAAAAACAAAAAAAACACAAAAAAAATCTAGCATTGCAGAATCTGTTTCCCTCTCCCTGACGTGGGTATTACACAGGATTCTGGCTTACTGCGCATGTCCCTCAAATCGACGTGGAGACTAGTGCCCCCTGTACCCAATGACGACATCAAAGATGGCGCTGAAGTAAATGGTGAGCACGCAAACTTTCTACGGCTAACGAACTCCATGAGACTGGGTAGACTACACTCCATTTCCAGGCCACAGTCTGAAATGACCCGGGAATGGGGGGGGGGGGGGGGGGGGGGGGGGTTGAGGAGTGGGAGGGGCAGGGGCGTGCTGGGTCATCTGAGAGGGGGGGGGGAGTGGAGGATAAAGAGAGGGAGTGAGATGGGGGCAGGGGGTGGAGAGGCGAGCACCAGTAACATGACGCCATCTATGAGTAATAACGGGAGACACCTCGCCAGCCGCCGCCGTGCTCCTGTCTTATTACCGCCCCTGATAAAACTTCCGTTGCCGCGCGGAAAAATCGATGGGTTGTGAGCGGGCGTTGGGCTTAGCGGCCCGATAAATGTCAGAAACTTGGGATGTAAATCTAAGCCTCTGCTGCCTAACAAGGTGGTTAGGCCATAGGAGGAGTTCTGTGTGATGCGTCTGACTCTCTTCGCCCTGTGCGTGATGTTATTCATGCAATTTCCCCATATATCCTATTCACTTTCCCTCTGTCTGTCTGTGCCATTATTCCTAAGATTACCCCCCTTTCGATCCTTTCTCTATCCTTCTCTCTGTTTTTTTCCCCCATGATTCCTCATATTTTCTGTTTTGATCCTAATCTCCCCTCTCCTGTTTGTGCCATTATTTCTTCCATATCCCCAATGGATTCCATTCCCCTATCCCTGTTTTGTGCCATTTTTTTCTACGATTTCCCAGTTGATTCTACTCTTCCTTTTTCTGTTTGTGCCATTATTTTCCACGCCCCCCCCCCCCCCCCCCCCCCCCACCACCTCTCTTCCCCCGAAGTCTGCATTGTTTCTACTCTCCCCTCTCCCCTCTCCCTCTTTGTGCCATTATTTATTCCATATCCCAATTGATCCCACTCCCTTCTCCCTGTTTTGTGCCACTATTTCTACGATTTCCCCAATTGATTCTACTCTTCCTCTTCCTGTTTGTGTCATCATTTCCACGCCACCCACCCCCATCCCCACCCCCGCCATGTCCACATTGTCCTACTCTTCCCTCTCCCAGTTTGTGCCATTGTTCCCAAGATTTTCTCCATGGATCCTGCTGTCTCCTCCGCCTGTTTGTGCCATTATTCCTGTCATGTCTCCCGTGGGTCCTGCCCCTTCCTGTCCCTATTTGTGTCATGATTCCTGTTTTTGCCCTTTGATTCTGTTCTTCTCCTGTCCATGTCGGTGCAAGGTTTTCTATCATCCGCCCCTCCTCCTCGATCCTTCTCAGTCCTGTTTCTACTTGTGCCATAGTTCCTGCGAATTTCAAGATCGTCTCTCTTTCTCCTCACCCACTGCGTGCTGCTATTCCTACGATTCTACCTCCAACCCTCTCTCCCATCATTCGTTTTCTCCCCACTCTCTGTCTGTGCCATTATCACTATATTTTTTTCATGTCTATGCCATTATTCCCGCATTGTTTCTTTATTGATCCTCCTCTCTTCTCTCTATGTCGTTATTCCTACGTGTTTAATTTGTTGATCATGTTCTCCCTGCTCCCTGTATACTACCATTACTGCTTTGTATTAATTTGCACATTGATGTCCTCCCTCCCTCCTCTCTCTCATCTCTCTCTCTCTCTCTCTCCTCTCTCTCTCTCTCTCTCTCTCTCTCTCTCTCTCTCTCTCTGTCTGTCTGTCTGTCTGTGCCATTATTCATACGATTTCAAACATTAATCTTTGCTTTTCTTTCTCCCTTTATTCACTCTATTTTCTTACTCACTGTTCAGACATAGGAAAGTTGTTTTTGTGCGAACACTTTGTTCAGAGAAGAAACGAACAGTTGTCCGTTGTGAAATCGATTTCGTTTATTTTACATTGTCCGTCCAAGGGAAAAAATAAACTCCCTGCATTGAGATCATTGGTGATACTAGCCATCATGACGCAGACCTTCTCTGGTGATGCTTACAGGTCTGTTTCATGGCAACCCTTCTTTGGTGACGTTTAAACGTCTGTTATCATGGCAACTCTTTTCTTGGTGATATTCAGAGTTTCGTTATCATGCTAAATCTTTCTTGGTGATGTTTAGACTTTTGTTATCATAGCAAATCTTTCTTGTTAATGTTTAGGCTTTTTTCTATTATAGCAGGTCTTCTCTGGTGCTGTTTAAACATATGCTATCATGGCAAGCCTCTCTTGGTGATGTTTAAAGTACTGTTAACATGGCAAATCTTTCTTTTTGATATTTAGAATTTCGTTTAACATGGCAAATCTTTCTTGGGGATGTTTAGAGCTTCGTTAACATGGCAAATCTTTCTTGGGGATGTTTAGAGTTTCGTTAACATGGCAAATCTTTCTTGGGGATGTTTAGAGTTTTGTTAACATGGCAAATCTTTCTTGGGGATGTTTAGAGTTTTGTTAACATGGCAAATCTTTCTTGGTGATGTCTAGAGCTTTGTTAACATGGCAACTTTCTTGGTGACCGTTTAGACATTTGTTATCATGGCAAATCTTTCTTGGTGATGCTTTATACATTTGTTATCATGGCAGATCTTTCTTGGTGAGGTTTAGAATTTTGTTAACATGGCATACCTTCTCTGGTGATGTTCAGAAATCGTTCATCATGTCAGACCTTCTTCGATGATGTGCAGTGGGCTGTTATCATGACAGACTTTGTGAGGCTGGGCTTGATGTTTGTTTTCATGTCAGACCTTCTCTGCTGATGTTTGATGTATGTTATTATGGCATAGCTTCTTCGTTTATGTATGAAATCTGTTATCTTCTTTGTTGATGTTTAGAAGTCTGTGATTGTGGCAGACAACCTGTGTGTGCGTGTGTGTGTGTGTGTGGTGTGTGTGTGTGTGTGTGTGTGTGTGTGTGTGTGTGTGTGTGTGTGTGTTTGATATTTAGAAAATCTGATATCATCGGAGACCTTCTTTAGGGATGTTTATCGTCTGTTAGAATGTCAGTCCTTCTCTGGTAATAATAATAATAATAATAATAATAATAATAATAATAATAATAATAATATAATAATGATAATAATAATAGCGATAATAACTCATATTGATGACTGAAACTACAACTCTCGTTATCATGATTATTGTTATGTCTTCAATCTCTTTGTCACTACTGCCACTTTGCCGTTCAACGTATTCTCAAGTAGAATGTTTACAATATTAAGGATAAGACTGGAAAACACCCTACCCCTGTCCACGTCCCCTCTCTCATCCGTTCCCCGCCCTTTCGTCCTGCTCATCGGTGGCTCTGTCCTCTGCCTGTATGCTCGCAGTGGTGAGGATCCGTGGTGGCCACAACAGCGGCAGCTGTGACTGATCACTGACTCATGTATATCTGTATGTCTGTCTGCTCTCTCTCCTCTCTCTGTTGTCTCTCTTCTGTCTCTCTCGTGTCTCGTCTGCCTGAGCTCTGTCTCTCTCTGTCCTTATCTGTGTCTCTGTCTCTTCTCTTATCGCTCTCTCTATCTATCTATCTCTCTGCCTCTCTCTCTGTCTCTGCTCTCTCTCTCTCTCTGGTCTCTCTCTGTCTATGCCTTCGTCTCGCGTCTCTCGCTGGCTCCATCTCTCCTTTCGGTTATATTATTTTCTCTGTATCTGTCTCTGTTTATGTCTCCTGTTTTCTCTGTCTGTCGTCGTATGTTTTCGGTATGGATGCCTCT
>JADBJO010000506.1:666056-670553 GCA_016801955.1 Conus betulinus | reverse complement strand
CGGCAATCACTCTGCAAATAAAATAATAAATCAAACATGTATCTTGTACTATTTAGACCATGAAAAATGTCGCAAAAATATAATGGCAGTATACAGTGTACTTTGCACATACCACATACTTACACGAAAATAATCAAACAACAACAATTATACACCCATAAAAAACACACACACACAAAAAAAACCCCAACTGACCGGCCAATTAACCAATCAAACAAATAAATGAAATGAAAATACTCAGACTGCATAAATATACATGTCTACACTTCTTCATTCATATTGCATGCATGTTGTGTAAACATGCACAACTGCATGAACTTTGCACAGATTCTGTAAGTACATCCAGGTATAACAAAATTACTTGACAGAAAATCAAAGAGGAAAAATCCTTCCAAAGAATTGATCATAAAAAGACATTGAAGCAAAAGACGACATAGATATTCTGTTTCAACAGCATACTATTTTCCATTGCAGCAGCATCCTACAACCTCCATTCACACACACACACACACACACACACACACACACACACACACACACACACACACACAGAGAGAGAGAGAGAGAGAGAGAGAGAGAGAGAGAGAGAGAGAGAGAGAAACACACACACACACACACACACACACACACACACACACACACACACACACACACTATCTGCCATTTCAAAGCATCAAAAACCGAACAATACCAGGCTCATACAAAACAGAACCTAGCGACACCTGTGGGGAAAAGGCATGACAGTAAGGAACGGACACAGTTGTTATAAATGAAACATTCATCCGTTCATTCCTCCCCAACCGCGTTAGCACTGTCATCATTGCCTTTCCCCTCCCCAGGAACCCCCTTTTTCCTACCACAACATCAGTGTGTATAGTCAAATGAATAGAGGGGGGAAAAGCTCTACGCACTTCTTACACAAAAATACAAAGATTCCCAGCTCCATAACGGTAATTACACACACTAATGATCACAATAATGGCATCAATTACAACAGCAGCAATAATTATAATTGTCATCGCCGCCATTACTACAATCATTATCATCGTCCCCATCGTTAACACAAACATAGTAACCATCATGATAGATTTTCACTCCTACCATTTCTCATGCATCCCCGATTATGATCTATGAACAATGACAATTACAGATTTGGATCCTCATTGACATAATCATGTCAAAATATGACACACTTGTTGACAGTATCCTAATGATCAATATACACAACGAGGAAGCTTTCATAGACCCGCAATACGAGGTGCGCGCCTCCGTGTATTAAAAATCAGAAAAAAAAGAAAACTAAAAAAAGAAACAGAGAGAGAAAAAAAAAAAAGAAAGAAAAAAAAAAGGGTGGGGGGTGGGGGAAGGGGGTTCTCTAAGGAAACAGGCCCCAAAGCGCAAATCTCTCTCTCCGCCTGACCTTCAGTAATCGCATACCGTAACCCTTTACGCTCTAAAAAAAAAAAAAAAAAAAAAAAAAAAAAAAAAGACCAAATTTTTTTTTCGCAAGCTCACGGTTCTCTCAAAAAGGGTGAAGCGTGGAACAGTGCAGGAAAGCACAGACAGTGAAAAAGAGGGGTGTGACCAGGGAGGGCGGAAGGGGCATAAACTTATCACATACTGAGAATGCACACCAGAGAATTCATGTCGTACCCCAAACATCACATAATATGGCTGTACATATACACTGCCCAGCATCAAACCAGAATTAAATCATATTAGCATGTGATGAGAAAAAGCGTACAGTCTTCCGTTTTCCAGGGGTCAAAATTGGGGAGGGGGCGGGAAGGGCGGGACAGTGAGGCGGAAGGGTGAGTGATGCACACGGACCTTGTGGACAAACCCGTTATCAAAATATATACATCTTCAGAATATTTACCAATAGCAACATATCACACGTACACCCGAACACACCCTAGCTTTATGAACACACATACACACACAGAGAGAGAGAGAGAGAGAGAGAGAGAGAGAGAGAGAGAGAGAGAGAGAGAGAGAGAGAGAGAGCGCAATACAAATCATACACGGGAGCATGAAGACACAACTACACAATCATAAACTACAAATGTAACATATACGCGAGCTGGCGCTCCAGTAGATCCCCCCCCCCCCCCCCCCCCCCCCCCGAATATTCGGCAGCATGTCCTGGCACAGTCCTCCGATGTCTCGCCTTCCTTCTCTGCCACGTTGTACACCCTCAGGTTCCATCGCCGGTCATACTGCTGCTGGTCATTCAGGTCACTGAGTACTTGCACGGTGCGCTGTTCTTGCTTCCGTAGTCTATCTTTGAGCTCCGTGTTTTCTGCTTTCACAGAAGCTATCTCGTTCTTCAGATCATCCGTCTCCCTCTGTACTTCGTAAACTTTCCCTTCCAGTACCTCCACTTTGGTCGTAAGACTGGCTACTAGTTTCTCCATTACTTTCTTGTATTCTTTAATGTCTTCCTTTGTTGCGAGAGTTTGATACTGTTCTTTCAACTCTTCGATTGCTGCCTGCATCGCCTGCATCGCCATGATGTTCTCGTCCTCCTCTTCAAAAGACTCTGATACTACACCAGAAACTGTCTTTTTGTCCTGTTTATTTTTTTCAAACGATGGACTGCACTCTTTGGTAGACGACACTGAGGTTCGCGCCGTGTTGTTTTACCGGAGGAAGGAATACTCTTTCGCATAGTCCACTTTTTGCAGCAAGCAACGATAAGAAGATGACCGTTAAGCTAACACAGGGCGCGCACACCTGTTGACATTCTCGTGCCTGGTTTAACTGCCTACTCGCACGTGAACTTCATTTCACCGTCCGTTCTTTTCACTGCCCTCGACACCGGCTCGCTACATCGCGTTGATCAACATGGCGAAATAAACATATCAGTTTAAAACACCACTGCACCACAAATCTTCACAAAAATTATATCGTCAGTGTAGGCACACGATTGGGAATCAAGTCCAATGGAAATGGAATTAATTAACACAGTGTAAATAACATAATAAACCTTTTTTCTGCAGAGCACAGTATCGTGTCAACTGATCATGACGGTGAACAGATCTCATCCTTCGTTCAACGTCATTGTTTGGTCAACAAGTGGTTGATTATGACTTGTAGGAGATTGAAGCAAAGGCTGTTCTGTACAGCTCTCAGCAGCTAGAGATGCAATGCTTGAGTTATCACACAGTACAGCTGATCCCTCTGTCTGTTGACACTTTTTCCCTACCTTTGTAACATTAAATGGATCCTCCAGCATAGGCTCAAAGATTTCCCCCAATATCAATTGATCTTTACATAATGAATTCAGTTTTTATGCGGTTTATTTCCTTATAGAGCTTTCTTCTCATTTTCCTCTTCTACCCTTCACTAGCTGCTTTGGGATGCCGTAGGATTCTGGTTCTTTAGCCCTTCATGCTGAGAATACCACAGAATTATAGGTAGTGTGTAATCTTTTTTTTTGACGCAGAGAGAGAACCGACACCAACAGCTAACCCCCACTGATAAATCGTATTCAGCGGACGAAAGGTGCCTTTTGGCAGAAGTGCCTCTGTTAGTCATATATTCATATCCTCACTTACCAACTTCAAGTGTGGGCTATCAGAATTTTGTTCATAACTGCTTCCAACTTCTTTACAGTATCAGTCTTCCACTGAGACTACGCACGTGTGTGTGTGTGTGTGTGTGTGTGTGTGTGTGTGTGTGTGTGTCCTCGAGAGAAAGATGACAAACAAAATAAGACTCGAACAACCAAGTCTCCAATTCAACTTCTTTCTGTTTATCATTCTCTTCATGTTTCCATACAGAAACAGAAATCTATGATGTCTTTCAGACAAACATCTTTCCAAATTGTGTACGCCTACTGCACTACTTTTTGTTGCCAGTTTGCCATAAGCATTAAGATCCGCTTATTTTTTTTTTTTTTTTTTTTTTCTTTAGTAGGGTCTACTGTTTTTTTCTATTTGTGTGGCCTATTTAACAACTGTTTTTCTGGAAAGTTATACACTTTTTAATGTAATTTAGACATGCTATTTTCCATATTAGTTTTATGTTGTAATTTGGTGACTAAGTCGTGAGGGGCAAATGTTTAACAGACAATATTTGTCCATTCTACAGTGATATTTGCTAGTATGGATTTCTCTAAGTTATTGTTTGTTTGTTTGTTTTGTGCATTGAAATACTTTGAAGTCATTTCATACGCTTCTTTTGACTGCAAAAACAAAAAAACAAAAAACAAAAACTCAGTATTGCCCAGTTTATACCCGCATTATGGATGTGAGTCTTACAATGAATGTTACGAACTGCCACACATTCTCTGTGTTTATGCCCACAGACTTACCGGAGCAGAGCCAGAAGTCCAAAGCCAGAACCTGAAGTGATGATGCCCGCCACGATGCCTCGCTTCTTGTTGAAGTACATGTTGACCATAGTCACTGAGGGCAGGTAGATCAGGCCCACACCAACACCTGTGCACAGGAAGACGGTATCAACACCAGCACACACTGAGGCTGCATCTGG
>JADBJO010000506.1:656056-661056 GCA_016801955.1 Conus betulinus | reverse complement strand
AGGCAGCGAGGTCAGTGACATGCTGGCGCCATACGTGGTCAGCAACTCAGGGATCAGAAGTCCAAAACTGGACACGATGCCGTCCACAATGAAGGCCACCAAAAAGCCAGCCAAGGTCACCAACCAGCCCCAACCCCCCTCAGGGGCGTACACGCTGCTGTCCTCTCCAACGCTCGTGTCATCGGTCCCCGTGCTTGCGTCATCCGGTCCTGTGCTTGCGTCATCGGGTTCTGTGCTCGCGTTATCAGTTCCTGTGTTGGTTTCGTCCGTGGAGGTGCTTGTGTTATCCGTGTCCATGTCCTCCCTAGAACACTCCACTTTGATCTGGGGCAGGTTTTCCGGAGAAACGGGAGAAATCTTTTTCTCGGTTTTCTCTGTTGGTTCCTTCGTCAGCACGACAGGGGAATTCAACGACGCCATGTTCGCCTTGTGACAGCTGGGACTAAGGTTCTGGACAGCTTGGCGGCATGGCCCGGATTCAGTCTAAGCTCTTTCAATCGATGACTACACTGGCTCGATGTTTTCAGGAAGCGCGGGTTTCAACAGCCGTGAACGGTGAGAACATGAGAAACATCGCTTGGCACCGATTTCGAAGAAACTGGCTGGGTCCCGTTCACAGGTATGGGCCATAACAGTGAAGTAGGCTACAGCGTGTATGGCCACCAGTGGGTGTAGACCCTAGAAACAAGAAAAAAAATAGAACCTGAGTTTGGGTAAATCATCAAACTTAAGTAAGTCAATGAATGTCTGAGTATGTAGTTGACTGAGTGAGGTTACTCAATTCACAGAGTGAACTCTGTGCCTAAAAGTTATATAAAGCATCTGTTAGGCCCCATCTTGAATACGCTTATGTAATTTGGATTCCTCATCTCAAGAGACAGTCAAAAATGATTTTAAAAATGTACACAGACGAGCTACTAAAATCCCGAAAGAGTGCAAAAACTTAAACTATAGAGAGAGATTACATTCTCTCCAATTACACTCACTCAAAGGAAGGAGGATCAGAGGAGACCTAATTCAATTTTTGTCTAAAATATTCCATAATTATGATGATACTAATGTGCATACTCTTTTCAAATTCTCAGAAGTTGATTGCACTAGAAATAATGAAGACAAGATTTTTTTTTTTATCAGACATCATACTAACAAAAGAAAGTTTTGCTTTGCTTTCAGAATTGCTAATCTTTGGAATGCGCTGCCTACTAACACCAAATATGCGCCAGATATTAACAGCTTAAAAAACACTCCTAGATGAGACCCTAAATTGAAAGACCTTTTCTTTAGTGTAGATTGAATATAATGTTATTTTATAAGATAGACATGCAATCAGACCTAAACAAAGTTGAAAAATAATGAGGGGACACAAATAGGCCGCGAGGCCTGAGGCCAAAAGCCAGTCCCTACTTCTACTACTACAACTACTACTACTAAAGGCTGTACCAAACGGTACAAACCGATTACATGCATTTCATTATTTGTTAACTTGCTGTGCTTGGGATTCGGTGGGTGACGCTGGTTCTGTACAGTCACGGACGCATCGCGTTCGCTCCTCAAAGCCGAATTCTAAACCGAGTTCTGTTTATTTCGGACTTAATTTTTTTTTTTTTCTCTTCGGTGTACAGTGATCAACGAAATGGCGGCGACTTTTTCCACCGTGAAGCAGTCTTCTTAAAACAGAAGGACATTCCTGATTCAGATAAATATCGTCCTTCCCGTTCTCGAAAGCTGCCTTTCAGCAGAACGCGTTACCGGCCAGGGCACCATTCTCGGAACACAGGACATCAGAAGACTTTGGCGCGTCTATCTAGCTACACAGAAGACACGTACAGACATCCTTTTGAAAGCTCTGTGTCTTAGGGACACCACTCTTCAGCTGGCGAATGGCAATCCATTCCTGCTACGTGAGGACAGTGGTGAAGAAATGCCCTCCACCACAAAGGTATGGATTGACAACATTCCTCTGTCTGTTGCTGATACAGAAATAGAGCACTCTCTGACAACGACAGTGTGCGAGCTCCGGTCCGACGTAAAGCATGAACGGGAAAGAGATGCTGACAACAAGCTGACAAGGTTTTTTTTGACAGGACGGACATGTATTTTCATTACTGTTCCCTCCGTTCCTCTTGAGAAGCTGTTAAAAATAAGTATCTTTACCGCTAAAATTCACCACAAAGAACACAAACTAGTGGCACAAATAAAGTAAAATGCTCCCGATGCCTGGAAGAGAGCCATCATGTCTCAGAATGTCAGAATGACATTGCCCGCAAAGAATGCAGACAGAAAGGTCACAAGCGTGGTGACACAGTTCGTCAGTTGACAAGCAGGCAGGCAAACAGGCAGGGCAAACAGGCAGGCAGGCAGGCAGGCAGGCAGACAGGCAGGCAGGCAGGCAAACAGGCAGGCAGGCAGGCAGGCAGGCAGGCAGACAGGCAGGCAGGCAGGCAGGCAGACAGGCAGACAGCACGGCAGAAGAAGCAGGACGGTCAGGGGGGACGGGCGGACATCCAGGACACGCCGTCGGCAGCCAGTCCTAAGGCAGCTGGAAGGGGAAGCGGAAGGCTGGTGAACGCAGTGACAGAGGCCGGCCTACTGTCCGCCAGTCCACCCGCCTCACGTCCCTCCAGACACCGCAGCGCTGCAGGTCGGGAACACCCGAGAGAAAGCGATCTCGGACCGACTCAGCGCAAGGGTACGGACCGAAAACGCAACGTCGACAGAATGACCAACACTCTGACAGCCTAGTGTCTGACTGTGACCCCATCAAACTCCCTGACAGAATGACTGCGGACGACTGGCAGTGACGTGACATATTTCTTTGACTCGTGATAACGGTATGATATATATATATATATATATTTTGTTAAAATAGTATGGTAAAAGGAAGTTTTAAAATCAACAGATCTGTTTCGAGCGCTGGCTCTCCTCAGGATGGTTTTGGGTCGCCTACTGCCCTTTAACCATACTATTTTAACAGATGTTGCTCCCCAAGGGGTTGAACACTTTAAAAATTTTATTAGGCGTTTTAGTAGTATTCTATATATATATATATATATATATATATATATGTGTGTGTGTGTGTGTGTGTGTGTGTGTGTGTGTGTGTGTGTGTGTGTGTGTATTTTATATATGTGTTTTTGAACATTTATATGTGACCACCATATACAGTTATGAGCTAATCGTAGATTAAATGTTACTCCTTATTATCCACATCTGTCTGTCTGTCTGTCTGTCTGTCTGTCTCTCTCTCTCTCTCTCTCTCTCTCTCTCTCTCTCTCTCTCTCTCTCTCTCTCTCCGTTTGTAGCATCAGTCTGCTTTTTCATAGTCTAATTATCTATTTGTGTATTCGCCTTTTTCCCTGTTGTTGCTATAGTGACTTGCATGTTTACCATTCTTTTTTCTCTTCTCTTTTTGTTTTCCCCAGGGCTGGGTGGGAAAAAAAAAGCATGTACAATTTGCTTTATCTTATTACCGTCGAAAAAATAAAATTTCATTCGTTCGTTCGTTCGTTCTTGCCGTCGCTGTCTGTCTCTCCGTCCGTCTGTTTATCTGTCTGTCTTTTTGTCTCTCTCTCTCTCTCTCTCTCTCTCTCTCTCCTCTCTCCTCGTCTCTCTCTCCTCCTCTCCTCCCTCCTTCCTCTCTCTCTCTCTCTCTCTCTCTCTCTCTCTCTCTCTCTTCTCTCTCTCTCTCTCTCCTGGAGAGTGTGAACATTGATCTCGGTATCAATAATTAAGGGACTGGAACAATTATATTTGTGTAACATGGAGAAACTACATGTGATTTCTTTGAATGCCAGAGGGCTGAGAAACAAATTCAAAAGAAAATCGTTGTTTAGGTTTTTAAAAGGTAAAATGTTCGACATCAATTGTTTACAGGAATCTCATTTAACAGAAAACGAAGCTGAGATATGGAATAAAGAAAGGGGAGGTAAGATTTTTTTTTTTCAATGAGGTACAAACCGAAGTCGAGGGGAAGTAATTTTGATTTCAAGAGATTTTGTCGGGGAAGTCAGACTTTTAATTTCTAAAGAAAGAATGCTTGTCATTTCTGTTGTACATGCAAATCATAATATCGTGATAGCAAATATATGTGCACCCAATGATTCAAAAGTAAAAACTTTTTTTGCAGGTATGAATTAAACTTTGGGAGATTTTATGATGGTGATCTCATAGTACTTGGCGATCTTAACTGTGTTCTGAATAACGATCTGATATATAATATATCTGGTCTTCCACATTATGAAATGGAGGTTGTTGTTCAACGAGAGTCAGCCGGAACCTTAGCTTTAACAGATGTTTGGAGAGCGTACCACCCTAACAACAAGAGTACACATGGTGTCGATTTAATCCATTTATAGCACGTCGGTTGGATTATTGCTTAATTTCTGAAAATGTTTTAGGTGCATCTGGGTCATGTGAATACTTACTTCTTCCCAATTCAGATCACAAAGCAGGTGAGCTAGAAATAAATGAAGCAAACTTCCATCCTGGCCCAGGTTACTGGTTATTTAACAACAGATACCTAGATAATGAGACTTTGTAAGGAAAATGAATGACATGTTAGATGCCTTCCTAGCCGGAATATAGAGATTTGAGAAGTATAGAGAAATGGGAATGTTGTAAAGTTGAAATAAGAAAGTTTTGGGTTGAATTTGGCAAGATGTCATCATGCACAAAGAAAACAAAATACTCGAACTCCAGTGTCGCCTTCAACACGCAGGAGAAACATAAGTAAACGACCCCCTAAATGAACATCTGCAGACAAGCCTACTATCGCTGAAACAAAAGTTAAAACCAGCAGAGATCGAAAAAATAAAACGAAAATCGACAAAGCTACGGGTGTACTAAGTAGTTTCCCTCTTTCTGTGATTCCTTTGATTCTGCTATATCATATCTATGTATTTATGTGCGCACACACGCGCGCGTTTGCACGCACGCACGCATAGACACATGCACATATCGCACACACACATACATAGACACACACACACATGAACGCATGC
>JADBJO010000506.1:626056-651056 GCA_016801955.1 Conus betulinus | reverse complement strand
ATTAAGAAAATATGATGTATTGCCTGCTCCGAGGCCGGGAGCGCAGATACAGCCAGCCGTGTCTCCCCCTGATGAGTTTCCGACCCAGCGGACGAAAGGCCTCGGAGCAGGCAATACAAATATATCTGCCTTCGTCTTTGTATTTGTCTGACTTTATTCAAGTTTAAAAGGCTGCACCAGTCTTGAATAAAAGTTACTCTGTGTTAGGTTTCCTATGGGAGCAAAGACTACCCCACTTGTTTACTGTTCAAGGTTGATAGTCTGACTGACGGCAGTGTGGCGGACAGCCAACCAACCAATGAATAGAAGGCAGACAGACAGCCAGTCAGATCGTCAGGAAGTGGTAAATGCCGTTAGTATATGCACGCTGAGTATTAAAATATAACTGATGCTGAAAAGTCGAGTATTATAGACAGCCACAAGTATTTATAGATAGGCACATATGATTGTTTTGATAATTTGTGTTGCAGCTCATATATTCCTAGTTTGTGAATTATGTCATAGATAAAGATCCCGAAAAAACAAGTGTGAAATGATTAAGGGGGGGGGGGGGGGGGGGGGGGGGGGGGGAGGGGGGGGGGGGTCGTCTGATCTATTATCGATCTAATATCAAATTCTGGGTTACATGTATGCTACGCATCAAAACGCTTACATGGAGTTTCTAGCGATTTGGTGCAACATGCTAACTGTGGCGTGTGTCCTGAACAATGTAACTTTAACCAGCAAAAGACCAAGAAGACACTTACCGTCCCAGCTCTCTGTTGTGTTTGACCTTGCGCAGCACAAGCCACGGCTACTGCGCTTGCTGGCCACTTCGGTCTCTGTCTCCAAAATTGGTTAACTTTGACAAGGAGTGGGAAAGGGAAGCAGGGACTGGGGGAGCTCATGAATAATTCAAGATAACGTCACCAGCTCATGAATAATTCAAGATAACGTCACCAGTTCATGAATAATTCAAGCTAAGGTATAAGCTTTCGAATCGGCGTAAATTGCGTCATCTCAATTCATAAATACGGCTGGCGGGGGATCGGGGTGGGGGGTGGGGGGTGGAGGGGATTCACCACAATACAATGACGGAAATGGCCGTCCTGGTGTAAACGCTACTTTATCCACACAAGAGAGAGAGAGAGAGAGAGAGAGAGAGAGAGGCGAGAAGGCGAAGGGGAGGGGTTCAGAGGGGGCTTAACTCTTGAATACTCACCCTAACTTACCTCGTGCCCTCCGTGACCTCTCTCTCTCTCTCTCTCTCTCTCTCTCTCTCTCTCTCTCTCTCTTATCTATTATAGACACACCTTTTGTTTTAGAAACTACGAAATTCAATGTCATCAGTTTCTGTACAAAGCTTGTTACAGTATCAGCGCACGATTATGGGTGAGAAGATCGTTCAGTGGAAAAAACTTTCCATTGGTCTTTTTTATGAATTAATTTATGGCTGCTCTCTGAGGATTATAGTTTTGTGCGTTTGACATGTGTGTGTGTGTGTGTGTGTGTGTGTGTGTGTGTGTGTGTGTGTGTGTGTGTGTGTGTGTGTGTGTGTGTGTTTTATTTTGTTTTTTAAGGCAGTGAAAGACACACTCGTCGAAGATTCACCTGCCTGTTTAGTGTTGAGCATTATAGTTGCACTATGTTTGGTGTGCTTATTAGTATTTTAGCATTTCTTTCAGTAACGCTGCAGTTTCTTTCTTTCTTTTTTCCCCCCTTTATTTTGCCAGTTGTCTCCATTTTGTTGTTGTGCTGGTAGTGCCAGTGTAGTAGTGTTTAGAAAGGTCCACTTCCCCCACTGTACTGGATGGTTGTCCACGCCGTCCACAAACCGTGAGACGTGCAATTGAAAACACCGAGCGCCTCACCTACCAATCAGCGGGCGTTACTATTTTTGGTGCATAAAAAACCCAGTGGATGAACATAAATAGACATGGTTTCTTTAGTATCTTTAGCCTTGAAAGACACCACTACTCTTGTTTATATCCACGAAGAAGTGGAATTAAACGGAAAGAAGCTAAACTAGAAACCCGGTTGTTTAAACTCACATCAGTTCACTCCTTTGAGAAGCCAATAAAAAAATTTTCAAAAGACATTTTCCCACTATTTCTCAATGTATGACACAGTCATTTGTCATTTGAGATTTTATGACTGGAATAACACTATCTTACGTCAGAAGGAACGATTATTATGATTACATTGTTATTGTTATCATTATCATTGATATCATGTCATCATCATTAGTACCATATTAGTAACAATAAAGAATGGTATACCAATTTGCCGCTTTCCGTTTAGCCGCATGCCAGAAATATCACGTTTCTGTGATGTAACGGTCATTTGCTTTTTGGAATCAGTTCGCCAAATCGTTGATCCTATTTCGTCAGTTGCAGTGTTTTACTAGTTTTTGTGGGCATTGTTTCTTTGTTTGTTTTCTTAAAGACTTTGTGAATCTTGTCCTGTTGCGATGCACATGGCTAGTTGCAATGTTAATCGATTTTCGTGGGATATAGGTCGCGTGCGGCGCGCGCGCGCGCGTATATATATGTATGTCTGTGTGTGTGTGTGTGTGTGTGTGTGTGTGTGTGTGTGTGCAATCATGTAATTCATTTCCTGCGATGGAAGACCTCATTAGTAAAAAATAAAAAAAGTAGTCTGATTTTTGTCCTCCCTATTTATGTATGGAATGACCACAAAAAAATGCAGAAATGACCATTCCTCCTCACGCTGCGTTGCTAACGACTCCAAAAATAGGAGAAAAATGCTCCCCCCCCCCCCCCCCCCCCCCCCCCCCCCCTGTCTATCTGTCTGTCTGTCTCGTACTCGTATCTTTCAGAATGACAAGGGCTTGGTCCATATCTAAAGTGTGTGTGTGTGTGTGTGTGTGTGTGTGTGTGTGTGTGTGTGTGTTTCAAATCAGTCAATATATAAATAGTGCATAACTTTTCAAAGAATAGACTTTCTGATGCATATAGATGTGTAAGTGTGCAAAACGGGGTATTATCAACAAAGCATTTTCATTATGTCGTATTGGGAAACAGCTTATTGAGAAATGGCAACTGGGAAGTGGCCAAACGGTCAATCGTTTGCACATCTATGTTGACTGTTGACAGCGACAACGGAGGTAAATCCGGAACACTTACTGTTCTTCAAAGGAACATTGAAACCAGTTCAGCTGAATATACCTCTCAAAATCGTCACAAAACCCCCTGGTCCCCAAGCCACGTATTAAAAAGGTGGTCAGGAAGATCAGTTCACCTTGGAAGGGAGAGGATCCCCAGACTGGTAGGTCTGCTAGAACAGGACAGGTAGTACTTTTTTTAAAAATAAATATTCAAGATGGCGATGTTCTGGGTTTATCTTGTTCAGATTGTAAGTCAGTTTTGTTCGCCTATAGGCCTTGCTTCGACTTCCCGTTTACGTTTTGTTTGCTTGCTTTTTGTGTGTTTAGTACACTAGACCCATAACACTCATCAGTATTGCGCAGCATCTGCAGATATTTTTTAAAGCCGTATACTGCATTTTCAGTTGTCCGATATCAGACGACTAACGCACACACCTTCCCCTTCCCTCCCCCCTACACACACACTCACCCCTTCCTTCCAAACGCTCATCGATGACGTGCCGTTGATTGGTTGAGGAGAATCAATACTTTCGTCCTCGACCTATCAGATTCCCGAAACACACTGGGTGGGAAAGTGTCAATTTCATGACTTTCTGACAAGTCGAGACTTCCACAAAAGCAGACGGCAGTGTGCCGAAAGTACGCGGGTTTGGAGGTCCGCAGTCAGAGGGTCTGAATGAGGAACGGAACACAATTCGCATGTTTGATTCAAGGTTCGGTAAGTAAATCAAGTGCTTGGGAGAAAATACACCCCTTCCTGCCAAACGCTCATCGAAAACGTGCCCCTGTTTGCTCGGAGAGATTCAACACTTTCAGTCCTCGACCTATCAGATTCCCGAACCAGAATGGGTGGAAAAGTGTGTCAGTTCACGAACGACTGCCAAATCCAGACTTTCAAAAAAGTAAACGACAGTGTGCGAAAAGTTCGCGGTTTGTATGCTGGCAGTGAGAGGGTCGTTCGCGGTTTGTATGCTGGCAGTGAGAGGGTCCGGGTGTGAGGTACGAAAGGCGATTCACATGTCTGATTGAAGGTTCGGGTAACTACATCAATTCTTGACAGAAAAAGTTTTTCTTTGTTAGCATACTAAATTCTGTGACCTCTTAAAAACACGCAAAAAAGCATGGAGCTTTAATTTGAATCATGATTTTTTAGAGAGTATTAGTAAATGCTGACGTTTAGTTTGTTTTTTTTTTTTTTTTTTTTTTTTTTTTTTTTTTTTTTTTTTTTTTTTTTTTTTTTTTGGGGTTTTTTTTGTTGTTGTTTTTTTTTTTTTTTTTTTTTTTTTTTGTATTTTTTTTTTTTCTTTTTTTTTTTTTTGTTTTTTTTTTTTTTTTTTTTTTTTTTTTTTTTTTTTATTTTTTTTTTTTTTTTTTTTTTTTTTTTTTTTTTTTTTTATTTTTTTTTTTTTTTTTATTTTTTTTTTTTTTTTTTTTTTTTTTTTTTTTTTTTTTTTTTTTTTTGTTTTAGCATCATACTGGTTGCCTCCTCGTCCATATCATTTTTAAAAAAAAATTAACAAAAAAAAAAAAAAAAAAAAAAAAAGAAAAAAGCCGTCAGAAAATTGGGCTAAATAAAAATCAAATCGGGGGATCGTTCTTTCTTCTCTTCTCTTCTCCTTCTTCGGAAAAAAAAAAAAAATGGAAAGCAAAAACTTTTTACTCTCAGTGACTGAGGCTTTAAAATCGAACTGTTACGATAGAGAAATAGTATGAAAAAGGGGCTGTTTTGTCGCATAATATGCCCACCAATAATGTGTTCTCTCCTTGCCTCTCATCCCCCCTCATCTCTCTCGCGTCCTCCTCCTCTCCCTCTCTCTTCTGTCTCCTCTCTCTCGTCCCCCTCTCGCATGTTTCCAGTCCTATCCTCTCTCTCTCTCTCCCTCTCAAAAAAAAGTACCAGTCATTCACATAACCACAGACGCACACGCGGCGCGCGTGCCTCTCCACCACGGAAAGAGAGAGGGCCACCAAAATAATTTAAATAATCCCTGCCTTAAATTTTTTAGGTCTGTGGGATATGGTTCCACTGAGACTGAAAGACAGCCGGATCATACTATTGTCTGTTGCCCCCCAACCATACCACCCCACTCCCCCAAACACACTTAACACTTACACTTAACACAACACAAACAACAACACACACACAATCACACACACACACAGCACCACCACACACACTCACTTTCCAACACACACACACACACACACACACACAACACACACACACACACAGACAACACACACACTTTCACCACACCACACACGGCGCACACCAAACACTAAATGCGCGCAGCAACAACACGCGCGCACGACGGATAACGTGAGCTCTCACAATTTTTAGGTACGCATGCATGCAAAACGCCCACGCACACAAAACGGCACACAGGACAACAGACACACAACAACACACACACACTCAACGCGCTCACACACCACCCACACACACACACCAGACACAAACGCGTCGATAGCCTCATCCCTAATCCTAAGCATATTCACACCATCACCACACAACACCCCCCTCCCACCCCCTTCCCCCTCCCCCCGACCGCAGATTCATCTCATTTCTCAGTTTACAACGGAGAGTGAGCAATTTGTTAACGCAAATCAGACCGTTTTTATCTGATCCAGGAAAAGCAAACGGGGTCTGGCGTCATTCCAATATGCAGGACCCCGTACTAAGAAATCAGTATAGGTTTTGTTGTTGTTTTAAATAGAATTAGAACAGTATAATTGTTTGTTAGTTTCTATTTTCTGTTATTGTTGCTGTTTTTTTTTTTTTTTTTTTCAGGGTCACCAAGGTTTTGTCGACGGGGTGAAACTACATGAAAAGGGATAAAAAAAAATTATATTTGAGTTTGGAAGTGTATGAAAAAACCGTTGACCCACGCGCATACAAGACTGGAACCAGAATCATACAGAGTAAACTGAAATGAATTGTCTCCAATGAATCGCATCCCTGTATTGAATCCACGGACGTGGAGCGTGAGACCCTCCCTAGCATATTGCAGGCTCTTGTGTGTGGTGTGTGTGTGTTGTGTGCGCCGCCGCGCGCTTGCGCGTGCGCGCCGCGCGCACACGCGGCGTTTATGTGTCTGTGTGGTGTGTGGTCTTTATTAAATTAAATTGTCCTCAGTTGAAAAATCGCATCGTGGGGGGTTGGAGGTCACAAGACGGGTGAGTGCCCTCCCCTAGCGTGTGCAGCTGTGTGTGTTGTGTGTGTGTTGTGTGTGTGTGCGGTTGCGTGGCGCGCGCTTCGGTAGTAACAGACCGGGTGTGTGATTTCTCCTCTAGCTGGCGTACAAAACTGAACACAGCAATCGACACACACCCCCCCCACACACACACACACACGACACACACCAATAATGCACAAGACGCACCCCCACACACATACACCAACACACACACGACACACACACACACACAACACACACAACACACTTCACACCATCACCCCTTAGTTTTCCCTTTCCCCCCTTCCATTCTTTCTTTCTTTCCCCCTTTTCCCCTCCTGCCCCTTTTTCCTTTCTCCCTTCCCCCCCTTCAGTTTCTCCCTCTTCTTTCTTCCTTCTCGCCTTCTCTCTTCTTCTCTTCCTTCTCCTTTCCCCTCGTTCCTTCCCTTCTTCTTTCTTCCCTTCTCCTCCTTCCCCTCCCCCCCCCCCCCCTCCCCTCCAAATTATTTGGAATGCCGGTCACGTTTTTTCCATACCTAACACCACAGAATCAAATGGGTTACCAGCCGGTTTTGTAACCGATCTTTCCTGCTGTAAAATGCTGCTAAACGAAAGGGGGTCCAGTTCTGCCAAGGTCTGCGTATGAATTATTTGACGACTGGATGACTGCGTTAAAAAAAAAAATCCTTAAAACCTTAACGTACCCACCAGATAGTTACAGGGATCGGAAGAATGTAGTCTCGGGAAGAAAAAGTCCTAATCAGAGGCATGCATGGGTCGCCGTTGGGGGTGGCTGTTTACAAACAAAGAAGTTAACAACAGGACTAGTGCTGCATAACTAATGGCGGGACTTGTTTTTTTTTTTTTTTTTTTCGCTTTGTGTAAGAAAAAGAGGAAGGACCCCCCCCCTTAAACCACAAAAACACCTACCACCCACCACCCACAAAACCCTAACCACCACCCCCCCAAACCAACCCTAACACCCCCAAACCCCCCCCCCCCCCCCCCCCCACATAACCCAGAGGAGAGAGAGAAAGAGAGGAAGTAGAGAGAGGAAGAGAGAGAGAGAGTTTATACAGGAAGTTCCAGCCAGCCCAAAAAACCCAAAACAAGGAGGGTACAAAACCATTGGAAAAGGAAACTTGGGGCCTCTGCCAGTTTCCACCACCGTCCATTTAAAAAACCAGTCCTCTTTACAATACTTCCTGGTACACTGTCTTGACCTTAATTTTTAATAAAAATTTTTTTGTTTTTTTTTTGTTTGTTTTTTGTGTTTGCCCCCTCTGTCTTCCGAACAAACTGGTCCTGAAAAAAATAAACAAAAAAAAAAAATTTTCCCGAAGAATAAACAAGAATAAACACAACCCACGTTCCAAATCACAACACGATTTTCAGTTTCCTTTCCCCCTTCCTTCCTCTGTTCTTCTTCTTTCCTCCAAAATTTGGAATGCCGGTCACGTTTTTTTTCAAATTCCAAACAACACAACAGATCAAATGGGATTAACCCAGCCAGGCCGGTTGTTAATTTAGTTAAAAAACCGCTCTTCTCCTGGCATGTAAATGATAACGAAATGGGGGTCCAAGTTGCTGCCAGGCTTGGCGTATGACATATTGACGACTGGATGATCGGGTTAAAAAAAAAAAAAAATCCCTTAAACGCCGCCACCAGATAGTACACGGGATGCGTAAGAAAGTGTAGTCGTCGGGAAGAAACAGAAGTCGATCAAGGAGTCGCCCGTTTGGTCTGTTACATAAAACACAGGAATGTGCTGGTCTAATGCGGGGACCTACCCTTGTTTTTTTTTTTTTTTTTTTTTTTTGTTTTTTCGTTTGAGTGTAAAGAAAAGGAGGACCCCCCTAGCCAACCCCCCCTAAACATAACCCCCCCACCCCACTATAAAACCCCCCCCCCCCCCCCCCCCCCCCCCCCCCCCCCCCCCCCCCCCCATACACCGAGAGAGAGAGAAGAGAGAGAGAGAGAGAGAGAAGAGAGTTTACAGTCCAGCCCATAAACAAGCAGTAGGGATCACACACCATTGGAATGAACTTGTGCTTGGCCTCTTGCCATTCCACCTCAACGTTAAAAACCTGCCACGAAATTAGTAACAAACCAAACACCCACAAAAAAAAAAACACGCCTTCATACAATACTCTGGTACATGTCTTGACTATTAAAAATTTTTGCCCTGTCTTTAAAAAAAAAAAAACAAAATCTTTGCGGCACCCTGTCTCCGAACCAACACTGTCCTGAAAAAATTTTTCCCAAGAATATTTCACTAAATGAATCTTAGACACTGCTGGCTTTCCCATAATTTAAAAAGAAAAAAAAAAACAAAACCAGCATTGTGTCTACTTTTCCCCCTCTTCCCCCCTTTTTCTTCCTTCGAACGTTAGATTTTCGTGCCTCCTGTAAGAACCGACTGTCACAAAAAACCGTTTAAAAAAAAAAAAAAAGCAAAAAAAAAAAGCTTTGTGAACAACTGTCCTGTGACTGTAACGTCTTGAAAAAAAAAAAAAACTCAAGAAAAAAAAACCACAGTCCTGTGTAACCCTCCCTTTCAGTCAGAGTCTTGCGGGGGGGGACCACAGTTAAAACGTGGACGGCTCTGCTGAGATCCGTGCTGTGATTGTTTGGCTGAATATTCAATAAAACTTTTAATGGATGGAGATGAAACTTCCGTTGCCTCTTCTACAGGATAGCCTCTCTCCCTGCTTGCGCTGTCCGACACGGTCGATCATTGTTTTTTATTCTGGACTTTTGTCTTTAATAGTGGATTTACGCTCGAATTCTCAGCACTGGGTTTCCAGCCTCCATCATGCACCAACACACCAGCCCATACCTGGTTGACCGTACCCCAGTATGGAGACTTTGGTTGAGAATCGTTTCAATCAATCATCAATTCATCAATCCGACTTCCAATCACCATGCCATCACTCGTGATTGTTTCATCAATTCATATTTAAGCCCCTTTTGTCTTTTTTTTGGGGCGATTCCAGGGAACCTTAGATGATAATAATGAGGGGGGGGGGTTTCCTGCCCTTTGTTCCTAATTTTTCATATTTTCTGGTACAACACAACAACCCACACACATCAAAGCAACAATGCAGTGAACGCCGCCTCTTCCTCTTTGGAAACTGCAGCAACAGCGAACACAACCTGCTCCTACTGCATCTCCTGATATAGTTACCCGACCACCCCCCTCACCTCTCCCCCTCACCTCTTCTCTATTTCCATCCCACCACTGACGCCCTCTCGCGACATCATTGCGGTCAAAAAAAAACGTTTTAAAAAAGTGAATTCCAAAGGCGCCCGCCGTTCCCATCTTTGCTTAAGGTCTTGCCCCAGCTCTGGACGCGTCCAATGCATTCCACTACTTCCGTTGAAAAAAAAAAATCTTAAAATCTTTTTGTCAGATCCACATCTTAAAAACTGATCGCTGTCATTCTTTCAAAAAACAGCACTTGTAAGGCGCCCCAGATCTTCCAAGTGCTGTAGTTTTGTTGTCTTCTTATTGTGCCCGATTTAAACCCACCCAACCCCCACAAATTAACCAAAACCCCCCCTCGATTATGATGAGGGACTGGAAATAAACAAATTGGCGGGAATGTGTTTTTTGTATAAGCGCCCTAGGATCATGAAGTATAAGGCCACATAATGTGCCATCATTATCCATTATCCCATTCTTAACCACCTTTAGTGTATTATTAATCAATCATTCAAACAGATACAAAGACAGAAAGACAGAGAAGACAGACAGGCTGTGGACAGACGGACAAACAATATAGACATGGGGGGAAAAGGGATGGAAACGAAAAACATCTGTGTTTAAACAGCTTAATAAAGAAAAAGATAAATAAACAAACAAGAGCCTGATAGGGCGTCCTGGCGTCTGTAGCACAACAGGCACCACCCTCACTCCAAAGGAAATAACACGCAACCAACATTTTCAGACGTTATGTGGGCGTGTCTTTCCCCCCCCCTCCCCACTCCCCTCCGGTAGGTTGTTGCCTAAGGACGACCTCTTATTGATCCTTTATCCCTTTAGACTGTCAGTCGTGAGGTTGCTAGTTAAACAGTTAAAGATTGTTTATATTTTTTTATTTTGTTCATAGGTGGACCGGATTTAACAGAAAATGGACTTAAAACACACACAATCACACACACGCGGTGATGAAAAGGATACAGAAAAAAAAAGGTTGGCCGCGGCTACGACTGCTGATGTAAATTAGCGATGAAAAACGTCCGGTGGTATTTCATGCGAATCCGACAATAATTCCAACACACTCTGCACTTACTTCACATCTACTCATTTTGCCCCCACCTACCATCGTTGTTTCTTTCCCCTTTCACTGTGCAGTTGGCTTCCTCTTTGTTCTCTTCCCCTTTTCCCTTTCTTCCTTTCTTTTCTTGCTTCTTTTTTCCTCTTGAAATATCAGGTTTTTTTCCGTCAATTCTTATTCTTCCTTTTTTTTTTTTTTTTTTTTTTTTTTTTTTTTTATTTTTGTTTTTTTTTTTTGTTTTTTTTTTTTTTTTTTTTTTTTTTTGGGGGGGGGATTTTTTTTTTTTTGTTTTTTTTTTTTTGTTTTTTTTTTTTTGCCTTTGCTTCTTCTTTTGTTTGTTTTTGTTGTTTTTTTGTGTTTTTTTTGTTTTTTTTTTTGTTTTTTTTTTTTTTTTTTTTTTTTTTTTTTTTTTTTTTTTTTTTTTTTGGTTTTTTTTTTTTTTTTTTTTTTTTTTTTTTTTTTTTTTGTTGTTTTTTTTTTGTTTTTTTCCGAAAATGGGTGACTCTCTCTCTCTCGTCTCACCCTCAGCACTCCTTCACTCCCCTCACCCTCCTCCTCTCATCCCTCCTCCATAGCCTCCCCCTCACTCTCTCCACCCCGCTCTCCCTTCCTCTCCCCTCACCCTCTCTCCTCTCCTCTCTCCTCCCCCCTCCCCTCCCCTCTCCCCCGCCCCCTCCCTCCCTCCACCTTCCTCCTCCTCGTCCTCATCCCTCCATCCCTCGCTCCCGCCCTCTCCTCTCCCCATCTCCCCGTCCCTCCTCCTCCCCCCCCCCCTCCCCCCATCCCCTCCCCTCCTCCTCCCCCTCTCCTCCCCCCCCTCTCCCCCTCTCCTACCCTCATCAGCCTCACATCCACCCTCCCTCCTCTCCTCCCCCTCTGTGTATGTGTGTGTGTGTGTGTGTGTGTGGGTGTTGTGTCTCTCTCTTCTCAATCCACTCTCCACCCTCCCTCTCCCCCTCATCTCCTGTCTCCTCTCCTCTCTCGCCTCTGTATTTATGTAATGTGTGTGTGTGTGTGTGTGTGGTGATGTGTTGTGGTGTGTGTGTTGATGATTGAGGAAATTGAATCATCACAAAGTTCTTTAGTGTATTGTTTACAAGTAAGTTTTTGTCAGTGATATATCATGTTTGGAAATATGTGTAAAAAAACACTTTTTTATTCTCAAAAGATTTCCACCAGCTTGTCTAAAAAAACTTAAAAACCAGAAACCATTTTCCTCTTTTCCTTAGAGAAACAGTGGTCCTTTTGATGTTATGGTGCTCTACAATATGTGATTTTCGGCTAATGATTACACAACATTTGAACGTATCCGGCTGCTTATTAATGTCTCCAGCAGACCGAGCTACTAAAGTAATACTCCGTAATTAATCTTCAACAACAACGCTATGGCTGTATCGATTTAAAAAGAGAAACGTTTTGGACACAAATTGCCATTGAAATGAAAAATTCGTTTGCCAAGAAAGCAATTTTTCATGATTGAACATAAATAAACGTCTGACGTGCCCCTCTATGTCTGAATTCTTTCGATGTAAACGTGATCCGCAACGTCAACAAGATCAAGGCATCCTGACCTGAAATATTGAAAAAACTTTTTCAGGTCTAACCTTGTTTACCTACACGGCTTGTCCGTGCAATGTCTTGTTTTGTCTTCCTTTCAATGCACATATAAAGTTGAAATGTTTTCAAAAGACATTATCATTCTTATGCAAAAAACTTTTAACAGTGTCCATTGATGAATAATACAATTCGTCCTTTCAAAACCAATGCTCCCACAGTGCGCTCTCTACGCATGTATACTTATTGGACTGCGCGTTGCGTACGCGCGCACGCACACACACACACACGCGCGCGGCGTGTGTGGGATCTGTGTGTATATTCCACTCTTCTCAATTTATTCGGGTGTATAAGAAAGTAAAAAACTAATGAAAGTAAGTGGTATGTTACTACTATATCAGCTGTATTAGCGTATTTCTGTTCTGTGTTTTTTTGTTTCTTGCCCCTTTGCCGCCCCCTTGCCCGCCCCCCCCCCCCCCCGCCCCCCCCTCCCCCCCCCCCCCCCCCCCCCTCCCCCCACACACCCACACACCCATTCACCATACACACCCTGTCCGTCCCCCTCCCTCCTTCATCTTTTTTTTTCCCTTCTCCCCCCACTTTCACACTGATCTGGATTTGTCCGTTCCTCCCCTCTCTTTTCCCTTCTCTGTTCTTGATTAAACTCTGTTTACCTAAAATCAAATGTATCAATGTCCCTAGGTTGTCTACTTTAAAAAAAAGGAGTTTAATTAATCTGGAATACCTTTTGTCATTTTCCCTTTGTTTTGGTAGTTAGGCATACCCGAATTTTGGGCCATTAGTTTTCCCTATAACTCTCCTGAGAGCTTTTTTTTTCCTAATTGCCTATTCTTTTTCCTCCTCGTCATTGAAAAAGGGTTTTCTCACTTAGTTGTTTCTCAGTCCATCTCCTCTCTCCCCCTCTCACCCCTCTTCGCTCCTCTCTCCCTCTCACTCTGTCCTCCTCTTCGTCTCTCCTCCTTCCTCTCTCTCCTCTCCCCTCCCTTCTCTCTCCCTCTCTCTCTCTCCTCTCCCTCTCATCTCTCCCTCTCTCCCTCCAATTTAAAACGTTGTATTCGATCATCCTCCCTCAGGTTATTTTTGATTAATAATCCTCTTGGGTCATCATAAAAGAAAGGGTACAGAAGTAGCTGGTAGGAAATGAAAAGCACCCGGAGAAAAGTAAGAGATAATAATAGAGATATTAAGGGGTTCAAGAAAAATACAAACAGTCAAAAGAAGAGGGGAGCACATGGAAATGGCAGAGAGAGACAGGAGACGAGTAAGTAAAGACTATGAATCGTGTGTGTTTTTCTCATGCAGGTGTGTTTGAGAGCAGAACAGAGCAGAGAGAGAGAAGAGACATAGAGAGAGAGAGACTTGATCCCGCCCCTCCTTCCTCCCCCTCCCAGCCCTCAGATGCCCAAGCGCACCCCTAATCAATATTATGCATGCGCTACCAAACAACCTCCTCCATATATACTCAAATCTCCTCCCACGGAGGGTCGCGCGCGCATGCATATGCTCTCCTAGACATGCCAACATTCGCACCGCGCGCCGCGCCTTCGCCACGCACACAAGACACACCCACACACACACACACACACCACACACACATAGGACGAGCATACCTCCCTCTATCCTCTTCCTAGGGAGAGAGACAAGAGAGAGATAGGCAATAAAAAGTTGTAGAGCCAGACGACCCATGAAGAATATTACGTTTAAGCTCACCTCCCCTTTAAGGACAAGCAGTCGTCTAAGAAGAGAGAGAGAGAGAGAGAGAGAATGAGAGGAGAGAGGTTTCCCTAATGTATTGAGGTCGGAGGAGTGGCCCTTGAGGATGGACATCTCGAGGTGAAGAGAAGATGACCTTGAAGCGTTCCCTCTTCTCCCAGCTTTCCTCAAAAAGTCAATTCTCATTAAAAAAAAATGCCCGCCCAAGAAAGAAGAATCTCACTGACAGGCCTTAGAGAGGCAGCTCCTCCCTACGTTCCCCCCTTTCTAACAACAAGCAAAGAAAATCACACCTTCCCCTCGACAGAAAAGAAAACTCTAAGGGAGCCCCTAACTCTCTCTGCCTACTAAAAATTCAGAATCTTTCATCCTCGACACACTGCGTTAATTGTTAATTTTCCTTTGTACTTTTGCTGACCTTTGGATTATGTTGTGCTAGAACCCAGCAATGTGGTATGCACCCTGTGTGTCTGCGTGTGTTTGTGTCTGTATGGTGTATGTGTTTGAAGCGGGGATGGGTGGGGGATGTAAGTGTGTGGAGTGAAGAGGAAGGGTGTGCGCGTGCGCACGTGTGTGTGTGTGTGCGCCTGCATCTCAAACCATTGAAATTATGATTAGTAGTAAACATGATGTGTGTTTTGTATCAACAGTTTGAGACGTCCGAAGGTTCAGTTTCATTCGAATTTGAATTGTCATTGTCTGCATTAATTTCTGGAAAGCCCTGTCAGCCAATAAGAATGAAACTCACGCCAAGAGCTACAACAGTTTCAACAGTTTGTTTTTAAAAAAGCAACTATTTCATCTCGTGTAGATCGTCATCATCGCATCGCATGGAACGACAGCTTCCATGCACTTACTGATGCTAACGATTTCGACTCGTGCCCCTCACGTGCATGGACGTGTAGTAGACATCAAAAATGAGGTCACCGCAACAAGAGGAACTAAGGGGACAGGAAGATGACACCACTGAGTTTCATTCTTGTCCGAGACTATAATTTTGGACAGGGCTGTACTCTCCACTTCCGATCATAAAGTATCCCGGCGTCAGCCAGGCTCGAGAGATAGACACCTGTAGTGTTGATAAGGAAATTTGAACATCAGAGATGGGCCTACTAAGTGGACGAAACTCAGCATTCTGGTTTCAGTTTTCCCATTTCAGTCCATAGATAACTTTGCTCTTGGTAGGAGCCGACCGAGACCGAAAAAAAAAATGTCACTGATGGGTATCGAACCCATAACCTCTCAGCCTGCCAGTCCACGACTCCAGCCACTGCACCGCCGTGGTTGTTGCTTTCCTAGATGCTTTGTTAGTAGTGTGATATGTCCAAATCAGTGAGTTCATGCCCAACACATGACCAGATTCCATCGTAAGTTGAACAATCGGTTGTGATTTAGAACTGCTGTCACAGAAAAGAGAGTTGTTTGCTGTAATTTGTACCAAGGAGCGAGAGAATTCGCTTGAAAATTTATGCGGTTGCGCACATCGAAAGAGACTGCCTGTCGATTTAGCTAGCACTGGGAAACGATGGATTCCAGAACTGGCAGTCGCAAGAGTTAAATCATGTGGAAAAAATTCATATATACCGCTTCTGTTGATTTCAAGGTAGAAAATCATCCAAATCTACGAGAGAAAAAAAAATGTATTTCTCTAAACATATATTAACTATTAGCTGATGAAACTTGCTACACATAAATTGAACCTCGTCAGCTCAACATTTCTTTTTTCTGTGTTAATAAAAGTATTACCCTGACAAGAACCCTATCTTTTTTCTTCTTATTGTTTTTCCTACGGGCAGCAGGGCACTATCTGGCGGGCTGCCACCTGGCGGCTTGAACTACGATTGCTCCTTGCACATTGCGGGTCGAGGGCTGCGACATATGGCTGTCTATTAGGAAACCGGAGTGGGCGGCGTGGAAGTCATACTGTTGATGAGACACGAGATTAAATTGTTGCATTGTCTAAACAAACTCTTAAAACTGTTGTATCTTTTGGTGTGAGTTCCATCCTAATAAGTTGAAAGGTTTTTTTTTTTTTTTTTTTTTTTTTTAATCAGATTTCATACAGTTAGAGCTACGTTAGGATTAGGTTTAGGGTAGGCTGGGTTTAAGGATAGGGTTAGGGTCAGAGTTATGCTTTCGGGCATCGGAGAGTCTTCCGGTTCCCGGCTCTGACGCATAGACGTTCTGCTCTTGGATCAATAAAAAGACAAATTCAGTGTAACAGCATGAGTCAGCGAGGGCAAAGAACTAATCAGGTCACCAACTGTCCTTGATTTGCGAGTTTGATGTGCTGGTGGTATTGTTTCTCAGGTTTAGTATGGCCTGCTATGAAAGATCAGTTATTGTTCCTATAATTGAACTGAGGACGTTCATTAAGCTTAATTATTGCAGCACAGCTGACGCATGTTGAGCGCTGTTTTGACGCCTAAACCATGTTCACGCCGGATTATTACACACGAACCATTCTGACGCCAAACCAATTGGACGCCGGCAACATTTTGGCATGGAATGCCCGACCCATGTCGATCGATGCAGACCTGAGTACCGGCTGCGTCGTCCCCCCCTTTCTTACGTCTCTCCTATCTCCGTTCCCCTTCCCGTGTTCTCCCCTATCTGTGATAATGAGGATGATGAAGATGATGCCATGGGGTTCCACTCCGATCTGAGACAGCATGGCAGGGCTGTGCCCAACGCTTACTTTCCTGAAGTATCACAGTGAAATCAGGCCCGAGAAAGAGGGAGCACCTGCAGTGTTCGTCAGGAAATCTAAGCCACTCATTAAGAGGATGAAACATGACTGTGTGGTTCCCGTCTTCACCACGGAGCCAATGGCAGTATCATCTCTGGGTGGGAGCCGGTCGGGGCAGAAAATCCCACAATATAAATGGCTCTGATGGGAATCAAACCCACCACCTCCCAGCCGCGTATCGGCCACGCTAACGACTTCGCCACAGCGGCTGATGCAACCAGTCGATCTTTGTTATCAGCAGGAGACTTCGCAGGTGGTGTCCTCCACATTGTGGACCAGGGCAGGCACGACTGAACACCACCAAAGTGACTCCGCAGCAGCGCAGGTCTCTCCTGTGGTGGGGGATACCTCTAACGACTTGACATGGACTTTCACTGAGGATTGTCAGTGTTGGAGCTGCGGTGGGATAAGCCAGGGCGCGTAACTGTTGGCGTGGGAAGCCAGAATAAGCAGCGTGGGGGGTGGGGTGGGGGGGGGGGGGGGGGGGGGGGGGGGGGGGGTAATGCCACCGGTGTGGCACAGAAGACGAGACATAGAAAACCAAAGCAACCCAAAAAATTTGAACCTTCATTAGGATTTTACAAGCAAGGCACAGTGGGATTTTTTTTCCCCCTGCAGAATTTCTTTCGTCACATTTTCCTGCTTTTGAAGGTCCATTATCATGAAAAACAAACCTCTTGCTGACACTTTAGTTGCTTGCTTAAAAGTGTCCCGAATGCACTTCACCAAAGCAGAAAGATATGCAGGCAGACAGAAATACACGCGAATACGCACGCACGACTGCACACACGCGCGCCCCTCTGTTTCCCCTCCAGCTCCCCAAACACACAAACGGATGCACGCACACGCCCGCCAGCACACACAGACACAAAAATATAGCGCGTGCGTGCACACACACACACACACACACACACACGCACGTGGGCGCGCGCTGGCACACACATGCACACAAACAGAGACATAAGACAGATATACACACACACATGAGCACACATGCACGCATGACTACATGCATACACGCGCACGTGCCTACACGCACACACACGCACACGCTCGTACGTACGAGTGCGCGTGCACAGACACAAATTCATACACATACACACACGCGCGCGCACAGAATTTTTTCTTGTCTCACAGCACATATTATATGAGATGACTAATGAGAGAGAGAGATTGTAAAGAACTAGCCCAATTCACACTACAAACATATGCTAATTTAAAGCTGAGACACTGCTCAAGAATTCGCCATAGAGACGTTGGTCATTTAGCTTCCTCTGTGAGATCAGTCAGCTTTACCTTTCATTGAGGCGAGTGTGGCGTTTTCGCTCCCTGTAATCACCTTCATCATTGTCTTTTTTAATTCTGTTTGGGCTCAGACTCCGGATTTTTTGCTTTTTTTTTTTTTTTTTTTTTTTTTTTGTTTTTGCACGCGATTTTACACTTCAACACGTAATGTACCGGCCCTTCCCCTCTCCCTCCTTTATCTTTCCCTTCTTTTTTCGTCAATTGTAAGCAATCAGAAACACTGTGTGTATATACGTGCTTGTTTCTTTCTTTGTCTATCTGTGTTTGTACGTGCATATGCGCGCATGTGTGTGTGTGTGTGTGTGTGTGTGTGTGTGTGTGTGTGTGTGTGTGTATATATATATATATATATATATATATATATATATATATATATATATATATATATTTAGGTATTTCAGAAGATGCGAGTCCATCTTTCGGAAACGCTGTGCTAGCTGCTTCCTCTTTCTACTGATCTCTTTGACCGACTTTGAACAATCCTGTCATCACTGCCGTCCGCTTGTTTTCTGCCTTTGTGGTCTGTTTGCCTGTCCTTGTTCTGGATAGTCTTCAGCCTCTTTTCCCTGTTGTCAGAATTCAGAACAGACCAACTTCTCTTTGATAATCTTGTGACAATGAAGTAAGGCTAAAAAAACGTCACGAGGGAACGCTAGCTGTGCATTTTGGTGTATGTATTGGTAAGTATGTGGCCTTTGTAGGGCACGTTTGTGCAGTTCAGCACTCTTTTCATGTCTGTTCTGACAGGATGATTGTAGTGTGTCAGTGTAAAATCAAGGTGAGCGGCCCCGTTTTGTCCGGTTCGAGAGTGTGAATTGCTCAGCTTTTATGTCATATTTCATGGGAGACAACTCTGTGTACATGTCATGTCTGCGGTCGTTTTCAATACCATCAATTTCTTAAGTGCGTGTTTGACAGCCCTGACAGGGCCATGTGCACTCGGTTGTGACTTTATTAGATTGTCTGTCTGTCTGTCTGTCTGTCTCTCTTTCTCTCTGTGTGTGTGTGTGTGTGTGTATGCGCGCGCGCGCATCAGTGCGCGCATACGTGCGTGTTGTACTGACATCCATCAGTCATGTCTTGTCCTTAACTCGGTTAATAGCTCTCTTCCCGTTGTATTCTAACCAACCACTCTGCACATACCATTATGTCCTCGACCGACCGCTGCGAAACAGATAGAGGCGATCTGCACATGACGAGTTAAAAAATAGGTCAGCCCTCGGCTTCCCCCATACTTTTCTCTACTGCCGCCGGGAAAACCACCAGCTCAGAACGATCGTACTTTCAATCCAACTCGCTGCACTGCTGCCCCGTCCCAAGCCTTCTGACTGCAGCCTTTGAGTGACAATATTTTGCATATCAGCTGAGGTATGGTCACAGTTGCATGACATCAGTATACTGTAAATTTGTATTGTTACATTTGACTGCGTAAATCTTTGTTTTTAAAGACATGGTTCCGTTAAACATCAAGCCTTTGAGACAAGAAAACTTCAGATTAAAACACAACAACAACAACGACAACAAAGAAGCGCGCTCGGGTGACCGCATACCTCTGCCAAAGTAGAGAACATTTCATCCACCCACTTTTTCTGATCCAGATCCGCACTAGACATTTTACGGGATCATGTGGCCACATTCCATATTTTCAGTATGGTACGTTGAAACAGTTCAGCAGTTTCTGCCTGGTCTTGAACAAACAATGCAACAGATGGCAGGTGTATAAACTACAATCGCTGACGCCGGGAATGCTGTGCAGAACACACACACACACACACACACACACACACACACACACACACACACACACACACACACAGAGGCCTGGACATAAGCACGAAGGCGTGCGCGCACGCACTCACACGCGCGTGTTCACACTCTTATACGTAAATACTAACATAGCTCTCTCTCTCTCTCTCTCTCTCTCTCTCTCTCTCCAAACACACACACACACACACACACACACACACACACACACACACACACACACACACACGTTTGTTGTTGGTTGAAAAGTTTAGTCCTTCTAAGGGGACAAGGCACTGCCCCCTCCCCCCCCCCCCCAACGCACACACATGAGTATCTACACACACACACACACACACACATATATATATATATATATATATACACACACACACACACACACACACACACATATATATATATATATATATATATATATATATATATATATATATATATATATATAAACAGTCAAATTAGATAAAAATCCAAACAAACAAGATTAAAATATCTCAAATTTTCGGCTTTAATCGCCTTCGTCAGGGGTAACAGACTGTGGCAGTAAAACGCTCGCATTCTCCACCCTAAGATCCTGAACACGAATCACGAACGTACGCAGCAGGCACCTTAATAAAAATGTTTAACTTTAAAATAAAATATATATATATATATTAAACCGCACAAAACCGGTCCGTGCTGAGGACACACACATACACACACACACGCGCGCGCGCGCGTGCCAACTGTGTGTGTGTGTGTGTGTGTGTGTGTGTCCTCAGCACGGACCGGTTTTGTGCGGTTTAAGGGTGTGAATTGTTCAGCTTTTGTATAATTATTCATGGGATGTATTCATACCCTTCTTCAATCAACACTGTTGACAGGTCTTTCAGCTGACGTCTGCTTTGCTCTTCCTTTCACCTCCCACCCTTCTCTACCTCCCCTCAGCTCTCCGACCTTGCATTCAGAGGAGTGCACTCGGTTATATCCTGCATGGTTGAGGTCCCTTCACTTCACTTCCCGGAGATTTGGGGAGGGATGGTCGGCCACTCTTAAGTACAGACATGTTTTTGAGGTCGTGAACATTTTGCATTAGTTCAAAGGTTGTTAGATTGCTTTATTCTGATTTACTGAAGTTTTCAAAATGAGAAGAATATTTACTCATGGGTGTACTGTCATTATTATTAGGTTATTATTATTACTATTATTAAAGGAAATGGAAAGTAGGCCTCTCATCACCGAATGCAAGCTCTAGTTTAACAGAAACCTGCGAGAGACTCTACTAGTTATAATGATGGCAGAGGACGGAGAGATGATGAAGTGGTGTGGAAATACGTCGGAAGTAAGAGATGCTAAGTAACTGGAGTGGCCCCGGGGGGGGGGGGGGGGGGGGGGGGGGGGGGGGGGGGGGGGGGGGGGGGAGCCCGTAACTAACAGCGACCATTCAGTGAAGGTCAACACTCTAAATGAACTGTTCTGCCAAGCCTTCACTCAGGGAGAACTGAAAACAGTTCCCGAATTTACGAGAGTGCCCCTACCCGGACATGCCTGATATCAAGAAATGGCGTATAGCAGGGTCCGAGAAACGTTCAGCCTCAAAGAGCAGTGCGACCAGACAACATTCCATTGTGGCCACCTGGTTGCAGCAGCACAGGCACCAGCCCCAGCCCTTGCCTTCTTCTGACGTCTGTCACTCGGCCCCGGCACGATCCCTTCACTACAAGATCCTTGTCGACGTCCAGCGCAGATTCCGCACGAAGAGATCCAACGAATCTCAGTTGATTCTTTATCATTGATGACCTGGCGACGGTGCTGGACGAGGGAGGACAACGGGCAGCACTTTACTCCGATTCCTCCAGGCCTTTCACGAGATGCAGCACCGACTCCTTCTTGAGCTACGACAGAACGGAATCCGCGGACGGACCCTGCTGGATTGAGGGATTGTATTTTAAATGTGAACCAGCAAGTTGAAGTTGACGGACAGGCTTCCTGCATCGGTCACGTGACCTCCGGGGTTCCTCAGAGACCCATCCGAGGTCCGACCCTGTTCCTCGTCTTCATCAGCAACACTGGCCACAATGTTACATCCAAGCTGAGACTGCTTGCCAACGTCACCATCCTCTACAGCCATAGCAGACCACTGACAGATGTCATTGCCTCCAAGAAGTTCTGGAACTGCTTAAGCGTTGTGAAAAAGACCTGGCACATATCACTGAATCCAGCAAGTATCATGTTCTACCGGTGACACGCAAAAAGAAGCCCATCAGTACCAGCTACAGCCTGTATGGCCAAGAGCTTCAGAAAAGGGACAAGTATCTAAGCTCTGAGCTTACACTGGGCTGTACAAGTAGAGGCTAACCACAGCGATAGGAAACAAAACTTGAGCCACTATTTACATAAAAACATAGAGACTGTCCACATGCCATCCAGCCATCGTGCTGCAGAGGATTGGTGAGGTCGGTCCTTGAGTATGCTGCACCAGTCGGGACCCCCTGCAACAATAACTGTCGAACAGCCTGGAGACGGTCTGTCATCGCTCAGTTCTACGAGTCCAGCATGACTTCCATGCCACCATCAGCGCAGTAAGACTGGTCTCCAGGATGGACCATGACTCCCTCAAGCTGCAGCGCACCGCGGCAAAAAGACCACCATTGTCCTGCATCAACCTGTGAGCCCCTCAAGTATGTGGGGCGAGCTCAGTGGTTTCATCTTGGGATTTTCTTGGAGGGGAAATTTTTGTGCATTCAGTGTGTGTGTGTGTGCGTGTGTGTGAGTGTGTGTATGTGGACTGATTCATGTGTTTATATCAAACGTAAAAATTGCCTTCAGCCTCCTTTCAGTGGAGCAGATGCTAATGCGACATAAGCAAATGAGTGAACAAGTTCAGCATTTGAGATCGAAGACATTGAAACCACCAGGACTGGACTTGAGTGTGCAAGCATTGGGTGTGCATTCGTGTTGAGGAGGGAAAAGATCAGAGTGCGTGTGTGTGTGTGTGTGTGTGTGTGTGTGTGTGTGTGTGTGTGTGTGTGTGCGTGCGTGCGTGTGTGTGTGTGTGTGTGTGTGTGTGTGTGTGTGTGTACACCGCTGGAAATGTGCCACGTGCTGCAGATTGGTGAAAGATGGATGGGATGATAAGGGCGGAAGATGAGGGCTGCTTCTTTGACCTTTTACTTTGGTTCTGTACGCGCTCAGCTTGGCCTTTGTTAAACGGATAATTATATTTTCAGTCGCTGTATTCCCGGCCGCAAGTGCGCAACAGTCGATGTTGTCGGGCTTCATTAGTTGTTCGGCTAACTTCAGTGGCTACGTGGACATGTAAGCAACTTGGAGCATTTTTTCTCTTTCTCTCTCTCTCTCTCTCTCTCTCTCTCTCTCTCTCTCTCTCTCTCTCTCTCTCTCTCTCTCTGTGTGTGTGTGTGTGTGTGTGTGTGTGTGTGTGTGTGTATGCATGCATGTCGTCTGGACTGGTGTTTCACACAGATGTATCCATACACATACTGCCCCCATACTGGAATGCACAGACGTTCGCGTGCTAGCATATATGCAAGATCCACAAACACACTTACACTTTGGCGCTAAATGGAATACCTGCATACATACATCCACTCACACGAGCGTACTCTTGTCATTTACGAGCGCGAGCACTCACGCAAAAACACACACACACACACACACACACACACACACACACACACACACACACACACACACACACACACACACACACACACACACTGAACGACAAAACGAGGGCTACTCGTCAAACCCGTGAAATAAGAAAAAAAAAAAACCTGAAGTCATCGACCTAAAAATAAAACTGCGTCGTAAACGGACAACGACGTCAAACTCTCGCCACAAAATCTCGTAGCTGCTGATATAACTTATCTGTCCAACGATCAAGGAATATCAAGTAAGGCTCAGCCCCTCCTGTGATTTACATGAACCTGAGAAACGGCGATTTTCGAGTAGTGAGGCACTATGGATTTTTGAATGGGAAACATCTTTAACAGTGCCTGGGAATTTTAATATATTGTTTAAGAAAGCTGTCTAAAAAAAAAAAAAAAAAAAAAAAAAAAGAGTTGTTAACCGTTGTTGGCCACCACCGGCGGTCGTTGTGCCAAAAACCTTTATCAACGCGAGGCAGCCTATCACATTAAAAAGGACACAACCTGGGGATTTTTTGGAGCAGCAGGATACACTCAGCATCAGATCGGGAAGCGTTATTCAAAATTTGTCAGGACACCACAAAATTGGGAAGAGGGGCGCTTTTATTTGGGTCTCCCGCAATCTCTCAGAAGAGCAGCAGAGGGCATGGTGCACACATGATTATGCTACGCAGGTTCGATGTAGACAAGTCAAACGTGTGTGGGACATTGTTACGGGAGACACAATATGGGTCTACAAAGTATGTTCCAAAGACAAGGCAATAATCTGCCATTTGGTTGCCTCAGATGAAAATCCATCCTTGAAATTTAAACCCACAAGAAGCACTGCAAAGCGAATGGTCGCTTGTTTCTTGTCAGAGAGAGAGAGAGAGAGAGAGAGAGAGAGAGAAAGCGAGAGAGAGCGAGAGAGAGAGAGACTCGCGGTTGAGGAAACGGTCACCGCTGACTGGTATGCATATCAGTGCTTGCCCAAAGTGATGGAAGCTCAGTGCAGACGGTACCAGTGCTGCTCAGACTCTTGATGTTCGACTGAGAACATGGTCCATCGGGTTACCTTCCACCCTTTATTCACCTGACCTGGCCCTATGCGACTGGTTCCTCTTCCCCTTCGTATAAAAAGCAACTGCGAGGATGTTTCAGAGCGTTGAAGACGCCGCCGATGGTGTAACTTCCGACATACCGGAAGTAGCCTGCCGTGACGACATGACCAAGTAATTTGAGAAAATAGCCAAGTGCTTATGCGGTGGTAGAGGATTCATTGCGAAGTGGAACCATTTTCTTTTGACAGCAGGTGCTACAGAAATGCTTTTTTCCCAGCAGACTTGTTGAGTGCCACTCGTAGGGGTGCTGACCATGTTGACCAGGTGGTGAAAGCCTGACCAAAGCATCGAGTCAATGCGTCAGTCAGTCAACAGCTTGGTCTTCTCCATGACCCGCTCTTGCCTCGTTTGTTCATGCACTTATTTGATTTTCTGTTTAGCTGTAACCAATGTGCACTGCGGTCTGATGATTAATAGACGTGATTAAGCGTGGACTAGTCCACACGAAGAGACATCCCCCCGATGAAACTGAAATTATCGAGGATGGGCCATCACTGTCAAATCGAGTTTACTGATGATTCACATTCAGGGGATAAAAAGATCAATCCAAGGCATAGTTACTGCTTGTTCCGTGCACTGGCCAGAGT
>JADBJO010000506.1:598556-618556 GCA_016801955.1 Conus betulinus | reverse complement strand
AAGAGGAAATGGTTACACATGAAAGAACAGAAGACAATCATTGCCTGAGAGAGAGAGAGAGAGAGAGAGAGAGAGAGAGAGAGAGAGAGAGAGAGGGGAGGAGAGACAGAAACGGGCAGGAGTGGGAGGTGAGGGGTCATCACATATATTTCATTAAAAGGTGGTTATTGGAAGAAAGATAAATATATACAATAAACATTATCATAACAATAAAATTATAACACACATTTCTGGAAAAAGAAAAAAAAAATTACAGGCACCCCATCGTATAAGCAAAGACAAAAATTTACATTTGATAAGCAGCACCTTTGAAACTATGGGTGGGAGAGACCAGTACAGTACACGCACACGCGCGCGCGCGCGCACACACACACACACACACACACACACACAGAGAGAGAGAGAGAGAGAGAGAGAGAGTTAAAGTTTAAGCATATTTGAAAATTCAGTCATTAGTTGAGTATATGAAGTGCCCTTTTAAAGATGTATATGCTGGCATGAATATCAAGAGAGGGTGAAATGCGATTCCACAAGAAGCCGCCAAAGTAGTGAAGACTGGTTTTAAACATATCTATTCTTGGACGGGGTATTGCAATTTGATGAATATGGCGATTTTCATTAAATTCAAATTTCTCTGTAATTGAAGGTGGAGCACGACCCGAAAGAATCTTAAAGATTAAAAAGCTTTATTGAATTTAAGCTTCAAATTTAATGGTAAAATATCCAGATCTGTATAGTCACTTGCTGAATCCCAAATTGTATATGCATAATTTATATGGGATTCAATATAAGCGTGAACAAATATTTTACGTGAACGGCAGTCTAGGAATACTTTATCTTGGACAGATTGTATATCTTTTTTGAAAATGTTTTGCATAAAGTCTGTACATGTTCTTACCATGACAGATTGTTGTCTGTAATTAATCCTAAGACCTATGACAGACTGTTTCTTCGACAGTTTGACCATTGATAGAAAGGTGTGCGCTCGTATTAGAAAGGTTTTGACGTTTTTGACTTGTGGTTATGATCATATGTTGGGTTTTGACAGGGTTTAGACACTTATGGTTTAATTCAGGCCATTCGGTTAGGTGGTTAATACTTAGCTGTAATAACATAGATCCTTTTTCTGCTTTGCGATCACACGCATGAACAGTAGTATCATCGGCGAACATATCACAAAGCGTTGGGAGAAACAGGGGGAGATCATTAATATATATTGAGAAAAGAATGGGTCCTAGGACAGAGCCTTGAGGAACACCATGTTTGAGAGAGGCGAAATAGAAGACTGGCGTTCATGAATTGAGACAATTTGATTTCTGTCGCTTAAAAACGAAGAGATGAGTTCTAGAGCATTGTTGGATAAACGGTACAATCTTAACTTTTTTAGAAGCAGTGTGTGGTCAATTACATCAAAAGCTTTTGCAAAATCAATAAATAGGACACCGGTCACCTTATTTCATTGATATTTGTTAGCCATTTGTCTACTAGGTTGGTCAGTGCTGTGTGGCAGGAGTGATGTTTTCTGAAACCAGACTGATTAGGGTGAAATAAGTTATATTTGTGAAAATGTTAAGAATGCATCTTCTTAGATGATCCTCTAAAGGTCTTGATACCACAGACAGGATAGGAATTGGTCTGTAATTACAAGGATCCGAGGTGTCACCTGATTTATAGATGGGTCTTACCCTAGCAATTTTGAAAGATTTAGGAAATTGGTTTTTAGATAAACATAAATTGAAGATGTAGGTCAGTGTATCAGAAATAATTGGAGCTGCAAGTGTTAGGATTTTGCCATCAATACCGTCTAAGCCACGAGCACATGTTTCTTTTAGACGGATCAGGGTATTATATACATCATGGACTGACATTAAGGGGATGTCTAAAATCTGAGGATATGGCTTCTGAATCACAGAAAATCGTTTAATAATATGAGAGTGTTTTGGGCAGATCTATCTGATTTTATTGCTGTCTTAGCTATATTACAAAACTGGTTATTAAGTTTCTCGGGACACAGATCTTCATAACATGTATTTTTACTGATGTTTTTGTTTGTCAGCTGATAGTACTCCAAATTGCTCTGCGATTGGTATTGAAAGAAACAAGTTCTTGAAAGTACTTTTTCTTAGCTGCTCGTTTTACATAATTAACATGATTTCTTTGGTTTACGAACTCTTTCATCGTTCCCGTAGACAAAAGGTGATCTCTTTGGTTCATAGCGTCCTGTGCATCTTTTGATAGCCATGGTAACATGGGGCTGCTTCTAACACGCTTGGATTTGAAAGGTGCATGTTTATCATAAATATTTTTTTTAATTGTGGGTACCAAACTTTCCCAGGCTTCATCAGGATTTGTAAAATGGTAGACTAGGAAAAGATGTGAATTGCTCAAATCAAACAAAAATTTATCTTTATATCAAAATTCCGCAAGCACCTGTATCTTATAAACGTGTGCCCATTCTTCGGAATTTTAACTCCTTTTTTTCAACCAAGTGAAGTATACCGGAAAATGATCATTACAACCATACAGCGGTGAACACACTTCAGTTATATTGCTTTTTGTCGTGGTGTAAATGTGATCAATAAGAGTTTTGGATGTGGGTGTTACCCTTGTAGGTTTATCGATTAACTGAACAAGTTGAAAAGATTCATAACAATGAACCCATGTGCTGTTACGTTTGAGCAAATCAATGTTAAAATCGCCTCACAATATCAGCTCATCCGAAAGCAAGGAAATAACATTATCTTCTAACAGTAGAGTGAAATTGTCAATCCAACTGACATGTTCTGCTGGATTGCGGTATATGAAACCCAGATGAACTGGCTCACATTTTTTTTAAATAACTTGGATCCATACACAGACAGAGAGAGAGAGAGAGAGAGAGAGAGAGAGAGAGAGAGGGAGAGAGAGAGAGAGAGAGAGAGAGAGAGAGAGAGAGAGAGAGATGGCAGGGTAGATACAACGAACAATTTTCAGCATACTGCTGCCTGGAGTTGGACCTAGTCTCCCAACAAAAGAAAATGCACTACGCACTCGTAGCTTTCGACAGCCATCCGGCCATCTTCCTCACCGATGAACTCGATTCAGATCACGCGACCCATGGGACATGCCCATGTCACGTGACCGAATCAATGAAGTGTACACCGGGGGGCAAGGTGTAGCGGCCCCGGTCCTTGTTGAGCGGGGGTTGGTGGCTGCGATGTATATGGCTTCCTTGACCCCTCGCTGGAACCACTTGTTTTCTCTGTCCAGGATGTTGACGTTGTCCGTGTCAAACTGGTGTTGCTCGGAGTGCAGGTGTGCTCCGACAGGTGAAGATTCCTCTTGTGTTCTGTAAGTCTCTTTGGGAGGGGGGACGTTCTGTTTCTCCGCATAGTGTTGGTTGCAGTCACGGCAGTCTGTTCTGTAGATGACGCCGGATTTGTCGGGTTTGTTGGTTTTGTCCTTGAGGGCGACGAGTTGGCTGCGGATGGTGTTGGTGGGCTTGGGATGGACCGCAACCCCCTAGTTTCCTGATCTTCCTGGTCAGAGCTTCACTTACACCTCCAACGTAGGGAATGTTGATATGTCCCTTGGGCTCTTGTTGTTCTCACGCTTGTGATTGGGGTGATGTGGTAGATCTCTTGCTTCCTGGGCTGTTCCAGGCCCACTTCTAGTAGCCCCGAGATGGTGAACACCTCCTTCAGGTGGTCTTTCTCTGCTGTGCCTCTTGAGTTGAGCAGATGGTACTGGCTCTGTGGGTGAGAGTTCGAGTCACCCCAAGTTTGTGTTCCAGAGGTTGGTGCTTTCGAACTACAAGTATTGGTCTGTATGGTTCGATTTTCGGTAGACCGCGAAGGAGAGCACGCCGTCTGTTCTGGTGATGAGTGTGTCCAGCATTGCAATGGAGTCATTCTGCTCTACTTCCCTCGTGAATTTGATGGTTGGATGTTAGTTGTTCAGATGTTCAGTGAACTGTTCCACCAGGCAATGTGGGAGGATGGTCATAGTGTCGTCTACGTAGCGGCCCCAGTAGCGTGGAGGGAAAGTGGAACGAGGCTAGTACTTTCTCTTCAGAGTCCTCCATGAAGAGGTTGGCTACTATAGGGCTCATCGGTGAACCCATGGCTCTCCTTCTTTCTGCTGGTAGAAACTCGCCTTGGAAGGTGAAGTAGGTGGTAGTGAGGCAGCAAGCTAAGAAGATGTTGCCGATGTCATCCACTGTCAGAGATGTGCGCTGGTGGAGAGTTTGGTCGTTCTGTAACCTGCGTCTAATGATTCCACGCTCTCTTTCACTGGTACACTGGTGAAAAGTGCCGAGACGTCGTATGATACAAGGAGTTCATCCTGGGAAAGAGTGTAGTTACTCCGTTTCTCCACTAGGTCGGCGCTGTTGTGGATGTGGTGTTCTGTGTGTCCTACCAGAGGGGCCACGAATCTCGCTGTCTGATACATGAGGGAACCTCTAGATGCAACTATGGGACGGAGGGAGGTATCGTTCTTGTGCACCTTAGGTAGACCACAGAACTTGGGTACATCCGTCACGAGGGGGTACAGTTTCCTGTACTGTTCCAACGTTAGTTGGCCCGTGTCTTTGAGGCGTTTGAGTATCTCTTTCAGTTTGTTGGAGAACTTGGTCGTGGGATCTTTCTTTCGGATGGGGACTATAAGCGAGTCGGACCCGTGTGCCTTCCTGGCCCCCTGCACACGTTAAAGAACCCACGGCAGTTGAAAATCGAAAAGAGCAGGTGGGTTCCCCGCTGCCCTGGCAAAATTGATGTAGACTGAAGACAGCCGCCTGGTATTTCTTACCAAGCCACAAAAATTGTCACTTGCTGTTATCGTCGTGTGCCATCGTGTACCGGTGGAAATGGAGGATACGTATAAACATCGCATGCATCCTATGTGAGAAACTGGAGGAATAAATGAGATAAATGAAAATGAGTGACTGATAATTGAATGGTACGGGAAACGACTGAATGAGCGCCAGTAGGCTGCTCTTCGGCCGGCTCTACCTGGGCAGGCAGCTCGTTGAGTGAGTGAGGTAGTGTGTTTATTGTAAAGCGCTTAAAGCTTGGTCTGTGACCGAGGATAGGCGCTATATAAATACCCAATATAATAATATAATAATAACATAAGAAGTTCATAGGTTGCTGTGTCTTCCAGGAGTTTGTTCGCCTTCTCGTTGTGCATGGATTTGGACATAACTGTTGCACGCCCCTTGTCTGCTGGCAGAATCATAATGGAGTCCGCTTTCTTCCAAATCCGCCGGGGCATGTCTTTGATCAGCCGTGAGATTGGATTTGGGGAGCTTGGCTTGCTTCAGGATTCTGACGCTGTCAGACCGTAGGTGTGTCGCGCTTCTTCAGAGTTGGGACCAATGTATCTACAAGCTGTTTCCACGCTCGTGATAAGGTCAACCACTGGTAGTTTGTCCGGCGCTACTGCGAAGTTCAGTCCTTTCTCTAGTACTTCCTTCTCAGGAGTGGAGAGCTGGCGTTCTGAAAGATTGATCACCCACCTATCTTTCACACTTCTTTTCTTTTCTTCCGACATAGACACAATAGGGCTCGTGTCTTCGTGTAGTCGTTTCAATCTCTTCACCAAACATTCGTATTTCTTCCGTTGGCGCATGCGTACTTTGTCCCATTCAATTCGTTGCGCAGACTCGACCCACTCTTTGATTTCCGACAGAATGGAGTCTGGTAATGTGTGTTCGAACTCAGATTCTCGAAGAGGTCCTGGATTTTTCGTTCTATGAATGTAATCCGAGTGTTGATCTGTTTAATCCGTTCGTTCATGAGTCCTTGTTGGGCTCGGTTGATAATCCCACTTGCTGCTGGTCCTTTCACCGATGTTTTGATCTTTAGGCTGGTGGGGCAGACGTCGTGATGTTTACAGTGCAGCGTGAAGTGCAGGTGGTTTCCTGAATGTCGCTAGGGAGCTATGTGCTTTCTCCAGTTCACAAAAAGTTTTGATGATCGTCCAGTCGAAATCGCGAATGACACGTTGGGGAAGTTTCAAGAGTTGGGGGGTAGACATACTGCTACCTGGAGTTAGACCTAGTCTCCCAACAACATGACATACCCAGGTCACGTGACCGAATCAGTTTTCAAGTATTTTGGATACAGGACAAAGAGAGAGAGCGCACACCTTCGTGCGCGCAGATCCGGACGCAAAAATTAAATGGTTTATGTTTTTGAGGTTACTATTAGTAGAGGTTGCAGCAGAAGATGGGTTTGGTGACTGTTTTTTTAAGTTGTTGTTCAAGAAATTCGTCTGATGGACTAATGTGGAGCCTGAGCGGTTTGATTTAAGTCAGTCGGTTCTGGGGACCGGGGTAGGGATATTGAGGGAGTTTTTTTTCGACAGAATTTGAGAAAATCGGCTCATTACAGTTAATGGGCCCTCCCGGTCACAATCTTGTGCGTCATTAGCCCTTTGTTGCGTTCGATTCTCTGGCGTAAATGAAGAATATGAAGACTCGTATCGTCTGACCTTCCGAAGCTAGCTTTTTTTTTTTTTTTTAAGGATTAATTTGAGCGCTCTTTTGTGTAGCCTTAACAATGGCTTTGTTTTCGTAGCCAAATCCCACGAAGTCGAGGCGTCATCCACAGGAGACTGAATGCGGGCTTGGAAAGAGAGTTTACGTGAACGGAAGTTCAGGAAGTATTTGATTTTGATAAATTCAATAGACTTTCTGGGAAAGTCTTTCGTATCATAAAGTCATACGCAGATTCGAGCTTATATTGTTATCAGTTATTATTCCTAAGACTTTGTAATGAGTTACTTGGTCCACAACTATGTATATAGGAGGTGTCTGGGAGGAAAGTCGAAAATCGTTGGTGAGCATTTGTCCCTTTTGTTTGGTTGTAACGAAGACGAACTTTGTTTTTGAGGGTGACGTCACATGTTGCTAAGTTCAGTCGGTTTTACAAGATCGTTAGTACTGTCTAGCAAATTTATTGAAAGACTGATAATATCATTATGGCTGGTGTGAACTGTGTGGTGTGTTATCATTTGCAAAACGTTCACATGTTGATCTTATTTAGGGGTAGGTCATTGAGAAGAGTAACAGACTAGAACACAGCCTCGTGGAACGCCTTATTCAAAGGTTGCTATTGAAGAGAGAGATGTGCCCCAAGTCACATCTTGTCTTTTAGTGATATATGGATTTACAAGTTGTAAGTGCTGATGTTGATAAAGTATATAATTTCAGTTTTCGACGGAGAAGATTATGGTCAATGACACTGAAAGCTTTTTTTTCAGATCAGCGAATAGGACACCACAGCATTTGTTATTAATGTCATTAAACCATTCACCTAAAAGACTGATTAATGAGATGACAGGAATGGAGCGAACTGCATGAGTTGAAGTCACAAACAATGCGTTTATTCGTGTTTCATTCATTTTGGAAAGACTAGATCTATCAATGGCTATAACTGTTGTTTTTCAGTACGCATTAGGAAAATGATCTTCATCCATACACAGACTAAAGATGTACGTTAACGTGTCAGTTATTACTCGAGCTTAAAGTTTCAGGATTTGCCGTCTTTGTCATCTACACCGCGGGTTTCTGATCGTTTGAGATGGAGTAGGTGCTGATACACCTCGCATACTGCTATGGGCGGAATGTGTACTTCTGACGTAATTGTTGTTTTCTTCTGCTTTTGTCATGACAAAATTTTTGGAGTTTTTTAAGTTCATTACAGCTTGAATAGTCAGTTTTGAGAAATGTATGGATAATATGACGTTTACTTTAAGTCATTGGCAAAGGTCTTTGGCATCTAAATTTTTTTTTCAGCTTTTCCACTAGTTGTTTCACATAGCTTACATGCCGTTTTTATTTCCTTTTTTCATGCGTTGTATCGTAACCGATCCTACGATTAAAAGATTGGAAGTTGTTTGAGCGGCACATGTCAACAAGAGCATTTCCCAAATCGCTAGTTGGGTGCTTACCTTATGATGTTCTAGCGACTGTTATACATGTGCTTCTAAACGTGCCAGATAAATTCTAAACATTTTTCCACGAGCAGTTTTGAATTCGGTACTTTCTGCAGTTGCATTGCATTCCATGTCAACAATTTTGTCCCTTTTTACCAACATGAGCCTGGAAGTCTCTCCTTATTACAATACGTTCATTCATGCAGTTTCTCGGCTCAGCTATCTCATAATAGATCAGCAAAGCAGAATATTGAAGCATACTAGAAGGTTTACACTGGTGTGTGTACACCTCCTAGGAGAACGTCCCAATCAGCATTTTCTCGCCAAATTCATACCAATATATGAGCTGTGAGTTTGTGTGAACATTTTTAGACTTACCACAAATCTTTTCCTAACATAAAATATAATTCCTCCAGATCAGTCCACATTCAGTTCTTTTCTGTGCTTAAACTAACTTTTCATATTATGATTATAAATCTAGAAATATTCAACTATCATCTTGTCACAAGTATGACCGGTTTTTTTTTTGTTTTGTTTTGTTTTGTTTTCTCTTTGCCTGCGTAAACACCGGGATGTCATTTGAGAGTACTGTTTTTGTTAAGAAGTTCAGTTTTGAGAGCACACACACACACACACACACACACACACACACACACACACACACACCGCGCTACACTCGTGGGTATGTTCTCTCTCTCTCTCTCTCTCTCTCTCTCTCTCTTTCTCTCTCTCTCTAACACATCTGAAAAAACCTGACGTAAATATGGGTCACTTTAGGAGGAGAGACTGTGCGGATGAGGAGAGATAAGAAGAAATAAAGTGAACGAGACAGACAGACAGATAGACAAAGACAGAGGGACACACACACACACACACACACACACACACACACACACACACACACACACAGAGAGACGAGAGAGAGAGAGAGAGAGAGAGAGAGAGAGGAGACACACTTTAGAGGGGTAAGAGAGATAGAGAGAGAGATGAGAGAGAGAGAGTGAGAGAGAGAAAGAGAGAGAGAGAGAGAGAGAGAGAGAACGATCTTTATTCCCAAAGGGTAACCGATAAGTGTGAAGATGCATTTTTTTCCCATTTAGCCCTTGTCCCTTCAGAGACGATGGATTTCAAACACGGGAACACAATTACACAAGACAGAACTGATTATAATGAAACCAGTGATGTTTCATATTTGCATAACAGAAAATATACATACACACGCAGTCATGTTCAATTGCACAAGCACATATTCTATTTCAACATTCTTATTTATAACACAAGATTGGTTTTCAAGGCCGTGAGGGACTTAGGAGTTAAGGTTGTTGAGAGAGAGAGAGAGAGAGAGGAGAGAGAGAGAGAGGAGAGAGAGAGAGAGAGAGAGAGAGAGGAGAGAGAGAGTGAGTGTGTGTCTGAGAGCGAGCGGGCACAGCCCTACGTGTGTGTGTGTGTGTGTGTGTGTGTGTGTGTCTGTGCGCGTGTTGTGAGCGAGCGGGCACGCGGCCCTACGTGGTGTGTGTGTGTGTGTGTGTGTGTGGTGTGTGTGTGTGTGTGTGTGTGTGTGTGTTGTCAGTACAACCTTGAGTTAATCTGACAATAAATTGATTTCAGTCAGTCAGTCAGTGTGTGTGTGTGTGTGTGTGTGTGTGTGTGTGTGTGTGTGTGTGTGTGTGTGTGTGTGTGTGGCTTCCGCTCCAATCAACCACGGCAAGACAAATGCACCATACACAGGCATCGCATGTGACCTCCATAGGCGTTAAATGTCTCGGCGTGTCACACAACTTCCCGCGTCCATTGATCTCCTCAGCTTTGCTGATAGGAACTAGGAACCTGATTGGGGAACAGCTGTTCTACCTTCACAATAAACACGGAACTGAAGAAAAAGGAAAGGGCAGAAAAGAAAAAAAAAAGGTTTGTCGAGTCATGTGATGCAGTGTATAAATGTTAATATCGTGAACGATCGTTTTCAAGACATTTTTGTTTTTCAAATCATAATGTAATTAAGGCTGTACTGCTCTCTCTCTCTCCCCCCCTCTCTCTCTCCCCCCCCCCCCCCCTCTCTCTCTCTCTCTCTCTATGCGCGCGTGTATGTACATATGTAAATATGTGTACATTCGTGTCTTTATTCATTCATTTACGTTTGGTGTCGCAGTCAATTGTTAACATTAAAGATTTTTCATTTAAACTTCCTTGCAAATAACGTGGGCTTTCAAGGTCTGGTTTATTGTGTCATTGGATATCTGCTATCTTTCTCCATTAATTTCAGTTCTTTTTCCTGTTTGAAAGCGACAAGACACTTTTCCATCTGAATATACTTCCTTGCGAGCGCGCGCGCGCGCGCGCGCACACACACACACACACACACACACACACACACAGAGAAAGCTATCTGTCTTCTTCTAGCTCTTCTCTTCATTTCCCCACCCCCACCCTATCCCCGCGATCTCGAGCAGCCATCTCAGCTAACACCTGTTGGTACATGCCAACACGGAAATATATATATTGTATTGATGACTGTAATTACAGTGATGATAACAGTGAAATAAGAGAGGGCGGGACAAGGACACGAGGAGACGGGTAAGGGAAAAGAAGAGCAGAATGGTTAGCACAATGGGGAGAGGTGACAAAGAAAGAAAGACGAGAGGGACAGGAGTAAGTGGGAAGAAAAGAGTCTGTGTGTGCTGTGTGTGTGTGTGGGGGGGGGGGGGGGGGGAGTATTTTACGACAAAGCACCAGCAACACGAAAGATGTCCAATTCCTGAGATGTTCGACCATTTCGTTACTCCTCAAGTTGTTAATGGATATTTCTAATAAAACATAGTGGTTAATAAACATCTTGGTGACATGAGAAGTGGTAGCCTTGATTTTCATTTCTGAAATAGAAAGATGGATAAATAAATAAATAAATAAATAAATAAATAAGAAAGAAATAAATCGATAATCCAATACACGTAGAGGCTTACCTTATTTTCTCATTTTGAGGATTTAGGCGATGTACAGGAAAAACAAAGCAACATCATATACAAACGTTAAAAAAACATACCTGTAGCTCACAAACAGCGACTGGATGTCAGTGATATGTCAATGTCATTGAGAAGGGGGACTGTGGAGCTGTGGTGCCCCGGTCGTGTGCAGAACTGAACTTCACAAACTATAGGCCTCTAAAAATGGAGTAGCTCTCACTCAATCGCGCACAAGCGCGTGTGCGCACTTGACATTACGCTCATGACTCTGTTCACTAGGGGAAACAAACGTTCTCACTGAGAACAGAAAGTTGTTTTGGCAGCTCTCTGAATGCATGACCCAAGATATTCACCTTAAAAATAGATGCCCCTGGGCGAAAGCTTGACATGGGTTATGCAAACTGTGCTTGTCGCATTACCATTCTTAGAGTCTACTTTCCATTTCGCTTTGGAAACAAAGCCTGCAAACGCCGGTAGAGGAGAAAAAAAAAAAAAAAAAAAAAAGTTCTTCCTGCGGCATGATTACAGTATGCGATATTTAATGTGCATTTCACGTAAAAATACGTTTTCCCCTCACAAACCCGAAAGTAGAAAGTACATTAAAAGTTGCGCATCATACGCTTCTAACCGAAATGACGATTTCACGAAGTTTATATCGACACTCTGTCTCTGTCTGTCTGTCTGTCTGTCTCTCTCTGTGTGTGTGTGTGTGTGTGTGTGTGTGTGTGTGTGTGTGTGTGTGTGTGTGTGTGTGTGTGGTAAATAGATTTTGCTGAACAAGTAAGTAGTGAGGGACACAAGTAGAGAAGGGGCGAGGGGGAGAAAGAAAAGGAAAAGAGGACGTCAAAATCTAATAGATATTTAAACCCTTCGTTATCAGCATGCAGGGGGCATCGGAGAATGTTTTAAAAACAGAATCGTTTGTACCTTTGTTCCTTAGCTGGGACTCGCGCACACACGCGCGCGCGCCCCGTCGCTCGCCCAACACCGGCAAACTCGAAGGAAGCAGTCACTATCAAGTCACCGTGAGGAGGTGCCTGTTCTGTTGGAACATTTATCGGACATTGCCTGCCCACCCCCTACTGACGGCTGTAATCACTTTGTCGCGGAGCCAGCCTGAGCGAGCGTGCCCCTCCGGGGGGTGCCTCCACGCCCATCCAACGACACCCAGTGAACCCACCGACACCAGCGACCTCGACACGAACTCGCAAAGGGTATAGACGTGGATGGGAACTTGACCGAGGACATGGCATGAAGGGCCATAGAATTTGAAGCTTACTTTTTGTACTCCCAGTTCTTGTAGAACAGGGAGTATTTTAGAATGGGAACGAAGAAATGCTCTGTGTGTGTGTGTGTGTGTGTGTGTGTGTGTGTGTGTGTGTGTGTGTGTGTGTGTGTGTGTGTGTGTGTCCATCACTAACGGCTGTAACGGCCTGTAACGGTTTTTCTTCTTTATGAAATATCTCAGAAAGTACTTGGCCGATCTTTATGAAAATTAGCAGGTATGTTCATTATGGGTCACGGATGATGCCCAATGTTTTAGTTTACCGTTATATAGCCGCTGTTAACGGCTGTAATGGCCTGTAAAGGTTTTTCTTCTTTATGGAATATCTCAGAAAGTACTTGGCCGAACTTTGTGAAAATTTGTAGATATGTTCATTATGGGTCACGAATAATGCCCGATGTTTTAGTTTACCGTTACAGCCGTTACTAACGGTCCCAGTCTTCCCAACTGAGTCCGCAGCAAACTCAACTCTGGGTAGGAGCCGGTCGGGGCAGAAAAACCCACATGACTCTGATGGGATTCGAACCCACGACCTTCCAGCCGGGAGTTCCGCGACGCTAACCACTTCGCCACGGCGGCTGATACGTTTGCACAAGTTTCACAGTAACTAATTCTTTTGCGTCATCGAAGAAGTATTCTGTGATGAAAGAGAGTACTCCTTCAGTCTGAGGAATATTTGCTGCAATATTTGACTCAAACGGTCTGAATGTGAAATTCGCTTCTCACTTTGTCAGTCCTCAATAAAATTGGGTAAACACTTACCCTCGGCAATTGTCTGAATAGCTCGTTTCCGTGGTCCAGCTGGAACTGACGTGGTAAAAAGAACCTAGCGAGCCGGTCAGGATCGAAAATCACAAAGAAAACTGGCTCTAATGGGAATCGAACGCACGACCTCCCCCAGCCCGCACTCCACGAGGCTAACCACACGCCACAGTGGCTGGTCTGATGTCTGTTTTCTGTCATGGGTCAAACTTGAACTTCAAACACTGAATTTAGAAAGGGGCGGGAACTTGATCAACAAACAGGGCCTAATGTGAAACAGTTTACAGTACAAGGGACCAGTTTAATAAATGTACAAATGTAAGTAAGTCTGTGACGATAATTTTAAATAGATGCAAAATTCTCAAATAACCTGCAAAACCTTTTCTGCGAAAAGTAATGAAAATTGAAAATGATCGACACGGCATCTTCTGTAAGTTTTTCTTCTGCGTTTGTTTGATTAGAACAGACACCGCCGAACACCTTCAAATCAACACAGCAACAACGCAGCCTCTCCTTCGTTGGGTTTCCACATATTGACTGATATTGATAGCTCTCAAAGGGTTGCAGTGACTGACGTTCATGAGTTTGGCTGTATGAAGGGGGACCAGGAACGCGCGGCGATAGATACTGCAAGTGAGAGTTTGGAAGACAGTACAACAAACGCACAAGTGAGAGGGAATTCTAAACGACATTTCAAAAAAGTGAGCATAGCGTGTCTGTTTTTCTTTCTTTCCTTCCTTTTTTTGTCGTTGTTGTTGTTGTTTTTGCTTTCTTTGTTTGTTTTCTTTTCTCCATCTGTTTCCTCCTCTCGTGGCTCTGTCTCTTATCTGTTTTCCCTGCCTGTGTGATGGCTGTTTCAGTGTGACTGCTGTTGTGCCTCTCTCTCTTTCCCTGTACATTGTTTCTCGGACATCTGCCGCCACCCTCACCAATGTCTGTCCCTCACCTCACAACCCCAACCACGCTCAGTTTGCTCGTAATATGCCTTTCTGTGTCTGTCTCATCGCATCTGTGTGTTTTTGCCTAGCAGTTTCCTCTATCTCCTGTCCCAGCGCCACCATCCCGTCTCTCTCTCTCTCTCTCTCTCTCTCTCTCTCTCTCTCAGTCGTTTTTTCCCCGCTAATATTGATCCTTCTTACTGATTCTGTACACGTCTATATCCATTTTTCAGTGTCTACAACTTTATTGCTTCTCTCATTTCCTTTCCTGCACCTCCCAAATAGTGTATGTGTGTGTGCGTGCGTACGCGCGCGCGCGCGCGCGTGTATGTGTGTGTGTGTGTGCGCGCGCGCGCGCGTTGTGTGTGTGTGTGTGTGTGTGTGTGTGTGTGTGTGTGTGTGTGTGCCACTTTTCCTCCACTCTTTTCACCATGTTTGTGGATTTCACTTCTCCTTCCCTCCGACCTGCATGTACATCTACCTGTCTATAGCTCCTCCACTCCTCACCTCCCCCTTCCCCGATCTGTGTATGTTTGTGACTACCCCTCCGCCTGTCTCCAGCCTGTGTATGTATGTGACTACGCCTCTTCTTCCCTGTTAATGTGCGACTATCCCTCTTCTTCTCCCCGGTCTGTGTATACGACTACCTTTCCTCCACTCTCCATTCCATAATATATGCGACTTCCTTTCAACCTCTCCCCAGTCTGTGGCCTCCTCTTCCCACATAGGCGGTAACGCCTCCTCTTCCCACTCTGTATGTATGTGACTATCTCTCTGCCTCTCCCCAATCTGTGTATATATGTGACTATCCTTCTTTCTCTCCCCAGTCTGAATATGTATGTGACTACCCCTCCTCCTCTCTCCAATCTGTGTATGTGATTACCCCTTCTTCTCTACTTCTATGTATGTGATCCCCTGTCCTCTCCCCATCCGTATGTATGTGACTATCCCTCTTCCTCTCGCCAATCTGTATATGTATGTGACTACCCCTCCTCCTCTCTCCCAATCTGTGTATGTGACTACCCCTCTTCTCCCCAATCTACCCTATCTTCCTGTATGTATGTGAGTATGTGACCCCCTCTTCCTCTCCCCAATCCGTATATGTATGTGACTGCCCCTATTCCTCTCCCCAATCTGTGTATGTATGTGTGACTACCCTTCCTCTTGTCCCCAATCTGTATATGTATATGTGTGACTACCCCTCTTCCTCTCCCCAATCTGTGTATGTATGTATGACTGCCCCTCCTCCTCTCCCCCAATCTGTGTATGTATGTGACTGCCCCCCTCTTCCTCTCCCCAATCTGTGTATGTATGTGACTGCCCCTCTCCTCTCCTCCCAATACGTGACTGCCCCTTATCTATGTATGTATGCGACTACCCCTCCACACTGAAAATGAGATAGTGTGGTTGTGTATCAAGATCCACAGGACACGCCCAGCCCATTCTACAAGGAACAGTGCGAAGAGGCAGAAGGAGGGGAAGACAGAGGAAGAGACGGGAGGGCAACAGTGCTTGGCCTGGCCTCACTCTCAGCAACTGCCTAAGAGCATCTGGTAACCGAGAGAAATGGCGGAAGCTGGCCGCCATGTCTTCTTTGGCGCCCTCACGGTCTTAAAGACTCCGGGACAGGTGACAGGGGACGTGACCCCTTCTCCTCTCTCCAATCTGTGTTTGTGATCATGTCTCTCCTCCCCAAGTATCGTGTTTGTGTGATTACCCCCACCTCCGTATCCACCACTATATGCAGCACCCCGTACTCCTCTGCCTCTTCCCAGTCCGTGTATGTATGTAAGTATGTATGGGCTGCCCTTCTGCTTATTTTGTGTGGCTTCCTCCGCCCCTCCCCGCCCTCTTCTGTGTATGTAAGCGAAGACTCCCGCCTACGCCACCCCCCCCTCCCCCTTCAGTTTCTGTATATGTGTGACTTCTCCTCCTGTCTACTGTCTGTTTATGTGTGTGGGTATCCTTCACCCCCACAGTTCTGTTTATATGTGGCTACTTGCATTTCTTCGTCTCCCTGTCTATTTGTATGTTGCTATCCTTCCTCCGGCACCCCCATGCCCCCCCCCCCCCCCCCCTCCATCTGTCGCTGTATATGTGTGACTACCTTTTTGCCTTTTCCTGTCCGTGTTGGTGTAATATATGGCACTCCTCTGCCCTCAATCTACGTGTATATGTGACTACCCCTTTTCTTGCGCCCCTCCCCCCCCCCCGACTCTCATTTCAGTGTGTGTGTGACTACCTTTCCTCCCACTCTAGTTTGTGTGTGTAAATAGCTACCCCTCCCTCCACCCGAAGGCTGTGTATATATGTGGCTACCCTCCCCTCCACCCGAAGGCTGTGTATATATGTGGCTACCCCTCCCTCCACCCGAAGGCTGTGTTTATATGTGGCTACCCCTCCCTCCACCCGAAGGGAGTGTATATATGTGGCTACCCCTCCCACCACCCGAAGGCTGTATATATATATATATATATATATATGTGGGCTACCCCTCCCTCCACCCGAAGGCTGTGTATGTATGTAGCTACCCCTCCTCCACCGGAAGGCTGTGTATATATATGGCTACCCCTCCCTCCAGCCGAAGGGAATGTATATATGTGGCTACCCCTCCCTCCACCCAAAGGGAGTGTATAAATGTGGCTATCCCTTCCTCCACCCGAAGGCTGTGTATATATGTGGCTACCCCTCCCTCCACCGGAAGGCTGTGTATATATGTGGCTACCCCTCCCTCCACCAGAAGGCTGTGTATATATGTGGCTACCCCTCCCTCCACCCAAAGGGAGTGTATATATGTAGCTACCCCTCCCTCCACCGGAAGGCTGTGTATATATGTGGCTACCCCTCCCTCCAGCCGAAGGGAATGTATATATGTGGCTACCCCTCCCTCCACCGGAAGGCTGTGTATATATGTGGCTACCCCTCCCTCCACCCGAAGGGAATGTATATATGTGGCTACCCCCCTTCCTCCACCCAAAGGGAGTGTATAAATGTGGCTACCCCTCCCTCCACCCGAAGGGAGTGTGAATATGTGTGTCTACTCCTCCCTCCACCCGAAGGGAGTGTATATATGTGGCTACCCCTCCCTCCACCCGAAGGCTGTGTGTATATGTGGCTATCTTTCTCTCCACCTGAAGGCTGTTTATATGTGGCTACCCCTCCCTCCACCCGAAGGGAGTGCATATATGTGGCTACTCCTCCCTCCACCCGAAGGGAGTGTATATTTGGCTACCCATCCCTCCACACTAAGGGAGTGTATGTATGTGGCTATCTTTCCCTCCACCGGAAGGCTGTGTATATATGTGGCTATCTTTCCCTCCACCGGAAGGCTGTGTATATATGTGGCTACCCCTCCCTCCACCCGAAGGCTGTGTATATATGTGGCTACCCCTCCCTCCACCGGAAGGCTGTGTATATGTGGCTACCCCTCCCACCACCGGAAGGCTGTGTATATATGTGGCTACCCCTCCCTCCACCCGAAGGGAGTGTGTATATGTAGCTACCCCTCCCTCCACCCGAAGGGAATGTATATATGTGGCTACCCCTCCCTCCATCCGAAGGGAATGTATATATGTGGCTATCCCTCCCTCCACCCGAAGGCTGTGTATATATTTGGCTACCCATCCCTCCACCCGAAGGGAGAGTATATATGTGGCTATCTTTCCCTCCATCCGAAGGCTGTGTTTATATGTGGCTACCCCTCCCTCCACCCGAGGGGAGTGTATATATTTGGCCACCCATCCCTCCACCCGAAGGGAGTGTATATATGTGGCTATCTTTCCCTCCACCCGAAGGCTGTGTTTTATATGTAGCTACCCCTCCCTCCACCCGAAGGGAATGTATATATGTGGCTACCCCTCCCTCCATCCGAAGGGAATGTATATATGTGGCTATCCCTCCCTCCACCACCCGAAGGCTGTGTATATATTTGCTACCCATCCCTCCACCCGAAGGGAGAGTATATATGTGGCTACCCCTCCCTCCACCCGAAGGGAGTGCATATATGTGGCTACTCCTCCCTCCACCCGAAGGGAGTATATATATTTGGCTACCCATCCCTCCACACTAAGGGAGTGTATGTATGTGGCTATCTTTCCCTCCACCGGAAGGCTGTGTATATATGTGGCTATCTTTCCCCACCGGAAGGCTGTGTGTATATATGTGGCTACCCCTCACCCCACCCGAAGGCTTTGTTTATATGTGGCTCCCCCTCCCTCCACCCGAAGGCTATGTATATATTTGGCTTTGGCTACCCCTCCCTCCACCCGAAGGGAGTGTATATATGTGGCTACCCCCCAACCCACCCGAAGGCTGTCTTTATATGTGGCTACCCCTCCCTCCATCCGAAGGCTGTCTTTATATGTGGCTACCCCTCACCCCACCTGAAGGCTGTGTTTATATGTGGCTACCCCTCCCTCCACCCGAAGGCTGTGTTTATATGTGGTTACCCCTCCCTCCACCTGAAGGCTGTGTTTATATGTGGCTACCCCTCCCTCCACCCGAAGGCTGTGTTTATATGTGGCTACCCCTCCCCCCACCCGAAGGCTATCTTTATATGTGGCTACCCCTCCTGATCCCTATCTGTGTATGTATGTAGCTACCCTTCCTCCTTCCCGTCCCCATGTGATGTGTGTGTATGTGACTACCACTTATCCTGCATCCCCGTCCCCTCTGCCCCATTCTCTGTATGCGTATGACTACTCCTCCTACAATGTACATATGTGTTTACCCCTGCCCTTCCTCATCCCACCCCCCTCCCTGCAGTCGTGTATGTATGTTATGAGCTTACTTCTCGATCTCCTTGTATCAAGCTGTGTTTTTGTGTGTGACCTCACCCCCCCCCCCCCCCCCACCTCCCAGTCTCGCCCCTAATCTTTGTATGTATGTGTATTGGTACCCCCACTTCTCACTCCTCATCTGTTTATGAGTCGGATTCAGACTCGGATTTCCACAGTGACATGGACACTCGGGGATCTACTGATAAATCCTAATGTTGGAGTCTCCCTGTCGATTTGACAGCCGAGTTGACAGGCACAGGTCATTAGCCAGCAAGCGTCCCTATGATGGAGAGGACACCTATGTTTGAACCACGTGGCTGGCTGTGGAGGTTCCAGGGAAGGGAGGTAAGGCCCGACCTTCTTCTTGTTCCTCTGCGTAAGGGGCAATCACTCTGTTCAACTCGAAAATGTGTGTTCCCTGATAGCACAGGGGTCTCCAGCGGCGTCTATGGAGAGCGCTATGTTCCCTGGTGACTGTGGACATGATGTACCTCTTGAGGATTGGTACCTCTTGAGGATGGCCTTCAGGTTGTGCCTCTGGTCATGCTGCCCACTGTTCAGCTGTCCGAACAGGTGCTTTTGGGGCACTTGGTTGTCCTCGGTGTCCAGCCCATCGCAACCGATGCTAGATGATAAGACTTCCGACTGTGGTAACTCCACACTTTTCCGGAACCTGTTCTGTGCACGGCAGTGTTGGCGGACAGTCTGATGCCGCTGCCTTCTAACAGTTTCTCTGTGAGCCTGCCGTCGGCGGTACTGTTGTTTGCAATGCGGAACTCTCTCTCTCTCTCTCTCTCTCTCTCTCTCTCTGCGTCCAGAGAGCCGTCGTTGTTCACTCCTACCCTCAGTCTATGTAAGCACCTGGGTGACTTCCCGACCGTGACCTTGTTAAGCCTACTCCTACACGAGGTGCACACAAATGACGCACGCCTGGTTTCCACCTGCAGCGGCCAAATTACAAATACACCAACGGTTGCCCCCTCTAAAACAGCGGCCAACCATATGCAACGAAAAACACAGAAAGGCTGAATTTATCTTGTTTGAAGCACTCGACATTGTGATGCTGTGAAACAACCAGTCTTCACATCTACGTAAGCTCACCCACAAGTTCGTTCATATCTGGCATTGCATCAATAAGCAGAATGCTGTCCAGCTTGATTTTCAATGGATGCATTGATACACATGCATCATCACGTTTGATGCAGCATGCAAAGCACTGTTTGTTTGTTTGTTTTTAGTTGTTTTTGTTGTTGTTGTTCTTTGTTGTTGTTGTTTTGTTGATTTAACGACAGTGTATGGAACTGAATTGACGAGGTAATGCCACTTTTATGGCCCCATGTGAGCCGAGCCACAAATA
>JADBJO010000506.1:588556-591056 GCA_016801955.1 Conus betulinus | reverse complement strand
TCCACAGATGTCAATAATTTCACGCTTCCCCTTGGGACTGGCCAGCGTTACGTTCTTATGAAAAGTCAAGTGACAATCTCAAGGCCCATCTGACCCAGGGGGAGTTTGGTTTCAAGTTCACCGAGAAGCGAATCCGTGTGTAGACAAAGAGTAGCATACAAGGCACGTCGTTCGCTGTCTGCGTTCCATCGCGCATTAGCCACTTATTCCTGTTCATCTGGCTGGCTATGTCTCTGCCCCCAGTTCACGGGTTTGCTGGCCGTTCAAAGCGCTTCACGTTTGACAGTGTTAAATAGTCAAATTTCAAGTACACGTTCGTGGTCCTGCCGAAGACACACCGAGTATGAACTCTCCTCCACTAATAACACTGACTGACTGAAGTAAGGTTTTTTTCCCAACCTAAATGAAGTCGGATGATTTGTTTTTTTTCAGCTGGTAAAGTTAGGAAGTTTCTTGGTGCCTGACATCAGCTGACGTGGGGAAAAATGGGTATTCTGGACGCTATTGCTGATATACCTGTTGATCTGTAACCCTGCGCTTTGGGGCGTCATGGCTCAGCAGATGTGTAATGTATATGTCGCCCAATCCCGGTCAAAGATATGGAAGTTGGGAAGACTGGTATTTGTCCTCGTTTTCCCGCTTTCCGCTTTTGTTGGAGTCTCATTGTCTTGCGGGTGGCAGTCCACTTCCAATTTCAACTGGCCGAGCCGCCCTCTCGGGTAACCACATGGGCCAGCATGCCATCCTACGCTTTTCAGCAAGGTCGGCCTACTGCCTGCATGTAGCCTAGGTGCACGTATTCTTTGGTCTCCCCTTCTCCTTGTTAGTTTGGTAAACATCTGAAGTGTGCTGGTGAGGAGGCTGGCTGAATGGTTGGCCTCTCGCTCCATTTTTTTTACCTTTGGTCGCAAAAAAAACCCTGTTCTGAGCATGTGGAGATAGCGAAGGAAAAATATTTTCGCCTGTTTTGTTTCCTTTTTTCCCCAGTCTTCTCAAAACAATAGATTGTTCTCGACTGAGGAGTAGTCATAAGCGTAGCATATAGCCTACACCTCTTCGTTGCTGCGGCTGTGGTTGGCAAAGATTCAACGTTGCCCAAGTTGGGAAGTCTTGATTCATATCATGAATTGAAAAAGAAAAAAAAAACAAAAACAAAAAAAACCTAGGGGGCCGGAATAGCTCAGTTGGTAGAACGCCGAACTTGTAATCCAAGGGTTGCGGGTTCGAATCTCCGCCGGGCCGTTTCGTAACAGGGGGATTTTTCCCTCGGAGTTAACAGTTCTGACTCCATTTTCCATGCAGTCCTACTAATGAGACTATAAACCGAGGTTCCGTGTGTGAATGCACGCGTAACATCTTGCACACACGTAAAAATCCCATCACCAACTTTCGGAAGAGAAGGCCAGTTTGGCCGTTGGTATGGATGACACGTTACACATAGCATGTACCTTCCCCCGAAGATGGAGTATGGCTGCCTTAATGGCGGGATAAAAACGGTCATACACACAAAACTCCACTCCCTTCGTTGGGTAGATGGGATTAATACTTGTCTGTCCACATATGGAGTGTCCGCAGGAGTGTCAGCCTGCGTATGCAGAAGAAGAAAAGAAGAAGATTCACCATTATTGTTTTCTAGTATTCAAGCTGCAGAACTGAGGCGACGCGCCTACACTATGGGAAGATACGTCACAAAGTAATGGCACTCCCTCGCCTGGTCTCGTGTCGAAGTACAAGGAAATCAAATACATGTGTTTTACGAGAAAGAAAAATCATCACTACACAGTAAGCTCTGAACGTTAAAACAAATAAAACGAACAACAGCAAAAAAGAAAGAAAAGAAAAGAAAAACCCCCTATTTTTTTTTAACTCTGTTGCACATAAACGTGCTTAGCTATATTGCTGTAAGTAAATATGAGGGTATATTTACCCAAGCTTTTATCTAAAACAATGCCTTGCTGGTCAACTAAAACATTCCAAAAGTGACAGAGCCAGTCACAAGCCTCTCTCTCTCTCTGGTGTGTTTGTCAGAGTGCACGATAGTGTGTGTGTGTGTGTGTGTGTGTGTGTGTGTGTGTGTGTGTGTGTGTGTGTGCGCGCGCGCGCGTGCGCAAGTATATTCGCGTTTGTGTGTGTGTATTTGTGTATGTATGTATGTATGTATGTGTGTGTGAGAGAGAGAGAGAGAGAGAGAGAGAGAGAGGGGGGGGGGAGTAAAAAGTAAAATTTGAGGTGGAGACTGATGTTGGAGCAGGGGTAAGGCTAGTTGCGGACGTTAACACAAGAAACTAGAAAAGGAGTGAGATTTCAACGTAAAGGGGGGGGGGGGGGGGGGGGGGGGTGTGGGTGGGTGGGGGGGGGGGGGGGGGGGGGGGGGGGGGGGGTGTCAGGGGAAGAAGCAGGGTTCTCAGGCTAGTAATCTCATGAAAAACAGCTCTTGATTTCCGGTCAAAACTGGCCCAGGGCCCAAAAGGCGATGGCAGGGTAGCTTTAAAAAGTTATA
>JADBJO010000506.1:541056-576056 GCA_016801955.1 Conus betulinus | reverse complement strand
TTCCTCATTTCTGAGTTTTAAGTCGATGATGTGTCGCCGACTGAAGCTGCACATGAAACAAGATTTACAAATAACCACAAAAAAAGAGCTTCTCCCGTTCTGACTCAAGGAGCCAGACACTGAGGTGGCACGTAAAAAGAGTAAACCTGGACAGACTTTGCCTGAATGGAATGAACTCGTGTTCATTCCTCAACTTTTGACAGTAACTGACTCGGGAGCCAGTGAGGCTGCACATAAAAAGGCCACATTAAAAATCGACAGTTCTCCTTTACAACGAATGCCTCGTGCCGCGGCACTTTGAAGCTGCACAGAGAAGCAGAAACCATCAGAAAAGGCACGACTGTGCGCATGACCTTCCAGCACCCATGACGACAGGCAAAGGGTGAACAATGAACTGTCAGTTCTGGTCAAGCATGCTATCAAAATTCGTATCATTAATTACAATCACATTCTGCCTCTGTAATCATATGCGTGTTTTGAAACTACCCCCCTTCGCCTCCCCTCCCCCTCCGCCACCTTTCATTCTATATCGCCACTGCCTTTTTTTTTTTTCTACGTTGATTAACAAAACTTGTTTTGTTCTCTTTCTTCTCTCGACCTCGGCAGAACTAAGGAAATAACAGAGATCCTTTGTAACCCGAAACTTGTCATTATATTAGGGTCGCAGTATTGTCTGTTTCTTTAGGTGTAATTTGAGCATAGGCCTACTGCACAGGCCTTAGTGGTCAAAACAAAGGAACTACCAGTGCTTGGATAGTACTAGAGAACAAACTAGTTTTTAAGTGGAGTAACTTTAGGCGGAAAAACTGAAACATGAGCAAGGGCAAATTTACAGCGCCGCAAAAGGAGAAAATAAAAGAAAAAAACAAACAACGCATTTTCGACCAGTTACATTTTTTTTTTTTTCAGTTAAGACAATGAAGGAACAATTACCTGTCTTGTCGAACTGGGTGCAAAAAAGGCTATGGAATGGACCATTCTAGTACTTCTGACACGCAGTTCGAACTGAGACGTAAATAAATATTCGTCCGTTTTCATTGCTTTTGGATGTTATTTGTCTTACCTGAAGACCAAATATGTAATCGCATTGTGTTTGGTTCCTACTTTTGTCTGTTCTTTCGCTCGGCGGCGCAGTAATTCTAATTTCCCTTTTGTTTCAACACAAATTAGTGCGAGCTGTCCGATTAAGTATTTTCAAACTGGATGGCTAATCTGTAATTTCACATATGCATTTGTCTGATAATGACAGGGCCTGCACTTTAGGTATTTTAATCTCACACCGGTTAAGTAACGTCCACCGTTATAAAAACACATGTTTGAATGAAAATCAGTTTACAAATGACAAGCAGACTAAATGGAAGTAACCCAAGATATGTGAAGTGTTGTTTAAAAACTGACCATGTCGATGTGAAATCGAAAAATACGGGTAACCATGCAATCAATTACGTTGTCTGACTGACGCTTGTCTCAGAACTTCCGTTCATCCTTCGGATTTGCCTCTCATCGTGATTTTCATCAAGCTTTTACTTTAGCCTGCGTGAAAGATTGGAGAGACCGAGTCAGAATGTCTCAGCGTTTCTGACGTGACGTGATGACAATGAAATAAAGGTCAGTGAGAAATGGGGGGAAGAAAAACGAACAGACCTAGCATTGGCGAGCATCGAGTTGAAAATCAGATTCCACCAGCCTCTGCAGTCTCTCACTGAATCGCGAGATTTCAACAACAGACGAGTCACATGTGTACTTCTCTTTCCTTTCTGACTTAGCACCACGTACACGAACCACTTCGCACGAATCCTGTGTATCTCACAATAACTGTCAAGACAGCCAAGCTGACGAGCGTTGTCGCCATCGCTTGACGAGCACAAGGTATTTTTAGGTACACGTCAAAAAGGTCGTCTTGTGTGCGCATGATCCCACGTGCTTTGCGTGCGCGCGATCTGCTTTTGTTACATTCGCTTTCACGTCCTGCTCGATTCCCCTCTTGCCTTTATCCTGACTTCCGTGAAAAATACTCTCTCTCTCTCTCTCTCTCTCTCTCTCTCTCTCTCTCTACTTAGTCCCTTAACGGGGCAAGGGCCGGATGAAAAAAAGCATGTGATGCTTATCTCTTACCCTTGCTTATCTGTTACCCTTGGAAATAAAGATTATCATCATCATCATCATCATCATCATCATCATCTCTCTCTCTCTCTCTCTCTCTCTCTCTCTCTCTCTCTCTCTCTCTCTCTCTCTCTCTCTCCTCTCTCCAAAGCGTGGCCGTTCAAGGGGTCTCAAAACAACTCTCTCTCTCTCTCTCTCTCTCTCTCTCTCTCTCTCTCTCTCTCCCAAGTGTGACCGTTCTGGGGTATCAGACAAGTCACTGCCAGTCTTACTCCCCCTGGGGTGGGTGTTCTTGTTTATATCATCTTTTACGGATGTGAACGCCAGTTTAAGTTTACAAGCACTGACAACAGAAAAAAGAAAATCCCCAAAGTCCACCCCCCACCCCCACCCCCAGATTAATGCACTTTCATTTGAACGAAAATTAAAGCAAAATTAAAGTAGGATTGCTAAAGGTTTGAAATCATAGAAACATTCAACAAACTTAACACTGAAAAATTTTTGTATATTCATTTTCTTGTGCACTTGCGACCTGCTGACAAAAGTAGAGTGCCCCCCTCGTCAAATGACCTTGACTTTGTTAGGACCACATAGTGTGGCCACATTTAGAAAGCCATTGATACTGTCGTTGTTGCCATCTGGAAGCTATGGTGTTACGGTGGAGTGTAGGGCTCGAAGCGGAGAGAACTGGGACTGGAAGTAAACCAGCGATAACTCTGCGCCGTTTAAGAGCTGACTGCGCTGTTCAGGTTAGTCCCTTTGCCGATCGTGAGTACGGAGGGTAAAAAATGGCGGCATCAGAGCAAAGTGTGTAAGTAAGTCAGTGCTCAACGATGAAGATGAAAATTGACAATGGCGTCGGAACCGAGGTTGTCGGGTGGGGATGGGGAGGGGGGGGGGGGGGGGGGGGGGGGGGGGGGATCCATCCATCCCCTGAAATATTGAGCGGCGAGGGGGAGGAAAACAATCTTCTTCCACACCACCCATCCATATTTCAACACACACACACACACACACACACACACACACACACACCGCTTTTAGAAGACTGCAGTGATGGTTTTGTCAATTCAGGCTGCCCCCCCCCCCCCACCCCCCCCCCCCCCCCCCCACCCCGCATCTTGTGACCAGCTAACACATAAACAACATTTTTAAAAGTGAGCACATTCACGTGACAGACAGGCTGCTGAAGTTCGTGACGAAGAAGCGGTATAACATCGACACAATTGATTTAGTTCTGGCAGAGCTGTGCAATTTGCTAGGCAAGTGCTCTTTCCGTCCAACTAGACCAAAGAAGCAAGCGACAGATCGTGTTCAGCCCTGGTCGACCAGGAGTCAGCTCCCCTGGGACTGTCTTGGCATGGTCTTCCTTCTGCGGGCCGTTTGAGAGATCGGAGCCCACCATTGTACTTTAGCACCTGTTCCAGACCGTTGGCTAAGAATCAAACTCATGATCTTTGACACATCAGTGGATGCGAGACGCTAACTGAGGTGAACAGCAAGACCTAGTTCTACTCTTCTAAACCACCAGACAGAGCAAATGTTGAATTTGGAAAGAAGGTTAAAGTCTCTTCATCCAGCAGAAGATTCATAAGTTAGTCTTACTACGATCATCACCACAGTCCCAACACACGAGATGTTCCCTGAAGCTGTAATAACATTTATAGATGACTCATTCTCTGGTTACCCTCTTAGATCACTCTCACGTCCTCATCATTGGTAATCGCTTATACGATTGAAAGTTCGAAAAACAAGGCGAAGCGCAAGCAGTTAACAAATATAGACTATTCTGTAAAAAAAAAAAAAAAAAAAAAATCTACAGTCATTACGTGGTGTAGTCAATTACATGCGATGAAGTTACCATAAAATTCAGCAACTATAACGAAAAACAGAAATGCACGGAACTTTCCAGAAAGATGGCGAACAGTGACATAGTACAGCCAGAAAAAAAAAATGCATGGAACATTCTAGAAACAATTCCTGAAAGCTTGTGCGGGCTTACATTTTCCGGACGGTTTTGGGTCTCTTAAAAGCAAACAAAAAACGATCCCAGAATCATTATGTTGTCTGCGCATGTAAATTCTTTGATACTTTAATTCTTTAAGATTGGTTTCGGTTCCAAAATCATTATTTCGTCTGCGCATGTAAATTCTTTGATACTTTATTCATTAAGATTGGTTTTCTTTCTCTTTCAGCGATCCCCACACCTTTCTTTCCCCAGCTTGACCTCTACCATTCCCAGTTGTCGTATTGCACAGAACATTGTTGTTGTTGTTGTTGTTGATGATGATGATGTGTGGTGGAGGTTTTTTTTTTTTTTTTTTTTTTTTAAACGAAATGGCTTTGGTTACAACATGGCAAACCACATTCGGTTCTGGAGACTTGCTGAAGTTATGAGTTATTGTACGTGTCAGTGTGAATAGAATGAATCAATACAAGATACTTATGCTTGTCTGTGATTTTCCAGTGGAGCCAAATGTAAAAGGTGAAGTAGGATGACATATTCATTCTCATAGATGTCAACCCAATTTTCCCGATTTTACAACTTTCCATATTGAAAAGTACTATTTCCCTTATTCCAAGCCCAAAAATCTTATACATTACGGAAAACGCAAAAGCATAAACAGAAATTGCTGTGAATACAATGTAATACTCACTATCAGACTGATTCTGTTACTATGTCGCAGTGCCATGCTTTAATGGGCCATCACAGTCGTCGAGAGATCACTCAAGAGAGATAGAGCAGGACTCGCTCAAACTGTCGTTTGGGGTTCATTTTGGTAGGCCTACAAACCGCGTGACAAAGGAAAAAAATTTTTTTTTTTTTTTTTTTTTTTAAGAGTCTTGTTCACTGTGCCACCTCCCGGTTTTCTCTGAAGCTCTTCGATCTTCCTGACAGGGATGTGTTCCGGTTGGAACCGGTTTTGAGCGGCTAAGGGCAGTACTGTACGAGTAAATGGCGATTTGAATAGCTACCAATCGTTAGAAAGCTAACACAAACACATGTGTAAGTCGTGGAGATTTTAATAAAGGCTAGATGTCAAAGAAAAAAAAAAAAAAAACGATTTACAACTAGGCTTACGTTCTCTGCAGACAAATGAAGGGAGTCCCGTATTGTTGTTCTCTCTCTTTATTCCCTCCCCCGTCCCACCAGAAATAGTAACATGTTGTGATTGGTAGATGAAGCTGAAGGCATTCTCACCCCCATAGGCTAGGCCTAACTGTCTGCGCAAAGTTCTCGCTTGTTTCGTCTTTCATCCTGACTGGCTGGCTGGCTCACTGCTCTTTCACTGCTCTACTCGGGGGATCTGCTAGGCCTATTACTACAAAAATCAAACCAGCAGTGCACTGTTATCCGTAGGAGTGTCGAGCATCCGAACAGTCCAGTGGATATTGATGATGATAAAGAATACTGGGCTCGCTTGAAGAAGATGGCGAGACGTTCGGGTTCGGTTCACGCGGGCCTCCGCAGTGGTACCTACTGGCATGTCGCTGACAATGTTGAAGTCCATTTGCCGAGTTTGATTTTAAATAAGTGCCCCCCCCCCCCCCCCCCACCCCCACACACACACACACACACACACCTCTCCTGAGATAAGGTTATCCCTATATCACCCGGGATGCACTTCTCAAACAGCCCCCACCCCCACCCCACACCCTTCCCTCTCAATCCTTTCACCCATCACATCTCTCTCTCTCTCTCTCTCTCTCTCTCTCTCTCTCTCAGGACAACAGTTCTGGTTGCCAGACCGTAGAAAACATTTTATGTGGTGTCCCTAAACACAGGTCGTTAATCTCACCCTCAACGTTAAGCCTACATGTGAACCGAAGAGGCCTGCTAACTCCCTGCCTGTGAAAGATTATGAGACAGCTGAAAAGCAAGCGCAGCAAAGTGTTTAATTTCACAGTAACAGATGAACCATAATCTGATCATCATCACACACTCACAAAACAAATACCTCCCAGGGAAGCATGTGCGCGTAGACAGTCCTGGAAGAGATTAATTATGCACCACCATATGTAGGCTCAACAAAGTCCTGTCTGGTTCGAAAAAGTGTATTTTTTAAACGAATTAAGACACCTTTGAATTTGACAGCAAACATCCTGCAATTTGTCCGTTTCTTAAAGATTCACTGTGCATTCCAGTTAATATACTGGTGTGCTGAGGTATACGTATATGATATATATATATATATATATATATATATATATATATATATTCTTGCTGCATTCCCTTGTAAACAGTGCTGTTTTGGGAGCAACGTTTGTTTATGTCGATATACTACACGTTGCGTCCAGAATTCGGCTTCCACCAACTGAGATTGACATTCAGATTCAGATTCAGAAAACTCGTTTGTATCTCTCGTTACAACACGTTTACATTTGTGACCGCTGCCCTAAAAGTTAAGACATACATATTTATAGTTACAAACGTGACACTGGAAATTAAAATTACTTACAAACAATAAAAACATACTGCAGTAATGGAGAACACGAGGAGTGTGTCAAGTAGTCTTGCTGGGGCCGTGCGACGGCAGTGTGTGTGTGTGAGAGAATTGAAGGGAAGGGTGGGTTGGGGGTGTCAGTGTAGTATGTGCGGTGTGAAGACCTGCAATTCAACAGATCATGTCTCACACCGTGGACACGCGGCACCGACACACACCCCACCCTATCAACCACACACACGTTGCGTGCTCGCTCTCTCTCTCTCTCTCTCACACACACACACACACACTGTCCTCTATATTTCGTCCTCACCCCTCGCAGAAAATATTCGCAGTCTACAACCATATGCATGCATGCACAAACACACACTCTTTCTTTCTTTCCAGCACACAAACTCGCTCAATCACACACGCACGCACACACACGCACACTCACACACATGCATGCACACACACACACACACACACACACACAAACACTAACACACACAAACACACACATATCGCACACAAATACTCACACACACACAAACACACACACAGACACACACACACACACACACACACACACACACACACACACACAACATACTCACACACACACACACGCACACACACACACACACACACACAGGGAGAAGACTGAAGTCCGTGAGCTGGTCAGGCCAGTCTAGCTAGTGCTGTGTCTTAGAGGTCCCCTGAGACTAGTCTCACTACTGTAGTGTCCCTGAGGTCCCCGTGTCTCCTGCGTGTGACAACTGCATACAGAGCTACAGCCAAAACAGTATGTCAGTGACAGAGCATGTGAGTGTGTGTGTGTGTGTGTGTGTGTGTGTGTGGGGGGGGGGGGGGGGGGGTTGCTCAAAACAAATGGAAAAGTAAATGTGCTCTTCTGTGTGTCCCAAATTTTGCCCCAAGAGCAAACACCCAGAAAGAGGCATCTTGCGATCTTTAAAAAAAAAAAAAAAAAAAAAAAAAAAAAAGCCATAAAAACGACAGATGTCAGTTCAGCCTCGCTGGAGAGTCATATTGATTGATCCTACTGTTCTATATGAGTCAGCGTTATATTGTGGAAAGCCTTTTTTTTTTTTTTTACCCATTCTCCTGATTTCTTTGTCAGCTTGGGGAACTGAAAAAAGAGGCTTATGGCCAGATCGAAGAGAGAGAGAGAGAGAGAGAGAGAGAGAGAGACAGACAGACAGACAGACAGACAAAGAAAACACAGAGAGAGCAGGGTTGGAGAGGCGAGGAGGAGACACAACGAAAGACTCAGAGACAGGTGGGAAAAAGGACAACGATGTAAAAAGAATGAAAAAGGGGAAGGTCAGGCCAGATGTACACAGTTTTGGCAGAGGGAACAAATATCTTATGATAAAGGAAGAGAAATGATCAGATTGTGTAGGGGACTCACTAATTGAAACATCTGGGGGGGAAAAGTTGATGATTTTTTATTTTTTCCATGCATCTTCAGGGGGGTATTTCTGTTACACTACCCATTCTGTCAACCCCACATACAGCACATCCAGACATGTAACAACAATGTGCAGATGTTCACGAGCTCTGCATCCAAAGCCCCTCCTTTATAAGCTTCTTTTGTTCTGGAGCTTGATGCAACTGTGTTATGATACTCAATGTGCACATCTTTTATCTCTTGATGTAACTGCAGTATAAAACTCAATGTGCACATCTTTTATCACTTGATGTAACTGCAGTATAAAACTCAATGTGCACATCTTTTATCACTTGATGTAACTGCAGTATAAAACTCAATGTGCACATCTTTTATCTCTTGCTGTAACTGCAGTATAAAACTCAATGTGCACATCTTTTATCACTTGATGTAACTGCAGTATAAAACTCAATGTGCACATCTTTTATCTCTTGATGTAACTGCAGTATAAACTGTGCACATCTTTTATCACTTGATGTAACTGCAGTATAAAACTCAATGTGCACATCTTTTATCTCTTGATGTAACTGCAGTATAAAACTCAATGTGCACATCTTTTATCTCTTGATGTAACTGCAGTATAAAACTCAATGTGCACATCTTTTATCACTTGATGTAACTGCAGTATAAAAACTCAATGTGCACATCTTTTATCTCTTGATGTAACTGCAGTATAAAACTCAATGTGCACATCTTTTATCTCTTGATGTAACTGCAGTATAAAACTCAATGTGCACATCTTTTATCTCTTGATGTAACTGCAGTATAAAACTCAATGTGCACATCTTTTATCTCTTGACCTAACTGCAGTATAAAAACTCAATGTGCACATCTTTTATCTCTTGATGCAATTGCAGTATAAAACTCAATGTGCACAACTCTTGTACATGGATGCGACTTCTGTATGAAACTACATGTGCACATCTTATGTCAGCTGATGCAATAACCGCATGAAAGAAAGCGCATAGCTGGGAAGCATTATTTTGTCCATCTTTTATGTCTTCTTTGTGACATACACAGCAGTCATACCTGTCAAAAATTCATTTGTCTGTTCTGTATTTGTCTATTCGCTACCTGTTGATTTGCACTCTGAGGAAGACTGAAGTGATAAAACTACATTCAGCTGCCTCCCACCCAGTCCAGACCTGCAGTGCTTCTGGTGCAAATATCAGTGCCACCGCCTCTGTATGTGGACTACTGTCTTCCTTACAGCCTGAACATAGTATTGGTCTCCTTGCGACAATCACTGGAACAGACCGAGTCATCAGGTCTGGCAGGCACCAAAGACACAAGGAATCACGTGGCATTTGCAGCAGATGGTCTTCAAGAGGCCTGTTCATGCATGCATCAGTCTACAGATATCAGTCCAATATACAGATGAAAATACCAGTCCAAAAATACAGAACAGTCTAAACGAGTCATGTCCTATCCAGGGCTGGGAATGCTGTCGTGTGTGCATGCGTGTATTGGAAGATGTGGCCAATTCTTATATAATTCCTACAATACCCCTTCTGGGGGTCTTATCAGAATGGTGTATGTGCTAATTTTTTTTTTTTTTACATTTAATATTCACACTCATACTAATGTATGAAAACAACTGCTCCTCTTTCATTGAATAATTTAATCTGAAACATGGGCGGATGTAACAAGCTCAATCATTGCTGACAAAAACAAATAATATCTAAAAACCCGTGAACTTTTTGAAAAAATATCACAGAAGATTTATTCATGTGTAGTTAGTACAATAAACAAAACACAGGAACACTGTAAAACTCATGTCTCTCTACATGTCATCCAACCTTCTTCCACATATTCCTCATCCCCCAAGCCCAGCCAGCCTTTCTCAATTAAAAAAAAAAAAAAGAAAAATAACACGCTGGACGCCAAGTTGGAGTTATATAATTTGCTGCTTTTTCCTGGCTCCACAAAAAATACATGTAGAGGAAAAAAAATGTTGGTACTTGCTCGTCATGCCCTTTTATGTCAGCCTCCAATAATGGTTTCAAAACTCACACTCTCCTCGTCAATTCACTTGACAAAAGAAAGGCAAACAACAACAGATCAAAAGAGGAAAAGAACACCCTTGCTGTAACCCCTCTTTTCACACAGGCAGTGATGCCAGCCCACAGCATGAAGTCTGCAAAGACTGTTCCATGGTTCATTTGCCCTACATCGAGACAACAGCGTGGACAACAGAAAACTGCATTTCATGCTCACTCTCTCCATTTTCCACTCTATGGGATGCCAATGGTCTGCTGTTTCCACGGATTTCTGCTTTTTTCCCTGACAGATTTCCATGGGGTTTCAAAAAAAAAAACAAACTCCCTTACACTCTATCCCCTCCCCCCCCCCCCCCCCCCCCCCCCCCCCCCCCCAAAAAAAAAGGCAAACATAAAAGTCTGCCTTTCTATGACTGGATCAAAAGGAAATGCTGTTTGGAATGTGCACTGCATACTGATTGCAGCAACAACATACACATGAATGTAGTTTGGCTAACCCTGACCCATTCGTTCTCTCCACTCGACAGTTTATCTTTTATAGAAAAAAAAAGGTGTCTCTACCCAATGTGTTAAATGCATGCTAACAATAGCATCATGCTTCCTCACATTTTCAGTTTAATTTGATATGGGATGATGCATCCCTGCTCCTTACGACACACTGAGAGATATCTACTCTGCGTGGTGAATGGGGACTGGTCCTCATTCTCTAGAAAATGAGACAAACATGTATGAAGATGAAAAACAAAAAGACAGAAGTGTCACGCATGCCCACAAATACTACCCAACAAACCAAGATTATACAAGCACTCAGCCAGGAACATCACAAACAGCGTAAAAACCCACCAAACTTCAAAATTACAGATGTGCGTACATATGATTTTATACAAAAGAGGAAAGAAGTATACTGAACTAACAGGTTTCAACAAAATTAAATTACACTGCATTTCATATATTTTGTCCAGCATTCACCAAAACAAGCCATTAGAGGATTATGATTACTAAAAATAAAGTGTATTCTAGTCTGTTATTTAATTCTAAAGATGATAACCTGTTTTATGAAACAGCCTAGCCCAATTTTCTTCAACTACGTATTTATGTATATATCACAGACAATTCACTGATATCTTGATATTATATTCTCAGCATATCATTTTTTCAATGCTGCCTGTGCACTTGGCAAAAGTCCATCTTTTCTTTACTTGTTCATTTTCTTGATTTCTTTTTTTCTTTTTAAACTGAAACTAACTTCTTGATAACTGTCTGCATTCTTAGTGTCATTTTAGTTTGTTATTGTTTTTTGACCATGCATTCTGCACACCACCCCAACAGCCTGCATCTCAGACACTATACCATAGTCATTTTTTTTCTATGTCCCCTCCGCCTTTTGCTATCTCCCCCCTCCCCTTACCCTTCTTCCCCTCCACCCGCCCCCCCCCCCAAAAAAAAACCCATCCCTATTCACTCCCCCAATGCTGTTCTTAGGACAGTGTCAAAGGTGAATGCAGTTGGTGCACTCAGCGAACGGTCAGATGGCAACTGTCCTCAGGTCAGAACTCGGGACTGCCAAACCCCACCTTCTTCTGTTCAGCATGGATCTCTCCCAGTAGGGCTGCGTCCTGGAGTTGTAGCTGTAACCACACATCACAACAGTCTGCTGTAGCCACACACATCACAACAGTCTGCTGTAACCACACATCACAACAGTCTGCTGTAGCCACACATCACAACAGTCTGCTGTAGCCACACACACACACAACAGTCTGCTGTAGCCACACATCACAACAGTCTGCTGTAGCCACACATCACAACAGTCTGCTGTAGCCACACACACACAACAGTCTGCTGTAAGCCACACACATCACAACAGTCTGCTGTAGCCACACACACACACAACAGTCTGCTGTAGCCACACACATCACAACAGTCTGCTGTAGCCACACATCACACAACAGTCTGCTGTAGCCACACACACACAAACAGTCTGCTGTAGCCACACACACACACAACAGTCTGCTGTAGCCACACACATCACAACAGTCTGCTGTAGCACACACATCACAACAGTCTGCTGTAGCCACACATCACAACAGTCTGCTGTAGCCACACATCACAACAGTCTGCTGTAAACCACACACACACAACAGTCTGCTGTAGCCACACACACACAACAGTCTGCTGTAACACACACACATGTACAACAGTCAACAGCTGCTGTAGCCACACACACACAACAGTCTGCTGTAGCCACACACATCACAACAGTCTGCTGTAGCCACACACATCACAACAGTCTGCTGTAGCCACACACATCACAACAGTCTGCTGTAAACACACACACCACAACAGTCTGCTGTAACCACACATCACAACAGTCTGCTGTAACCACACATCACAACAGTCTGCTGTAGCCACACACAGTCACAACAGTCTGCTGTAACCACACACATCACAACAGTCTGCTGTAACACACACACACAACAGTCTGCTGTAAACACACACATCACAACAGTCTGCTGCTGTAACACACACATCACAACAGTCTGCTGTAAACACACACACATCACAACAGTCTGCTGTAACCACACACACACAACAGTCTGCTGTAACCACACACATCACAACAGTCTGCTGTAAACACACACATCACAACAGTCTGCTGTAAACACACACATCACAACAGTCTGCTGTAACACACACATCACAACAGTCTGCTGTAACACACATCACAACAGTCTGCTGTAACCACACACACACACAACAGTCTGCTGTAGCACACACATCACAACAGTCTGCTGTACCACACATCCACAACAGTCTGCTGTAAACACACACATCACAACAGTCTGCTGTAAACACACACATCACACACAGTCTGCTGTAGCCACACACACACAACAGTCTGCTGTAGCCACACACATCACAACAGTCTGCTGTAACCACACATCACAACAGTCTGCTGTAACCACACATCACAACAGTCTGCTGTAAACACACACATCACAACAGTCTGCTGTAACCACACACATCACAACAGTCTGCTGTAACCACACATCACAACAGTCTGCTGTAAGCACACACATCACAACAGTCTGCTGTAAGCACACACACAACAACAGTCTGCTGTAACCACACACATCACAACAGTCTGCTGTAACCACACACACAACAGTCTGCTGTAACCACACACATCACAACAGTCTGCTGTAACCACACATCACAACAGTCTGCTGTAAACACACACATCACAACAGTCTGCTGTAGCCACACACACACAACAGTCTGCTGTAACCACACACACAACAGTCTGCTGTAACACACACACACCACAACAGTCTGCTGTAAACACACACACAAACAGTCTGCTGTAGCCACACACATCACAATAGTCTGCTGTAACCACACACACCACAACAGTCTGCTGTAAGCCACACACATCACACACAGTCTGCTGTAACACACATCACAACAGTCTGCTGTAACCACACACACAACAGTCTGCTGTAAACACACATCACACAGTCTGCTGTAACCACACACATCACAACAGTCTGCTGTAAGCACACACACACAACAGTCTGCTGTAGCCACATCACAATACAGTCTGCTGTAAGCACACATCACAACAGTCTGCTGTAAACACACACACACATCACAACAGTCTGCTGTAAGCACACATCACAATAGTCTGCTGTAAGCACACACATCACAACAGTCTGCTGTAACACACACATCACAACAGTCTGCTGTAAGCACACATCACAACAGTCTGCTGTAAGAACACACATCACAACAGTCTGCTGTAAGCACACATCACAACAGTCTGCTGTAGCCACACACATCACAACAGTCTGCTGTAAGCACACATCACAACAGTCTGCTGTAAGCCACACACATCACAACAGTCTGCTGTAAGCACACACACACAACAGTCTGCTGTAACCACACACATCACAACAGTCTGCTGTAAGCACACACATCACAACAGTCTGCTGTAACCACACACACAACAGTCTGCTGTAAGCACACACACACAACAGTCTGCTGTAAGCCACACACATCACAACAGTCTGCTGTAACCACACACATCACAACAGTCTGCTGTAACCACACACATCAAACAGTCTGCTGTAAGCACACATCACAACAGTCTGCTGTAAGCACACATCACAACAGTCTGCTGTAAGCACACACATCACAACAGTCTGCTGTAAGTACACACACACATCACAACAGTCTGCTGTAAGCACACATCACAACAGTCTGCTGTAAGCACACACATCACAACAGTCTGCTGTAAGCACACATCACAACAGTCTGCTGTAAGCACACACATCACAACAGTCTGCTGTAAGCACACATCAACAACAGTCTGCTGTGTAAGCACACACATCACAACAGTCTGCTGTAAGCACACACATCACAACAGTCTGCTGTAAGCACACATCACACAACAGTCTGCTGTAAGCACACACATCACAACAGTCTGCTGTAAGCACACACATCACAACAGTCTGCTGTAACACACACATCACAACAGTCTGCTGTAAGCACACACACAACAGTCTGCTGTAGCCACACATCACAATAGTCTGCTGTAAACCACACACTACAAAAATCCACTTGGCACACAAGTTTAGTTCCATCCTTCATGAAACAGATGTTAACATATGCCAGTGAGACAGTTGACACAAGCATAAATGCATACAACAATCAGAAGCCAGTGCTCACACACTCCCCCTGCAGTTTCAATCGCTGATATCTTTTGCTTCACTATTTCTATCTAGCAAATAAAATGTCTCTCTTCATACTGAACTGTGGCTCTACCTCACTTGAAGACTGTTACAATATGCTACTTTACTGTATCATATTGAATTTTCCAAATACTGTTTCAAATTATTGTTGTCTGTCCTCACATCGCTTTTATCAACATGGCTTACAACATACTGTACTCTACCGTATGTCAGTGTCAGTTTGTCAGCATGTCAATACATGCTACACTGCATTCCATATGCCATGAAACCCCAGAGCACAGGGTTTACAACCAGACAAAATAAACTAACAAAAATAAAAAGATTTGGGAAGAGAGTTTCACGGACGAGACTCAGCAGATGCCTGACCTTGGCATCAGCCAACAGCAGCATGGTCATGCCTTGGAAACATGAGCGAAAGCAGCAAGTGGACTAAGTGGCCTATGCACTAATGTACTGAGCAGTAAGGTGCATACACCTGTGCTGGCCCGTCTCACCTTAACAGCATGTTTGTACGACTGTTCAGCCTCCACCTTGCGTCCTGTGCGCAGACAGACGAGGGAGAGGTAGCCCCACACTTCAGAGTCTGAGTTGTTCAGGATGTTGGCTTCCATCAGGGCGTCCTCTGCCTCCCCAAGCTCTGCCAGCTGGCACACCATGATTCAAGGCAAAATGAACAGGAACTTTCTACTAAACGTAATTCTACAACACACTTACTTGTCCAAACAAACGTTTTATGCTCACTTGGCGTGGACAATGCCATATAATCAGGTCATGTCTTTGCTATGTCCTACAGGAAGAGGGAAAATTTGCAGACATATTTTCACTGTATCATGCATGGAGAGAGGAACTGGTGATATGTCATGTTCACTGTGTTGTTTAGGGAGGGAGGCAATTTGTATTCATGTTATTTTCTCTGTGTTATACAGGGCGAGAGGAAATCTGTATATATCATTTTCACTGTCCATGTAAGGACAGAGGCAATTTGCATACAAGTATATATTCCACTGTATTTTAAGGCGAGAGGCTGTTTGCATTCGGCAGGGAGAAAGGCGTTTTATGTATCTTACTTTCATTGTCTCATGTAGGGACAGAAGAAACTTGTGTACATGTTCCTTTTCCCCCGCTGAATTATGAAAGGAGAGAGGCAATTGTATACATTTCATTTTCATTGTATTCTGCAGGAAGATGAGCAACTTGCATACATATCTTTACTGTACAGTGGGAGACAGGCAATTTGTGCACACTTAATTTCACTGTGCTAAAAAGCGAGAGGGGCAATCGTACAGATCGCATATTCGGTGTGTCATACAGGGACAGAAACAGTTTGGGTGCAATTTATTTCACTGTATCATACGTAAAGAGAGACAATGAACATCATACTATTTTCAGCATTTCATACATAAAGGGAGGCAATTTGTGTATATGCTACTTTCACTGTGTCATAGGAGACAGGAAATTTGTGTATGTCCTCTTGAGTGTATCATACATGGGGAAAGTGAATTTGAATACACATGTTATTTTCAATGTATCATGCAAGAAGACAGGCAATTCGTATGCATGGAGAGAGGCAATTTGTGTACATATTATTTTCACTGAGTCACACACAGAGACGGGCAATTTGTGTAATGTCTTCTTCTTCACCATATCACACATGGAAAGAAAATTTTGTATACACTGTCTACACTGTAACATACAATGAGAGAGGCAATTTGCATTCTCTACATGTCAGCTCAGAGAAGTTTTCACTGTATCATACAGGGAGAGAAGCACTGTGTATATTTGCAATTTTCACTGTATGATAGCAGCAGAGGAACATACCCACCCTGTAACATGAGATGACCCACTCCCAGCCATGACACACAGGATGGAGATTTCTTGCAGGCCATCAGGAAGGTCTGTTTGGCTTTGTCGAACTGAAAGTATGGCAAGGTGCATTACTCAATAACACTGGAAGCAATAGCAATACAAACTCTCTTTAACACACACCAGCGCATACATTGATGCCAATACATCCTCTCAGCTCAGAGAAGTTAAGCTGGAAAATAGGTACACAGAAAAAAAATCTGCAATTATTCCTAGGGCTTGCTAGCATTCATTTTCTGTTTCTTTCTGTTCTGCTCATCTAAAGTTCTTTATATTCACTGTAAATGTTGTTCTTTTATTTTAAGCAAAACCTTGTTTCCATTCTTTTGAAAAAAAAGTGAAACATCTTCTACTGTCAAACTTAAAACCCCTCTCTCCACCTTCCATTTCCAGCCTAATTTGGAATCTCCAATGTTCACCTCTGATACCCTATGTCACATGAACTACAGATGTAATCCCACAATTCAGTCTGAAGAAAAAGGGAAGGAGGCAGCCGCAGACCTCTCCATTCTGCAGATAGATGGAGGCCAGACGCAGGAAGATGGAATGGGTCTCTGAAGCGTCTGTCACGAAGGACAGGGTGCGCTCATAGCACTCCTTGGCAGTGTCGTTGTCACCACTCAGGTACTTGACATGACCCATCAGGGCCCACCCATCGGGGTTCTGCACACACACACACACACACACAAATGGGTGCATGAAATTCTTTTAAACCTCACCGTTTGGGTTGAGTTTGCACTGTTTGAAATATCACCCCTGATCACCTTTTGGCATGGGGACAGTTGGTATATATGTAGCTCACAAGCATACAAAGACAGACAAGGAAGCATACCACTACAGCAATCAATACGTGGAATTGAAAAATTTGCTTAAAGAGGGTCTGTCGTTTCGTAAACTCAGTTATTGGTTTTCAACCACATGAGACAACAGACAATCTCTCTCCTGTTCCTTGTTTGTACTGTCCCTAAATGTTAAATGTGATCCCTCTTTTTTTTGCCTGAAGAAGACCCAAGAGGTCAAATGCATCGTGTCTTGTCCTGTGCTTTGTTTGTCAATGTTCTTGGCGGTAACTATTCATGCTCTTTCTATGTGAAGCTTGTTTGAATGTCACGCTCCACTGCCAGTCACTCCATTTTGAAAACTTAACGTAGACAGGTTGTAGTCAATCTTGTCCAGTAAAAAAAAGCACAGAGAAATAATGAAACAAGGAGCAGTAACTGTTCAACATAAGAACAGTTCCACACAAAACTAGGCAAGGACACACATTTTCAACCAACAATATTTAGCATTATCATCTTCAAGAACATTCTGATGAAAGATCACCTTAATACAAAAGCTGAAAGAAATTCTGCAAAAAGCACTGGGCTGCGCAAACAGAGTAGGCATGGATACTGTAATCAATAGAAAAGAACGGCACCCACACAAGTGATACATTATGCAAAGGTACAGCTTTTGCATTCTTTTCTCCCTCAAAGAGCAAAGACATCAACTCCCAGTAAAAAAAAAATCATTTAAAAAAAATCATAACATTATATGATACAATATATATATATATATATATATATATATATATATATATATAGGCAAAGGTATAAACCTGTGAGGGCGGGACAAACTTAAAACACTCTTCCAGCATCTGACATCCCATTTATTCAGTGGGACTTTTGTTCACTGTTCTTGTTTTTAATGATTTTGGCTTTGGTTGACTTGGTTCAAGTGTATATTCTCGACTCATATTCCTCATAGGCTGTCTTGATATATACCTGAAATCATGAATATGAGACCTGAATTAAGATCTCCAATCTTTTTCTATGAAACAGTGTGTGACCAAATGCAAAGCTTTTATTTTACACTGTCCTTAACATACGTCTGGGACTATAAAATAAAACGGTGTGTACAAAGCTGCGCTCTTATTTTCTTAGATTGTAAAAATATAAGGGAGAGAGCATTCATATAAGCAGTAGTGGATGATGAGCCTGGAAATGGTGAAGAAACCATTTGGAAATACATGTTATGACAAAGTTATAGACATGATTTGTCATAACTTTCACACAGAAGTAAATTTATTTTTGAAACAAAAAGAAAAAGAAAACTTGGGACTTCAACAACATCAATGAAGACAGCTTGCTCGAACAGAAAATCTCTGTCAGATGCAAACTTTCGAAGTTGTAACAAATTGGCATTGATCCAATTCAATTGTGAAATTATAGACTGACAGGAAACACTAAACATCAGTTATCAGTTGTGGAAAAAAAGATAGTAGCTACAGCAAAAGTCAAGGACAAAAGGTTAATCAATCCTATATACACATGTACAAATGCAAATATAATGATAATTTTACACTGTCCTATGAGCAAATGCCTGTGCTAAACAATAATAACAAACTGAGCAAATGAATGTGCTAAAACTCTGCACCAGACATCCCCTCCCTAGCGTACTTAACCAGAACCCAACAATGACTGCCAAATAAACTAAAACAGAAAATGATATGCATGGATGAGCATGCACCTCAACATCCCCTCCCTACCATCCCAGTCAGTATCACAGATGCAGGCACACTATCAAGTCCAGCACCATGCCAACCTCATGCACACAGGCACATGAATCTCACCCAACACAGTGCAGAGAGACAGACCCACTGACCTGGTGCTCCACCTGCAGGGCCTCATTCAGACTCTCCTCGGCCTCCTCATACTCCTCCTTCTGCAGCTTCAGGCGGGCCATGGCGATGTGGTAGGCAGGCGTCTTTCCATTGGGGGACGTCAGCAGCTCATGGGCCAGGGCCTGCTCTGTTCTGAACTGTGGGGTAGGAAAAAACCAGGTGGGTATAAAAAGATGAAGTGACATGGTCAAGCAGTAAGAGTTCCATTCGCTTTGGAATGTCTTGTTTTAAAAACCATAGCACAAGGAAACATGCAAGGGAGCAGCAGGTAAACTCTTTCTCAGAGCTGAGTGTGCCATGGGCAACAAATGGGAGCCACACCACACAGTCAAGTGGAAACCAGTGGGAAGACTGGAACCACACAGTCAGTCAAGTGGGCATCAATGGGAAGGCTGGAGCCACACAGTCAAAGGGGGCACCAATGGGAAGACTGGAGCCACACAGTCAAGGGGGCACCAATGGGAAGGCTGGAGCCACACAGTTAAGTGGGCATCAATGGGAAGGCTGGAACCACACAGTCAAGTGGGCATCAATGGGAAGACTGGAGCCACACAGTCAAGTGGGCACCAATGGGAAGACTGGAGCCACACACAAGGGGGGGCACCAATGGGAAGACTGGAGCCACACAGTCCAGCGTCCTCAATCAATGTCATGTGTCTCCTCTGGTGGGTTGCCACATGGAGACCTGATACTGACTGCTCCCTGTGGACTGCAAATGATGGAGCTGCGATGTGAATGATCTGGATGTGGCTATGCATGGAGCAGTCAGAATGTGTGGCATGGGAGAACAGCCACTGGCCACTGAGAGAGAATGGAAACTGAGACAGAAAAAAAAAATCATTGGGAAACATCGCAGATCTAATGTTAGTGCTGCAACATACCATGGCTGGAAAACAAGAACCTGAGACAGGCCCTCACCACTATCTGTGTAACATTCAAACTTTCTCCTGAGTAGTGGTCTAGGTGCCAGACTTCCAGACTAGACTTCAAATGAGATCGTAAGTGCCGCATACATTTATTTCACTGTGAGGAACTTGGCATAATGGTCACTTCGACAGCAATTTACCCAAATGTCTGAATCAAGTAAACCAAGAGGAAGGAAAGGAGCTTTGATGACGTCCTCTGACCACATGCACATCCCAAAGAAAACTGTTATTGAATTCATAGGTTTTTTTTTTTTTCAATGGCTTAAAAAAAGCATATGAAAAATGAAGAGCTGCAAAACAATCTCACTGTATTCTAGGATTCATATCTATGTGCAAGTGCAAATTCCCCTCCCCACTCTCTCTCTACTTATATACATATATGATTGACCCCCCAGCTCACAGCCTCCAGACTCACAGGAATGGCCTTGACCTCCAGCAGCCAGTCCACGGCCTGCATATAGATGCTCATGGCGGGCACAGGGGTGGGCTCCCGTGGAGCCACTTCCTCGGTGTGTGCTCCGCGTCCCCCATGATGGGCGTGCCTCGCAGAGAGCCCTTGGCATGGCTGCCAGGACGCGAGGAAGGGATCGACTTGCCTGCAGACACGGGGGGCACTATAGACCCTGGCAACGCCAGGCCGGGAGAGGAGGCAAGGGGCACAGTGACCAGAACCCAGGGACACAAAGGGGACAGGGGAAGAAGGATGCATAAGGAAGGGGGAAGCCGTGATGAATCGGGCAGCATGCACAGTGTTCAAAGGCAGGCAGGAGGATCATGTTGAATCAAAGGCAGGCGGGCAGGCAGGCAGGCAGGCAGGCAGGCAAGAGGTGGTGCAGAAAACCAACAGAGGGAACACATGCAGAAACACACAACAGTCACAAGCATAAACAAGGGACAGGCATGAGCATACAGGCACACACCTGGTAGAGACAAGACCCTCAACCCACAAAAAACGGCTCATACACCAAACAAACACATACTGTACCATCAGTTTGTCACCAGCAAATCCATGCTCTAGATAAAACATCTCTCTGTGATGACATTCTCTCCACCACTTTGACATTATCACCCCTGTTCTGATATGATAGTGAAACAAATTTGCCTTTGCCTTTGCAATTCGTTTTGAGAGGAAATGCTGGCAACAGACTGGTCATGATTCATGTGCACAATCCCTTTACTTCTACTGCTGTCTCACTGAGCGGCTCTTTTGATGCCGGCTCCATTCCACTGACATTGTCTGATGTCTGTACACATTAAATGATAACATAAAACCAAAGTTAACACACAATAGATATGACTGCCATCATTCACCTGAATGTCTCTTTGCTCCTGTTTGGCCAAGACGGTTTCAGCTGTCCATTTGTTTGTTTGATGAAGGTATTCATGATCTCTTACAGTACTGAATGTTTTACTAGATGAATTCTGTGCTCTCTCTGACCCCAAAACTTTGAAGCAATATGAAAACTGGTTAAGTCAAAACCGTTACGGGAAGATGATCTGTAATGAACAAAGATAAAGTTTTAGTTTCGATGGAAAGGAAAATAACAGGAATGAATATATTTTTTTCATTGAAGCTGGCAGCCAGTGTCTCTAAGTAAAAGGATTGTAGCACCGTCAAGAAAACAAAGAACTCATTTGAGTCCTGAAAACAGCAGCTTATCAAATCCAAATACACACAACTGTCATCAATAGAGGATTCATCCCTTACTTGTAACTTATCTGATGCATTTAGAATATGAACACATTTGCTGCAATCTGAAAACTTTCTCCTCCACTAAACCTGATTTGTACTCTCTTAAAGCAATCTCGTCTAAACTCCAAATGTTTTCATATTACTTTCTCATATTAAGTACAAAAGAAGTCTGTTATTTTCAGTCTCTTAACATTTCTTATGTCTTCAGTTCCCTGACTTAATGAGAACAGAAGCACTAGCTCTGTGAACAGACACACAGACACATGGTATGATACGAGCTGACCACTGTAATAGATTCAGATTTAGTTTTTTAATATTTTCTCATATCAATGAGTGCAACACACACAAACACACACACACACACACACACACACACACATGCATACACACAAACACATACACACATACACAGAGACCTGGTTTGGAAGGGAAGGCCTGTACAGGATCTTCACCATACAATAATGGACATAATTGAGTAGATGATGACAAAGTGGAAAAGTCAAAGATCAATAATGGCTACACAAGGACAGAGAATTTTTTGTCACAAAAAAAGATGAATATACAATACAGCAACAGAATGTGAAATCAAACAAAACAAAGCAAAACAAAACACATTTTAATTTTCATGAAAAACACTGTGCCCACCAAGTCAGCATATCAAGTGGGTTTTATCGAGGCATGCTATTATGAAAGTCAAGTTATGCAGAATTCAGAACAGTTTATATAACCACCGAAGAAAATCACTCAGGTTTTGAACACAGAGCCGGCAATTGTCCGAGATCTTGCTGCAAATGTTTAGCATAAAAACTAAATACTCATTTATGCTGGTCTAGCATGACTTGCCACTCTCTTCCCCCCCACCCCACCCCTCACCCACTTGCAAATTTTAACACACACACACACACACACACACACACACATATACATATGCTTGCTCCCTCACAGTCAGATCATTGTTAATGATACAACCTCAAGTACAGGCAGCATACCAGCCACTTTAACATGTAAACTTTTTAAACTGAGCAGTATGTTGCCTTAACATGAACAAGAATTCATACAAGTGCTAAACAAAACTCTTCAGTGGTGGCAAACTCTACAGTCCACACACATACACACACACATACACACACACACACACACACACACACACACACACATCTGTAGCCATGCAGGGAGTCCACCAATGCTACAACACAGGAAAGAATCAGCAGTCCACATCTAGAGAGGGACAGAGAATCGGAGCTTCAGATCAGCTACAACTGGGAGTATATCCTTCACACAGAAATCAGAAGGCACAAACAGGGAAAGCACAAAGAGTATAGCTGCATGCATCCCCCACCCCACACCCCCCAGGTACATTCATAGCAAGGGATCTGTCTATGAGTTTTGGTATATGAATCACTCAAAGGCAGGCTAAAGATGTCCCTGGGAAAATGAAAAAGTTGGCCGTTTGTTGTTGTTGTTGTTGTTTTTTGTTTGAAAGAAAGAACAGTATGAATAGGCAAAGCTCCCTTTTATGCTCCACACTTTGCTGTGTCAGGAAGGGTTCACACTGATCATGCAATTTGTAAGGGTTGCAGATTAGGCTTTCAGAAAGGAAATGCTAATCCAAGCTTGCTGATGTATCATGCACAATAACACAGCATGTCACCTGAATTAGAAATATACATACAAAATATGAGATAATGCTTTGAGAATGACACCCTCCCCCTCTCTTCCTCAACTACATTGCTCCTTCCCACCCCACAAAAAAAAAAAAACAAAGAAAAAAAAAACTATATTTTTCTACATGGTGGTATGAAAAGCTTGTCATTTGCTTTGATGTGAAACCGTGCTGAGTGCAGAAGGTGCAGTTATAAACTATTGCCTGTGGCAGTGCTGTTACAAAAGTGGTGCACACATGATTTGCTTTTGTGCTCAAATGCAAACCAGTCATATGACATGACAGCAAAATAGAAATATGGGTGGTAAATGAAATATAAAGCAATAAAGAGAGAGAGAGAGAGAGAGAGAGAGAGAGAGAGAGAGAAAGAGACAGAGAGAGAGAGAGAAGAAGGGGAGCAGTGAGGGAACAGGTACACAGAGAGAGAAAAAGTAAAGACAGCTAGAGGGGAAGGCAGACAAACTGATAGAGAGGGAGAGGTGGAGAAAGGGTGGGGGGGTGGGCGAGAAACAGAGAGAGAGAGAGAGAGAGGGGGGGAGGAAACAGACAGTCAGACAGAGAGAACATGAAATCTGAATGAGACACAAATGCAGTTGTTTAATAATGATGAGAACATGTCACAAAGAAGCAGCTTCAGATTGCGATGATAAACCTGTTCAGGTATGGTTTTAAATCTGTGTTCATGCTCAAACAAAAGACTGTTTTGAAAAATGTTTTAAACATGAGAAACACCAAATCAACTTTTGAGGAGGTGTAACATGCATGTTCTCTTAGAAATTCATGCTTGCTCTCCTTGCATCATGTTTTTTCTACTCTTTTTGTCTCGCGTTTCTCTGCTAACTGTTAACTGTCTAGACGGGCACTCAATCCATCCCACCCTCCATTCACCTGACGAAGAACTCGGACAAAACCAATACACGTAAACAGAGAAGCTAACCCACCCCCATCCCCAAAACCATCTTTAGGAACAACTTAAGAATTTTGTCTGAACATTTTGAAATTCCTAGAAACACTCAGACCCTCAGATGTGTCGGCATGCATACATTTACCTACAAGGCATACATACAACGTATCTGAAATGATGTCGAATTCTCTTTTTTTCTTCTTTTTTTTTTATGATGTCAAATTCTGTTTTGGTACAACTTGTGGGCAAGATCTCCTGGATGAACAACACCATGCATGGACACTTTTTGGAATAACTTGGCCACAGTTTCTGCTCTTGCTGCTGCATCTTCACAGCTGCAGCTAAAACTCCACAGCACTAAGCTGCTTATTTGAATCAGAACCTCTTCTCCTGCAATCCATGACACAGTGAAGCATGTGCCAGAGATAAACTTGACAAAGAATAAAGTTACACATCTCTGGCTGTTTGGGAAAACAATCTAATGATTGGTTCACCCTATGTGGGCTCGATACAGACACGTGCATACAAATGGCTTTCGCTCAATTTCATCACCTGAGACTAGTAGTGTGACCCCCTATCCCTGCACAGTAACCCACGTGTATTGCAAAACCACCATGCAGCTTACAGCAGGCAAATTACCATGCCTAGCTGAACGCATGCTTGTCCAAACAGTTCTGATGTTAGCATAACTCCTGAACAAATTGCAATTAGTGGTAAACCAAATGCAATGAAACTGGGAGGCTTGGCACCTCTGTATACATGAACAACAGCTGGCAGGCCAGCAACTCAACAAAGAATGACAAAAATCACTGTGTTCATGAAATGAAAAACCTTTTTGTTTCTTTTCAGATAAAATGACTTTTAAAACATGAGGGAAAAAAAAATGAAACAATCGAAACCTTGTCACAGATGCCACAAAAAGCTATGGTTTTCATATAGAGAGTGACTGCAGATTATGACTTCCCACACCAGCGGTGCAGGTTTATGTTTCTCTTTGCCCTTTTTGTGTGTGTGTGTGTGTTTTTTTTTTTTTTTTAGATAACTGCTGTATCTTCCAGCAGTCCCATCCCCTCTCACTAGAGCACCTCCTACACTAAGTCATCCTGCACCTGCTCTCTTTCCCCTGCACAGCCACACCCGGACACTTTCTGGTGTAGTCTCAACAACCACTGTCCTCAGAGACATTGGTGTAAGTCAACAAAAAAAGCCACCATGAAAAGAAACCCATCTGATTGTTTGATTGTTAAGTCACTTGAATGGTCTTCAGTGGTGCCCATTCTGGTTCGATATCTACAGGACACCACGAGCAAAGCCCTCTACCGATGGCAATAATGGCACAGTTAAGAACTGAAACCTATCAACTGTCTCTTCAAAGCCTAGATTGTCACAGTACTGCACTGACCATTCTGAATCCATCGATACTGAAGACATTGATATGTAAACTCAGCGCAGGTATGGAAGAGATAGAAAAATTTAAACAATGAGGCTGCTAGGAAATAGGGCTCCGTAAAAAAAAAAAACAAACGAAAAAAAAGCAGATTATGAAATGCTAAAGAATTCATGATGATTAACGGGGATGGAGAATGAAATGGGAATTCCATGGTAAGAGAGACAACACAGACTATCAGCTGCCTTTCTTTTTTTCTTTTTTTTTCCCCCTGAGCTCAGATCTGCAGACAGGGCTCATTTGAAAACTTGTAGCTTTCATGTGTACCTGTGACATTTCTAACTTACGTGAAGCTGGGATGTGCTAGTTTTACTACTGCCGGTTTTCTCAGAAGCCACTCTGTCAGTGTTATTATGAGCTTTACCATGCTCTTTCCCATGCTGCTCTGGAAGTGACACATCCCAGCACACCCCCCTTTACTAACAGTCAGTCATGCCATTTTCTAAGCTGTCCTTCTCATTCCCATAACTGAGCAAGGTACATTTTTGCAGGTACATGAAATCTTGTCAGCCCTTTCTCTGTATGGCTACCAATTAACACATATAAGAAATATCAGTTTTCAACAAAATACATATTCACTGAAAAGTTAACACCCATGCAAGCATATCATATCTTTTCTTTTTTACCACAAGGATGCTATTTCAAAAGTCACGCAGCCTCTGTTAGCTGTTAAAAGGATATAATTCAGTATGATATATGTATAATTCATTATGATATATCTCATACCTCCTTTGTCAGAGAAGTATTACTTTCTCGTTCATCAATTCTTTGCCAAAAGGCAATTGTTTGTACTGAATATGTTTCCCCTACTTTTCCAACACAACAGTATCATTTTCCATAGATCTATTTTTTTTTTGTCCAAAATCTAAACGATACTATCTGCTAGGGACATTTCATGTGTTTCAAGACAAAACAGAGTTTTCTCGCATACATATCCTAAGTGTGTTAACATTTACACAGGCCCTACATTATTTTCCTGCATATTACATTATTAGGCATTTGGGGGAGAGTGCTTTAACCAAACAAATATGTTATAAGTATTGGCCATAGTTATGGATATTAATAATAGAAGTAGTAGTGCAAAAATTTTATGTTGCCTTCATTCAAAAATTAGTGAAATGAAGCACATCCACTCAAACATATAGATATTTCCTGCTGACTGTAAGCTTTCAATATCTTTTCCATGTATTCATCAATGTGTGTGTGTGTGTGTGTGTGTGTGTGTGTGTGTGTGTGTGTGTGTGTGTGTGTGTGTTTGCATGTGTGTGTGTGTGTATGTGTGTGCATGCGCATATGAACATACATATGTGTGTGCATGTATATGTATGTGTATCTGACATCTCTGTGTGTATAGTCACAGGCAAATGAAGACGATATGGGGCAAATCCAGAAGAAACTTTCCATAGGAAATTCAAGTAATGCTCTCAATTTGGGTGCTGACAGGGAGGGACCCTGATGGGGAGCTAATTTAGTGGCACAGAAAATGACAGATGAGGGAGTCTGTATTCAGGAGTCAGGGGATGAGGTGTGGGAAGGGGAGATCAGCAGTTTTTCATTGGTAAGTTTGGTGCTTCGGTTTTAATGCTTTAGACACAATTGTTCTTGGAAATTTTTTTTTTTAAATAATTATGTCCTATGATTCAGATTCAACTCATATTACAAACAGCAATAGTGTGGGTTATTTTTTAAGTTGTAAAAAGTGAAGTATTTTCATTGTTAATTGTGCACATGTCCAATTACTGTCCATATCAGAGTGCAGTTTTGCTGACGTGAAAATTTCAATGGTGGGTCAACATTCACTTTGACTCGCTGGGTATACACCCTGTGGCAGAACAAACCATGCGCACTTCTCACCCCGCTTGCCTGCCGAGTTCTTATTCATTTTGACGTTTGACGAGGACCGGGCGGAGGGAACAGGGGAGCGATCTCCTGACGGAGTGTGCTGCTGCTTAATGTCCAAGGCTGGAACTGACAGCCCGCCCTCTGCCGATCCACCCTGTTCCACATCGCCTACAGACGGACAGACCACAGGTATCACACATGGCTCATCTAGCTGGGAAGCAGGCTGGAGATCTCTTCTTCTGGCATCTGCAGCAAGTCACTAGTGCAGAATGACAAGAAATCCAGATTTAAAATAATACAGTTCCACTGTTCAGCGGTCAACTCGTCAGTGACCCTCTCCAGCAAGCTGTGCGAACTAGCTGCCTCCTTGATGCTTTTTAACTACAGCTTCAGCTTCTTTCTTCTCCTCCCACCCCCTTCCCCCAACCCACATCACACCCCTAACCTTCCTCAAGGACATACTTTCAACCATCCAAAAGTTTACTGATTCCCTTTTGGGGAAACACAGGGTCATTGACAAAACTCTTCATGAAAAAGTCGAGACATGGTATTCTTTGCATGCTCTCTTTCTAAACCAAAAGATGTCCCAACAATTATTTAACCTTGAATGTGAAAAAAAATTCCGGCAAAAGTTAACATTAAGTTCAGCTTTGACCTAAGCTCGCCTCTCGGAACATATGTTAAAATGTTATCAATAACACTACAAACTGCTGTCCAGTGATACCAACACCTGACCCACATCACCAGTGATACAGGCTGGAACAAAACCACATACTGGTCAGCCCAGCTGTCCACACAGGCCACACAGCCCAGCTGTCCACACAGGCCACACAGCCCAGCTGTCCACACAGGCCACACAGCCCAGCTGTCCACACAGCCCAGCTGTCCACACAGCCCAGCTGTCCACACAGGCCACACAGCCCAGCTGTCCACAGCCCAGCTGTCCATACAGCCCAGCTGTCCACACAGGCCATACAGCCCAGCTGTCCACACAGCCCAGCTGTCCACACAGCCCAGCTGTCCACACAGGCCATACAGCCCAGCTGTCCACATAGCCCAGCTGTCCACACAGCCCAGCTGTCCACACAGCCCAGCTGTCCACACAGCCCAGCTGTCCACACAGGCCATACAGCCAAGTTGTCCATACAGCCCAGCTGTCCATACAGGCCATACAGCCCAGCTGTCCACACAGCCCAGCTGTCCACACAGGCCATACAGCCAAGTTGTCCATACAGCCCAGCTGTCCACACAGGTGGTAGCAGGGCTGGACCAGCCTTGAGTTGTCAGCCAGGCACAGCAAGAACCAGCATCACCTGATCCTCACAACCATCTCACTGCCCAGGACATCCTTCCAGTTACTGCTGACACATGCAGCCTTTCCTCTCATAGGAGCAAAACTAGCGCATAATGTCTGAGTGGAACACGTGGCACTTCCAAAACTACAAGAGCTAAATGTCATGCAGCTGACACCATTACACCTTTCTTCTTTGAGACTGCCGTATCAAGACAAATCAGAAAACAAGTTTTCTTTAAAGAATTTTCTGTTGCTGACAGCTGCCAGAGAAAAAGGATGTCCAGCCTGAAGCTGTAGCTGTAACAAGCACAAACCCAAAGGCGGCAAGCATGATATGGTATAGGAAGCTTCTAACATGTCTAACATGCAACCACTCACTGAAAAGAAAATGATTATTTTTCTCCTAGACTACAGCCATCACCACAGTGAAGTGCATGCTTCAGACTTGCATGAATAGCAAAATAAATGTGCAAGATTCTTCAGTTTGCTACATGTACCACACAGACTCTGTGGGGAAAGGCACCATTCCTAAATTTTCACTGTCAAGAGTATTTCCATTTAAAGCTGGCGCAGACAATGCAATCCAAAGTGAAATACATTTGATTCCATTTAATTAGCGATGCTTTTACTGTAAGATGATCATAACTTCCAGATTTTCTTTATTTCAAAATTGAAATGAGAAAGAAATACACAACAAAAAAAGAACCTTTCCACACAAAAATAAACAAACAAAAATATCTTTTTCATCAGATCATTACAGTGATGGATTCTTTTTCCACTTCTGATCTAATTCAGAACGAAACAAATTAAACCAAATATTTTACTACCTGACTCTGAAAGCATTAATGAAGAACATGTGGGGGAAAATATGATTACAAGGTGTGTGGTTTGGTCTAATGGGTAGAACAGAAAACCAGATCAAAGTGTCTACAACTCCTAGCACACAACTAAAACACGCTACCGTCCACCCGTGGCGTTTCCGTGACTTCTCCTTCTTTCTCCTTCTCTGCCCTCTCTTTCTCTTTTTTCCTTTTCCTTCTCCTTCTCCTCCTCTCTTTCTCCTGCTCCTCTTCTCGTGCGGTTCGAGCGATGGCGGCAGCATGAGCCACGTTCAGCTTGTTGGCTTCCAGGTAGGCCATTTCTGCCCCGATGTCGCTGTTGATGGCGTCATAAAACAGACCTAAGAACACAGCCAGAGTGATGGTTTAACAGATGTCGGTGAGTCAGCATTCCACAGAACAGATTGAGATTCCCGCTCAAGGAGCACCTGCCACAGAACGATGGCTGCAGTAAAAGGCTGACTTTTACAACATCAAATAGCACCTATAATTGCACAAACAGACCGTACCCTCCATAGCTGCCCAACACAAAACCGTGGCATGGACTAAAAGCTTGACTGACCTCAGGAATATTACGCCCTCTCAGAGAACTGCAAGGCACTGCAACCATCATCAGAGACACTGGTAAATAAAAAATGCTCTCTGAAAGCTGACATGAAACAGATAAAGTTACTGGAAATCAGTCACTGAGGAATCCTCTGTGTTTGGCATGGAGCTTGCCATACCGAACATGTCAAATGCATTATATTTTATGTCAGCAACAAATGCATGGGAGACAACTCTATCCGCTGGCTCTCAAAGATATATGGTCACATGCATGATTCCCCAAATCTCTGGTCATCCCAGTCTCCAGGACCTGATTTGTGGTCTTAAAGTCTCCAGAATCTCTCACTTGTATTCTCAATGACTCACTGTCTGTGGCCAGGATTTTTGAATGATCTAATACACATTTTTATGAGGGATGGACAATTTGGGGCCAGTCGGGGTTCCACCATCACGCAAGGCTTCTGAATTACTTAAGATTTTTGTTTTCATCACTTTTTCCTTTGTTTAAATTGGACTGCGTGATTGCAGCATGATATATTTGTATAATTTCAAAGTGCGCACTTGACATATAGTTGTATCTTCTCCTCTGAACTTCGTTGTAGTGAGGTGCAAACATCATGTAATGCACAGAAAATTCAGGAATTGATCACTGAATCATGGAAATGCCTTTACACTCGGTATAATGATGAAAACTGGGAAATCAGGAACATGATCATGACTGCAACAATTTCCACATTTAAACCTGTGTATTTTTTTAGCATGATGTTCTGAAAAGCAACTTTATCATCAAATGGTCCATACAAACTAGAGACAGGTGCTTTTCTGTTCTTCAAGTAGGAGAGTACACGGGAGTAACTGCGCATATTGCTGGCACTTGTTTTATAAAATCACACCCGAGGAAAAAGAAAACAAATTGTGTTTGGTGTTAAGGTTGGTGGGTATGTAATATGTATCTGTGTTGTCTATTTTTCGTTTTCTCTGTTTTTTATGAGAGTGTTATTAGATGATAGCTCACCATGTTTTTGCTTTAATCTTTTTTTTTTGTCCGTTACCTGTTGTCAGCTGTAAATCGGCTTTACACAGCATCAGTAAAAACAGCTCAGGTATCATATCCACAAATTTCATGATTTTTGTTTAATTTGCCATATTTAATATACCGTGTTTATCAACACAACTGTTGTTATTCTACATTTTGACTACAGCCATTTTAGACTACAATTTGTTTTAAATGTGACTGATGAGGCATCACATTTTCACCTTTAAACCTGTTCCTCTGTTTACCTGCATGCAAAAAAACACAACAAACAAACACACAAAAAAAACACACTGCCAATTCATTCCCTACCTAAAACAAAAGCAGCACAAGACAGTTTACGAACACACAATTTCGTTTCAGTTTCCAGCTGACTGTTTCATTTAAGATTTAAGTGAAAGGAGGAAAACAAACACACACACAAAAATCAGTAATCCTGCAGAACAGCAAACACTGACGATGAACTCATTAGCAAACCACCCACCCAGCATGGTCCAGGCTAAGATGCTCTTGGGTTCAATGTTAGTGGCCGCTTCAAAGAAAGTTTCTGCTGCCGCATCGTTCCGCTCTGCCAGTGTGCACACCACGCCGTACAGCATCAGCCTGCAAAACAGCATCAGCAGTCAGTGAGGAAGCTCTCCACAGACTCCTGTCTTCAGTCGTGGGCATGAGGGCAGAGGACCCATCCAGTTCCTCCCTCAGGACTTCCTCAGTCTGTATCCAAGACTTCCACCCAAACTGTACCCCAAATGAAGGTCTTGGACAGGATACGCCGCTTCCCTGCGTGCGCGTGCACCGCACGTGCTTACAACCGTTGCAGACGTGCGATTTTCGCACTTTTTTATTTTATTTTACGTGTCCTAATATAAACCTAACAAGCAGTTGTTATATATCAACGGAAAGGGTAAAGTGCGAACTTTGTAATGAGCATAGAATTAAAATATATTTTTTGGTAAAATAGCAATGTTTTTTTTACGGAAACAACACAAGTAAAATGTAGGAGAACACAATCTAGTTTACATTTGTTTGGTTAGTATGACAACAGCAAATGAGGAAGAAAAGGGGCATAAAACTTCGCTCTTACTTTGAACAGATGCAGAGAAAGCATGAGGTATTCAATATGTGTAATCCAAGTGAATTCTTTTTTTTTTAAGGCATTTAAATCATTGCACACAGTACACACTTTTCACTGTTTTTTGTTTCAGATGATACGACTTATAAAAACTATTAAATACACAGAGCAAATAAAAATGAGCTCAGATTCTTTTCGAAAAACGTGTACACCTTTACCCCCTCATTTCTGAACTACTTTACTGAACCAGTTCTAAAACCACATGTCATTCTCCTTCTGCCCGATATGTTGGTGAGGCAGGAAATTCCACACGTGCCTTACAGTGCCAGACGGGTCTCTTTGTTTCGGACTGCTCTAAGGTCACAAAGGTCATTGTTCGCTAAGGTGCTAGTGCATGTAAACTTACCCTCCCAGTGGCTAGAACCCTGTTCTAAATATTTATGGCAGCTGCATCCCCTAGACGGTAGACGAGAGAGCATGGGAATTTTTTATAGTTGTGCCGTCACGGAGGCACGGCACGTCCAGGCAGTACTGCAGTGCTGCCGTCACCAGTGCACGGCTCGTCGTGAACGGGTCGACAGAGTACAATGGAAAAAATGAGAGGGAAAAGCTGACCATGGCAATAAAGTGAAGAAGAAGGAGATGATTAAAGACAGAAGAAAAATAGTCAGATCAAGCTGAAGTTGATGACTTAGGTCATGAGAATATGAAATGTATCTCAACAGAGGTGAAGAGACCTGCATAAGGCTGAAAAGTTTGAAAGTAAGTAAAAATCACACACAACAACAATAACAAAAGAAGGAAGAAAAGGCTGACAAAGAAGAAAGAAGAAAAGGCATCTCCACTGTATCATACACTGTGAGCATTTTGGAATTCTGGTCAGTGCTACACCTTGAGTAGTGTAGCACAAACAGCTTATCAGAAGGTTACCTTGGAAACATTGTTGATGTAGAGACAGAAGGTACCAAAGTCAAACCAGTTGTCTGCGTTGGCCTCCTCACGGATTATCCTCTGCAAAACAGACAGAACACTTCACATCTAAAGACAGTGCAAAACAAAAAACAACACCCCCCCCCAAAAAAAAATCTAAGCTGTTCTCTTTCAACTTCGTTGCTCCGTTTTCCCCCCCACAGGAGCAGCACAGGTGCATCTCCCCTGATCCCTGACAGTCATTCCTGCCATGCCCTGGGTCACAAACAGGTTTCCATCAGACTGCAGCACCAGCTCATTTGGAGATGCTCTCCCCTCTACTTTCTTTAAGGGGTTGCAGTCCACAGCTGGTTTTATGACACAGGTTGGTTGTTTACATATGTGTGATACTGGACACTTGGTGATACTGCCTGGCTGTTGCTTACTGATTTTATCACGTGTCACGTCACATTAGTATGACTTTGGGCGACATGACTTTTCCTTTTTCTGCAGACGGCGAACACCCGAACACCCCAGTCATGCTGAGGAGAAAATGATGTCAGGTGACTGTGGACCAGAGAGGCCAGATCAGGGCTGAGAAAAAAGGTCCATTTTTTTGTCTGAATCATACTTGTTTCACACACACACACACACACACACACACACACACACACACACACACACACACACACAAACACAACACAACACACACATACACACACACACACACACACACATACAAAATACAACACAACACACACACACACACACACACACACACACACACACACACACACACACAAATACAACACAACACAACACACACACAAACACACACACATACACACACACACACACACACACTCACACACAACACACACACATACACACACACACACACACACACACACACACACACACACACACACACACACACACACACACACACACACACACATATACATACACACCTTACACGGAATACCTTGTGACGACACAACTTGACATACCATCTCACTTTGCATCCCTTATGAGGACATGAAAGTGAAAATGGTGTCAACTGTACTAATTTCATGGCAACAATGCAAGAGAAAGATATCGAAGACTAACAATTTTACCTTTTTCATTTTACACATCCCACACACCTGCCCCCTCCAGGTTTGAAAAGTGTGTAAGTGGACTTTGCAGCACTTTGTTTTTACTTCCAAACCCTCTCAGGACATGAGCCCTTCTGGGGACACCATATGTTTAATGGAAATGCCTCCTCTCTAGAAAAAAAAAAAAAAAAAAAGGATAGACTACTCACACACACACATACATTGTGCCTGTCTGCACTGACCTCTTGATAGTACTTGGTGGCCAGATCAAAGTCTTTGTTGACCTCGGCCTCACGGGCGAAGTGCTTCAGCTGTGCGCTGGTGGTGAGGGGAGGGGGATAGGGGGCTGGTCCTCAATCTGCAGAACTTTGTTCAGAGACTCGTGCATTTGGTCCACCAGGTAGACATACAGCTCACTGAGGAATGTCTGCCACACAGAGAGAGTTCTGAATGAGCCTGGT
>JADBJO010000506.1:530000-535346 GCA_016801955.1 Conus betulinus | reverse complement strand
AAAAAACTCAGTGAAGTGCTTCCCGATGATCCTAAACCTTTCAAACATAAATGAAGACAGTGTGGGCTAACTATTACATTTGTTGATAGTGACCATTTGTGTGGTGTGTGGGTGTGTGTGTGTGTGTGAGCTCGTGATTTCAATGAGAAAACTGAACTGTACCTTGTTCATTCTTACCCGGATTACCTGCATGGAAGACAGGTGAAATCCACACTGACTTTCCTTTGAAAAGGCTGCAATTATTTATTTCTGCATACTGTGGAAACATCATTGTCTGGATTATTTGTGAAAAAGCTCTTGAGAATAACAAGCAGGATGTGCCACCTGTTTTCACCTGTTATTTTCACATTCTGGACAGGTAAACCACCTAATCAAACACTCGCAAGCATACAAGTTCTGTTTTGTAGTATTCTTTATTCAATTAATAACAATTTTTATTCAGCATTTCATGTTCAAATACTAACTGTTGAAAACTTATGCACATTATACAAACATAACCTTTTTTTCAAAACTTTCCTTCTTTTAATTCACCAGACAATGGACTTAATAGTATGTTGTTCAGTCAGAGTAAGGGTTAACATGTGGACCACTGCCAGGTGATGAAGCCCTCCACTTTTATTAATTGCGTCTCTTTGACGAAAGCACAGTACCAGCCCTTCCAAAATTATTCTTTTTGAATATTTCTGTTCGAAAATTGTATCCGCTGCTGTTTATATTTCATAGTCTGCTTTCTTTCTAAACGTTTGGCATGTTGACCAGTCTGCCCTTCCATTTTCAGCAACTTTTTATTTGCTTGCATTGCAATCCGCTTTTTCTGCTTTCCTGAAAACGATTCTGCTGCAGGGAAATGAATGAAGAGGTGTGACGATTGCTCACATTGATTTGCAGAAATAGCATGGCTGTTTGTATGTTGTCGGTGATTGATGTGCGAGACCCAGTCAGAACCTCTCCGTTCCACTGAAGCAACCATGATAGAGAAGGACAGGTGTGTAACCCAAGGGTAGTCCTCTCTCCCTTCCCCCCTCCCCTCCCCCCCCCCCCCCCCCCAAGCCAAAAAAGAAAAGCAGTGCAAGTATGCGGAGAAGTGTCTCTGTTTTGTGCAATTAAATGCCTGTATAATGCTGATGCTTGGTGTGCTCACATGATTTCAAAATACCGCTTGGACTGCTGGAAAGAACTTTAGTCTTGGGGAATTTTCATTATTAGATGATCTCCTAATGATCCCACATGGAATTGCCAAATTTCTTTCTTGACCTTTTTTTTTTTTTTTTTGATGGATTTCAAAAGGACTTCGTAGAAGGATGATTCAGAATTAAAGGACTTCTGCACCATTTTTCAAGTTTCTGGTGGACTATAAAGAGACCATGAGTACTGCAGGCAATTGAAAAAATAATTTTTGACTGAGATAAGCTGTTTTTTCTCTCCCTCTCTTTGTCTCTGCTTACTCATGCACAGGCCACTCCTTTTACACCCATTATTACACCCAAATGTGGGTTGACTTCAACGCCGTGATAGCCATGATATGGCCCTTTGCAGTCAGCTGGGCTATAAACAACATTACCTTACCTCACTCATGCAGTTGCAAATACAACTTTTTTCCCCGTGTTAAGTAAGATGTTGTTTGTGTGTGTGTGTGCTTTTGTTGTTGTTGTTGTTTGTTTGTTTCAGTTAGATTGCTAATGGTTAGCATTTTAAAGATGAATTCCTCTGTCATAGGATGACAGCTACAGAAATGAAAGAAAGTAAATTTAGCTTCTCAAGGACATTAGATTCCTTGCTGTGTTATCAGACATACAGACCGCAAAACACACATTCCCTGTATAACCTGTATAAGTTATGTCCATCATTAATCCAGCTACAGTCATTTTTTTTTTTTTTTTCAAGTTCCATACACTAATACCTAAGTCTTCTAGACTGCTAGACAAACCGGAGTGCTGTTGTACACAAATTTCCACAAACCTTCCTGTCAGAACCGCGTCGAGTTGTATGCAAATCATGTGTGTGGTTTGATTTAGATGCGTCCGTTTGTGTATCGCTGATGTTTATGGCTGACCATTGTGGACAGTCACCTGACCCAGCACATCCACTCAGATCGCCATATCCAGAAAGTTCATGTAGACTGACTGTAGAAACCGCTAGGAGGCAACGATTCTGTGCATACTGCACACTGCTCATGCTTACTTTACTCATCTTTTTGAAGAGCAGGAAGGCATCATGATGCATACTGAGTGATAAGTTGCTTGACATTCAACATCATTCTGTTATTATCATTATCACTTTTGCTATTATCATTATGATTAAGAATATTTATAGTCCCAATCAAATTAATGCTCTAGGTGTTTTTTTACAATCAGCAGCTACACATACTAAGTTTCAGAAAAAAAATGAAATAGATCAGGTAGCAATACACAAAACATATGCACAGCCAAGCACATTTTTGCATACACATGTGTCAACATTCTTCCCGACTATTCCAACCTGCTGTCCTATTAGCACCTGTAACAAACAAAAGCATTTTTGCAAAAATGATGTCAAAGAAACGGCCTTATCCCAAATACATATCACTCAGTGGAATGACAAAGGAAATGCTTAGTGCTCAGGCAGACAAAGGAGGCAAAAGAAAGAAAAGTTTCCAGGTTTGATCCAAAAGAGGGCAGAATGCTGTCCATACCGTTGGGGATTGGGTTTTGGGATGTATGATCAAAGACACAAGCGTTTTCCCATGGGCTGCTTCAAGACTTTGATCCAAGCTATTTCACTGGATGTAATTATTAATGTTTATATGGTAAAGAAATCAGAATTTTCATTTAATCCGAGTTAGACATTGGTTGTGTTACAGATGGGTCTAGATTGGCATTTTAGGTTATGAAAAAAAAAACACGAAATTTTTAAGTCTTAGGATTTTGAAAATTGTAAGTAGTTCAGTTTTTAACATGCTTGCAGCCCTGATGTGGCCCCTGTAGCTGACTTGGCTATAGACATTTGACTTGACTTGTCTTCACCACATCAGAGGATCAGAGTTATTCAAGGCAGTTTCCCTTTACACTCGTTTAGTCTACCTAATGTCCAAGGCATCATTGTTGATAAGACACAAATCTTGTTCTGCAGAACATTGGTTGACGTCTACTTGTAGAGGCCACAAAACAGGCTGATGATCAGAAGAATGAATGCTTAACACAGTCTGGAAACATACAAAAGATCTATATGTCCAAGGTATATCTTTGACTTGGCAGAAGGAAAGGGAGACAACACTGACTGGATGAGAAAAAAACTGGTGCCTACAACACAGCTTACGTATGTCTTAGTTCTCTCTCTTGAGTATTGACCAAGATCGACTGTCAGTACTTGGTCAGCATTTTCTGCTTTTACATTTGCATATCCCATAGTGTGTAAATGGGACAGGCCACTCGTATCAAAGATTGCTCAGTCTGTAATTTCTCCTCTTCAGGCCAGCTTACTTCTAACTTGAGTAAGCATCTGCTCCTCAATCCATTTTAAAGCCCAACGACACCGCTTCCCACATCCATACCCTCTTTCGTCTCATTCTGTCCCAGCTATGTGCTGACCTGGCACTGTAGTGGCTGGAATGGGTACCTGCGCTGCATGATAAGTATTGAGTGAAGCACATGCACTAGATCACTTGTCTTTCATTCCAGTACAAATTCTTTCACTGTGCCAGCCCGGCTGAGGCCATGGGAACAAGGCTTGATAAGTGACATGTTTGTTTGGCCTTTGTGACTTGTTCTGCTGAAGAAGACCAGTAGGTCGAAGTGCAGGCTGAAGACCAGTAGGTCGAAGTGCAGACAGAGGACCAGTAGGTCAAAGTGCATTTTGTCCAATTCGTAATGAGTTTGTTCTGTTGGTTGGGTGGCCCAGTAAATCTGTTTTTGCACACATATTTTGGTTGTGTGTTTAAAATATAATGATGTATAATGTCAGAGGAAAGAAGAATAAATAGAATTTCGTGGAATTGAACTAACAAATAAACAAATAAAACCCAAACAAGCAAACAATCCTCCCCTCTATACACACACACACACACACACACACACACACACACACACACACACACACACACACACTCACTCACACACATGCACACACTCTCACTCACTCACTCACACTCAAACACATACACCACACACACACACACACACACACACACACACACACTCAAACTGGAAAGCTGACATATCCAAAATTTAAAATGTGACACTAACCACTATTGGTCAAATGATCTGACATACACCACTATGGATATATTGCAAAGAAACTGTCAGAGCCAGTCACACCACACGTGTGCACACACACACACACACACACACACACACACACACACACACACACACACACACACACACACACACACACACACACACACACACACACACACACACACACACACACACACACACACACACACACACACACTGAGAGAAACAATAGAGGGAAAAAAAAAACAAAGGGAGATAGAAAAAAAAATGCAGGAAAAATATCTCCATGTAGTCTGGAAACTATAATCAAAGAGAGAGAAAGACTGAGAAAAACAAGGGCAGAGAGAAAAACAAAGAGAGATAGAAAAACAAAGAGACAGGAAAAAATATCATGTCTTGAAACTACAGTCTATGTTTGAAACATCTGACGTACATTGATTGCACCAGTGGTGTAGAAAAACAAGATTGACGAGGTGGGGGAATGGATGTAGAACAATCATTTACCCACTTGTCTCTGTCTTCAGTGGCACATGTATTCATGAGAAGAGAACTTTGATCAGAAAACCAGCAGGCTTTCCAACTCTGGAATGCTTGGCAGTAGTCCAGACCCTAAACAGACCTGCACCCAACCCCAAACTTAACCTAATCTAACTGGTTTCTGTTGAAATACTCGAAAGTAATTTTACATGCATAATGAAACTGTAGCACTGTTTCAGCTTTGGGTTTACTTGGCTCCAGAGAATATTTAAAACAGAATATGGCCAGGTTTTCTTCCTCAGTCAGGCTCAGCTAATATGGGCAAGGTTTTTTCCCCCTATCAGGTTCCGCTAATATGGCCAAGGATTTTTTCCCTATCAGGTTCCATTAATATGGGCAAGGATTTTTTCCCATATCAGGTTCCACTAATATGGGCAAGGGTTTTTTCCCCTATCAGATTCCACTAATATGGGCAAGGTTTTTTTTCCTGTATCAGGCTTCGCTAATATGGGCAAGGATTTTTTCCCTGTCAGGCTCTGCTAATATGGACAAGGATTTTTTCCCCTATCAGGTTCCACTAATATGGGCATGGATTTTTTCCCCTATCAGGTTCCACTAATATGGGCAAGGGTTTTTTTTCTCTGTCAGGCTCCGC
>JADBJO010000506.1:522500-525000 GCA_016801955.1 Conus betulinus | reverse complement strand
CTCTCTCTCTCTCTCTCTCTTTGTAAAGGTTAACTAAGAGATGGAGAGGACACTCAGTTGCTATGCATCCACACCTCCACTACTATCCATAACACAAAGAGCTCTGTCTGTCTGTCTCCCCCCCCCCCCCCCCCCCCTCTCTCTCTCTCTCACACACAGACACACCCTCTCTCTCTCTCTCTCTCTCTCTCTCCCACCACCGTTGGTACATGCACATGTTTACACACACACACACACACACACACACACACACACACATCTTTGAGTATTCAGTCATTCATGGTAATGAGGTCTGGATGCAGCTGATCATGATGCCCGCCAGTCCGCCACAGTCTTCTAGCCTTGTATTTGGCTTTGGAATGAAAAGAAAATAATGCCTTCATTTCCTTCAGGATTAACCCTCGTCAGACTTGCACCGACCATAACAAGAATGTCTGTTGCCTCATATTGTTTCCGCCATGTGCAAGCTGTCGTGAGCACTGATCTCTCAGCCATGCCAGAGAGCTTGTCAGACCTCATGAAGCCGCCGCAGACCATGTGCTCGGCTAATTTTATCGCAGCGGTGATTGGCTAAACTGAGGTTGCGCACACTAGGGGGTGACAGACTGGAGTGGAAAAGTCTGCTGTGTGTGCCCTCTCTGTTTTTCATTGCTAATTTCATAGATGATTTGAAAATAAGTCTCTTGTCTGTCATTTTGTATGTATGTTGCCCCATTCTTCTTAGAGAGATGTCTGTTTATACCTAGTTTGCGGGACGCTTTACATGAAAAATATCAACAACAACAAAAAAAGTTCATCTTTGCATTATAACTACTGCTGTTAGCATCAGAAGATAAATATTGGAACCTAAATCATGAAAGCTGTCTTGTTGTACCTACAGTTAGTCATTGGCAATTGATGACACTTAGTTCCTGCCAAAGATTGTCCTCATTAAACTAGTGATTTTTTTTAGATTTCAAGTTGCATGTAGCACTTCATTTTCAGTCAGCCACTGGTAAAACAACAACAACAACAACAAACAACAAACAAACGGCAGTTAATGGGCAATAATCACAAGATTTGGGGTTTTGTCATCATTTAAGATTGATCCCCAGTATACAGAAACATGACTTGAGTCAATTAGACACAAACGATAAAAAGAACAACTTGATAGAAACTTTTTTTTCTTGATTACTGTGACAGTTCAGATCAGATAAACTGATCTATAATCAAAACCAAAAAAGGGTAAGTTAGAGGTCTTGGTTATTGATTCAGGCAGTTTATTTAGCACCTGATTCAAGCTTAACACTGAAATTTAGAAAAAGTGGTTGAATTTTTGTTCAGTTAGTTGTGATTTTAAAACATGAATGTTTACAAAAAACAAAACAAAAAAAAGAAGGGAAAAAAAAAAAGAAGAACCTGTGTTCATACATACATGCCCCCCCTCCCTCCTCCAGCCTCTCTCTCTCTCTCTCTCTCTCTCTCTCTCTCTCTCTCTCTCTCTTTGTTTTTTTTTTTTTTTTTTTTGAGGGGGGGGAGGGTAATTTGATTTTGTTTTTTTTCATGGGATGTCCAGTTGACAAATTAGTGAACACGAAGTTTTGCACTTCTGTCTCAGTGCAAAACTGAATGCTGCACAGTGGTTTCAATCTAAGAGAAGATAGTTGGGGACGCTTGCAATCCTCTAATCTTAAAAACATGAATAGATTTAAAGATTGCTTTCATAAATGGGTGCTGCTCTGTGGTGACCAAAATGTGAAATGGCCAGTTGTAACAGTTTCCAGCTGTCCCTCAGTATGGTTATCGTAATAAAGTTTTATTTACAGGAAATACCCACAGGTGTTTTTTTTCTCACCCTATGCTTTTGCTTCAGTCAACTTTCGGCCAAGATCTGCTTAAAAAAAAAAAAAGAAGAAAAAAAAACAACTCCTACAAATTTTGATAAACCATTCTCCAATGAAAATAGTGCTTTCACCTTTTGATCTCAACCAGTAAGCATACAACAGGAAACAAAATGTTATTTCAAATGGCTGCAATTTTCTTATGAGTAAATTTGCATGCCCCCAGTCTGGTTGTGCACAATGTTTATTCACAAGGTCTAACCAGCTGGTAACCCAAATTACTTGTTTTATTTTCAAAAAGATTAGTTTGTGCGTATTGTTTACATTTTTCCTTCTGACAACAGGACATGTTATCATCAGCTTTTTTTTTGTCATCGTTGTCGGGGGAAAAAGGCGCAACATTTATTATAAGTTTTGCTATGAGTTAGGTATGTAAACAATATTATAGATCAGCTGAACATTTCAGACAGTTAAGAAAATAAAGAAATAAGCATGCCAGTTTGACTTTTCTGCATGCCAGTTTTGATTAATTTTTTGTTGCATAAAATATTATATTGCTAATCTCCGTGATTATTTCGCCTCACTGATAATATAAAATCGAAATGAAAACTTGATGAAAATATATTTGAAAGTAGAAAATATGTTATTTTGTGATGTGAATCCAGTGCTAAAGACCACGG
>JADBJO010000506.1:507500-517500 GCA_016801955.1 Conus betulinus | reverse complement strand
GTGTGGTGTGTTTACTGCAGGTCATTCTGTGCCCAACCTGACCCAGCCGGTGGTGCTAGTTTTGCGCACAGGCAACAGGCGTCGCCCCATCACTGCTGCCTACTGGGACTTCTCTGCCAATGGTGAGTAGTCAGCATTCCATTTAATCAGGTGAAGATACACTTAAGTATGGGAGTATGTGTGAAGCAGAGGTTGAGTGTGGTGGGATCCCCCTTTTTTTTCATTCTGAGGTTTCTACAGACACAGCTGACTAATGGAAACATTGATGGAGGGATAGAGAGGGCGATCATCAAGCCTCATTAAATTTGCCAAAAAAAAAAAATACCCAGGGCATTCATAACCCCTCTCCCCACACCTTCACTTTCTTTTTTCTTCTGTGTAAGTAGTGAATGAGGTCCACAGTGTGTGTATTCCCACACCCCTTCTAGCAGTACATTCAGAAAATGGATGCAAGCCAGAACTGCCACGTGCTATGCTTTTGGTGTAGCATGCTACGATGTGATTGACAGTGCTACACTTTGTGATGTGTTCTTCATTTTGCTTATGAATCTCTGAAGTCAGAAACTTGGGAGAGGCTTTTTGAACCAACCTACATTATGCTCAAGGATAGCCAGTTGTATTTTCAAAGCCTTTTGCTATAGAAAACCTCTCAGGCCCTCTCATTCCCCCCCCCCCCTTGCAGTGTAACAGAGAGATTTTGTGAATTATGATTGGAATGACAAAGTTGATGCAGATGATGGCAGTATTAATGATAATGTCTGACTCTGTTTTATATCAGATGGACTTGGAGACTGGCGTACCGATGGTTGTGAGATCATTGAACGAAAGGGCAACCACACATTGGTGCATGCCTACCATCTATCATATTTTGCCATTATCGAGGTAAAGCCATTGCCTGGTTTGTATACTATGTTTGTGTAGATCAGTGGGCAGAAGCGTTTAAAGTATGAGAGAGAGAGAGAGAAAAATCCATTTTCTTTTGTATTTCATATTAAACTGAGAACATGAATCTAACATCACCTTGTACAGTTCTAAAAACAGAACAAATTACATTTACAAGGTACACTTAATAGCAGTTTTATTTCACATTCCTGCTGTAATTTCACAGGTCTTTTATAGTTCTGTATTTGTTCAGTCCTTTTTTGAAGCTTGCATTCATTAGTGATAACTTTTCATTAACAGTTGAGAAGATTGTGTTTTGCCCGTGAGAACAAGAAAGCAGAGCAAGTCTTGGGATCAACCCTGAATGGCACAGCCCTCACCCCGGCAGACCCTACATGATATGAGTGGGAATGGAATTTGCCCATTTGCTCTTCTCTCCCCCCTCCCTCCCATCCTCTTCCTATCCTCTTCTTCACCCTTGGTATGTGTTCTCAGTTTTTTCAGGGTTCATTCTGGTTGGAAAAATGTGATGTGCCAGGGAATTTCTCAAACATTTTCCTTGTCAGCTGGAAGTTGTGGAAGAGAAACATTCAGTAAAAAAGCTGAGTAAAGTCTGGAATTGACTTGGTTTGGCAGACTTTGTTTTGTCAGTGAAATCACCTAAAAGAAGTAAGCGTCATTTCATTTCATGGCACACACACATGTGAACCCCAGAACACATGCATAGATTATTCTCACTGTTTCACCAGTTTAACTGGTTTGCATTTAGAGATTGGACACACTACTTACAAACATATTTGAAATCCCATATTCAAGGGCATTAATTCCTGTTTAAAATGTGGTGGAGACTGGAAAATTTTTAAGTCGCTGGAAAATTCAGGGAATTCACAAATTAGAAATCAGCATTCATTTTGCTTTTTGTCATGGAGGTTACATACCTGGAGCCATACAATCTTATTTCAGCTTTTGTTGTTGTTGTTGTTGTCACAGGATGTGTCCGAAAAGCCGTCTGTCATTGTGATGGAGCCCATCATCTACGTGGGCAGCGCCATCTGTATCCTGTGTATGCTGCTTGTCTTCATCACTTACATTGCTTGCTTCAGGTCAGTCAGTTGTGCTCTTTGTTTGGTTGGATTATTGGGGGGGGTGGGGTGGGAAGGGGAGGGGAGTTTACGATTGGTTTTGGTGTGTTTTTTTTGCTGTCGTTTTTTTTCTCTTTGTTTTGCTATTGCATATTTGCTTGTTTTTTGGCTTTGGTTTGGTATTGCGGTCATGTGTTTTATTTTGGGCATTCTTGTCTGTAAACTTACTCTGTAATGTTGGAATGATTTTTACTGAGAACTAGCCAAGGTGTGAGTGTTTCATGTCTTTATGTGTACATTGATACGAATGCGCATCCTTGTTACAATGTTTCAGCATGTGGCTATGTATTCTTATGTGTGTGTGTGTGTGTGTGTGTGTGTGTGTTTAGGCTCATGCAAATCTGTACATATGTAGACATAGGTATGTGTGTCTGTCACAGACTTTGGCCATGGAACAAAAGACAGGACTCATTTTTCAGTGTAACAATAGTGAAACGGCAAATCTTGCCATTCAGAGTGTAAAAAATAATAATGCAACACAAAACAGTGCAATACAATCCCTGTGTGTGCACAGAATCATCCTGTGCCCGAAGAAGAAAATGAAGCACTCGGTGATCAACCTGAGCCTGGCGGTGATCCTGATGCTGCTGGGCTTCATGGTGGGCATCAACCGCACCGACATGCCCATCCCCTGCCAGGTGACCGGCATCTGTCTGCACTACTTCACGCTGGCTGCCACCTTCTGGATCACCATCACGGCCAAGTGAGTGAAGCCCTCAATAGTCAGCTCACTGCCATTTCTAATCTGAGTCATTTTGTTTATAGATGTCACTGTCATTTCTAATCTTAGTAATTTTGTTTATGAATGTCAGACTTTCATATGTATATATATTGTTTTCTTCAATATTTCTCTAATTCAAAAAGAAAAGAAGAGAAGAAAATAAACAACAAGAGCAACAAAAAAAAAAAAAATCTCTGAAAGAATTAATTTAAGGGAAAAGGAGAAGAAAAAAAAGTTATATCTCTTCTCTCTCCTCTGAGAGAAAGGGAGAAAAAAAACATCAGCCTATTACAGATGCATATGTTCTAATCTGAATATAGTTTTTTGATTGCAAGTGCACTATCTCAGGGTTTTTTTTTCCTTTCTCAACTTCAACATCAGCTTCCCACGCACAGTTGTCTCATAAATTGTCACTGAACCTTCAGGGGAGTGCAGAAGCACCCGTACGGTGTGCTTAACTTAGTGAGCCATGGTTATCAGTCCAGATATGCCTTGATCACAAACTGTCCCTTATTCTGTTCAAGAGACGGTCGTCTATCACTGTCATGTATAGTCACTCTCAGTAGAAGCTCTGGAATAATACTTTCAATGTATCATCAAATCAAGGCAGGTCACTCTTGACTAGTAGTGTAGGGTAGAGTGATAGTTACATGGTATTGGCCAAAGGGCAGTATAGGGTGAAATGAAAGTTGAAATGTTGACTAAAATTTCATATCATGCAACTCTCTTGAAAGTGTGTTTGACTGCACAAGGAATTCTCCAAGTAAAAATAAGAAAGGCAACCCTTTGAGTTTAGAAAAACTGAAAGGACTTGGAGATTCAGTTCCTTGTGCCAAAACTGAAGAATACTGGCTGTCATTTTGGCTCAGGTCAAGTTTATAGGCTAGGCAATAAGGAAGACTACACATGTGCTGCATTGCCTAACCCGCAATAACATAAAGATTAGATCACTGTGTGGGTGTGAGGAGGTCTGCTGAAATATTTTTTTTAATGATCACTGTGTGGGTGCGAGGCTTGCTGAAATATTTTTTTAAAATGAGTAAGGCTTACATGGAATTAGTGATTTGTGTTAATGTTTAATGGTCTGGGAGTGATGATGTTAGTGCACATGCATTTTAGCAAGTCATATTCCTGTGTCAAATTCTTCGTATGAATTCATTTGTTGTAAATGTTCCTGCATACTCTAAAATTTCCCACAACAATTGATAAAATGTGATTTTAACTGAATGTAATGTGACAACATTTTGATGACCAGCATGAACGTGAAACATTTCCTTTGGCAGCAACATGTACAAGAAGTTCACCAAAGCAGACCAGCCTCCATCCCCTCCCCCGGAGCCTGTGTCCATGCCATTGCCTCCCAAACCCATCCTGCGCTTTTACTTCCTGGGCTGGGGCGTTCCCATCATCATCTGTGGCATCACCGCTGCTGTCAACCTCAACCATTATCTGGGTTTGGAATAGTGAGTTTGGTTTTCAGTCTGGATATCGGGGAAAGATGCGAGTGGAGTGGTGTGTGTTATAGAGGTGGGGTGGGGGTAGGGAATCTGTGTGGGTTTGCCAGCAGGCTTAAAAACTTGGTTTATTTATGTTACTCATATGTCTTGGTGTTATCCTCTTGCTATAGATCTCTGCATATCTGTTTTGATCCATTTCTCCTCCTTTTTTTCCTTTCTTCTTCAGTGTTCCTGTCTCTATCATACTGTCCTTTTGTCTCACTAAATTTTAGTGTTTTTGGATGGGTTTTTTTCTGATGTGAGTGTTTTTATTCATGACAAGAAAAATAATGTTTTACTAACATTTAATGAACTTACTATTATCAAAGTGATGGGCAGATAGTGGGGAGTGAGGGGGTGATGAAAGAAGACTGAATTAGCCGCATTCACAGTACAGTGGCTTTGTTGCAGGTTGGTCATTGAGTAATAGCAGTGGCATATAAATATTCAGGAAGTGAAGGGGAGGGGGAAAGATTTTAGCCCCTGTTGACCACCTAGAGTTGAGTGTGTATGGCCTCAGATGGAAAGACTGGAACCTTATAGTTGAATCTCATCAGCTTCACGGGTGGGGGCCTCTGGGAGTGTTGCTCAAGTTACCTGATCAGCACTGCAGGTGTCTGTATCTCAAAGTTAGTTGACACTAGAATATATTATGAATGGAAGTGTACAATACCCACTTTGCCAGAATGGAACCCCACTGAATGTCTCAAATTGAGTTGCACTTTAAGTCATGCTCTCATGGTGAATGCAGTTTTGATTGCTTTCCCATATGTATGTCAAAGGTAAGTTTATAGTTTAGTTATCAGTCTTAAAAGTTCATAGGGACTGTCATTGAATGAATGTGGCGATCTCTGGATGCAGGTGCTCACTTACTCCGGCCTAGCAGCTGAGTCGGGGCTTCAAACAGTTGTCAAAGTCCCCAGCTGAAGAGCAATGTATCTGCTGGATGTTGCCTGATGATGATCTACAATGGATTGATTTTTTTGGGCTGTGACAGAAAGGGCCTGATGTGGCTATGTAGAATGAGTGGTTTGGGAATAATGCTATTGACAGGGCTAGGTAGATGATGAAGAAAAGCAAACAGAGAAGTAACAAAAAAGGACTTACATTTTCTTGGTGAATTAAGAAAAGTGAACTGATAAAACACACTCATGATCTGAGGCTAAGATATACATGTTCCAGTTTTTAAGCCTTGGTTTATTAGCTGTGAGAATGAAATAGACTGGAATGAATGTGTGAGGGTGTTTAATAGCAAAACAACTACATGATCCACACTAATGTACACCCCATCTGTCTCCCCCCTCAGTCCCCCTCAGTCCTTCATCTCTCCTTTCCTATCCCCCTCCAGTGCGCACACACACACACACACACACACACACACACACACACACACACACACACACACACACACTTCTCTCTCTCATTTCTCTCACTTGCTCTCTCTCTCTCTCTCTCTCTCTCTCTCTCTCTCTCTCTCTCTCTCTCTCTCTCTCACACACTCACACACACTCTCACACACTCTCTCGCACACTCTCACTCTCTCACTCTCTCACTCACACACTCTCTCTCTCTCTCTCTCTCTCTCTCTCTCTCTCTCTCCCCCCCCACACACACACACACACACACACACACACACACACTTCATTAAACAGATGTGTCCTTGAAGTAGCTCATTAGATCTTCTAATTTTCAGCTGCTTCCTGGCCTGGGAGCCCAGCCTTGGAGCGTTCTATGCACCTATGGGTCTTCTTATCATCCTCAACCTCATCTTCTTCCTGCGAATCTCCTGTGTGGTGCACACCCAGTCGGCCACAGTGCTCAACGACTCCGATGAAACAGAAGAGGTGCACACCAATGAGATCGAGCTGGTGCCCAGTCAGGCTGACACCAACCTGGACGTGCAGAGTGTGACGCACGACCTTGACTCTCATCGCCGTAGTCGAAACGTCAGCATCAATGGCGGTGGCAGCGTGCGGAGAGAAGCGGTGTTGGAGGCAGTATCCGAACTGGTGAGGAAGACGATGAGGATGACAACAGGTCAACAGTCAGTGTTCCCGGATGCAGAGCGGCGCCCCATCACCCAGCTGAGAGCCCTAGTGGCCACACTGTTCCTGTACATAGTGATGTGGGTATGTGGCGCCCTTGCCATCGCCCGCCCCATTCATGCCATCATCCCCTACCAGGAGCTCATCTTCAGCTATCTGTATGGCCTGGTGAGCACCATCTTTGGCATCTTCATGGTCGCCTATTTCTGTTTCACACGCAACGACTCCTGCGTTAGGTGGAAAAGCTTTCTGGGATTTGGCCCACCGCCACCTACACTGGCCCTGTGGCTACCGAGCAGCCTGCACCACCGTCTGAACCCCTCCACTCCTATTGCCCAGCCCAACGGCACTGTGGTGAAATCCAGCAGCAACATGGATGTGTCTGTGTATTCCCAGAAGTCGTCCAACATCACCAAAGCCTGCAATATGAAGAACAATGTCAACAAGCAGACGAACAACAGTAACATCAACCTTGTGTCTTTGCCAGCTTCCTCATTGACTGAAGTTTCTGTCAGCTCTGCCCAGGAGAATGTGCCCAACTTTACAACCCTAGGCAGAACGGTGCTGCCCGCAAGTTCTGGCAGAAGAACCGTCAGCAGAAAGTCATGAACAAAGATGTAAATAAAGACATCAATGCCAGCCTGACAGACAACCTGTCAGGAACAGAAAACAGTCATCAGATGAGTCAGGGCACAGGAAGTGAGGCCAACACGCACCTCAGCATCGAGATTCAGATCCAGCCCAAGGACAGGGGCAGTGGCAAGAACCTGTCTGGTGGAGGAGGGTACGACAATGCCTCTTCCTCCTCCAACCCCAATCTGAACCGTCAGAATCATGTGCATGGCCAAAGTGTGGGCCCTTCATCCTATTCCTCATGTGAACAACACCACCACAGCAGCTCTGATTTCTGCCCATGCCCACTCTCCCCTGGGCTACAAGTCTGATGGTGCTGTGTACAACAGGCATTGCTCCAGCCCGTCTCGTTCTCATGTGTCTCCTGCAGGGTCTCAGCTCTTGGTGGCGTCACAATCGCCACAGCAACCTCAGCTACCTCAGCATCAGCGAACAGCCAGCTCCTGTTCTCTAGGAGCTCATCCCAGCGCCTTCACGCCTGTGCAGCCCCGCAACAACACCTTGCCTCGTCAGAGCAAGCCAGACTCTACCCCATCTCCCACCAACATGCTCTCCAACCCTCCCTCGGAGGGCGTGTTCCCAGCTGAAAACTGTGGTGTTTTTTTGTGGATGGTCCAGCGGGGGTCCCTCCACCAGGGATGGGACAGTACGTGGCACAGGCCCCGCCGTTCACAGGGTACGAACCTTGCATGCACACAAACTACCTCCCATCTCAGATGTGCAATATCCCAGTCAGTCATGCCTACCCCATTTCGGCCCTCCTCATGCCCTGGCCGCTCCATCAGCCCTGTGGTGAGTGGGATGCAGGGTGTCATGTACTACCCCCATCCTCATACTGTGCATAGTCCCGCTCACAGCCATCACACCCCTCAGCCCCTCTCTGGGGACAGTTCTGATGCCAGCAGTCGACACCGCCGCCACTCTCCCGTTATAGCAACAATAGCAGTAACATGCCACACACCACCAGTGGGGGCATCGGTAACACGGGGCCTGCATCAGGACTGGCAGGCAGTGGCTCCAAAAGCCCTGTGGTCTCTCCGATATAACGGCCACTCCATCCTCCCATGATGGGCGCATTGGGCCTCAGGATTCTGATTCCCAGGCCAAAAAGGCTCGATCCATAGACTCTGATCATCATTCTGATCCCACCCACCGTAAAAAGCATCGAACACGTGACAAGTATGGACGCCGTCATGGGCATGGGGGGATGACCAAACAGCGCTCTCTGGGCTGGGAGGAACAGTTCAAAAACCGCCCTGCTAAAGTGGCTTATGCATATGTCAATCACAATTACAGAGACAAGGTGATGACCAAACTCATCAAACAGGCCAGTGAGAGTGACGAGCTGGCCAAAAAGGCTTTTTGGTTGCCGCGCGCGTTGAGTGAGTATGATCGTCTGACGCAGGTGGGTTTTCTGTAACTTGGTGGAAGACTCTTCATCAAGCTCAGAAGAAGAAGACAGTTTCGACAATGTGTGGCTGCCACAGACAAACAACAACTTGGATTTGTTCAAGAAAGAAACCAGTGTTTGAAAGCAATCTTATTGCACTTTTTTTGTGATGTGAACATTATTCAGTTGCGTATAATTGTGTATGCCCTATCGTTATTATTGATGTTTGATGCACATACATGTGTACAGTTTGTAGATCAGAGACAAGTCATCAGCTTCAGTGGAATTTGAAACATAAAACAGTGTAAATGTGTGTCGATTGTTTTGGTGTTTCTGTCGTTATTTAAAGCTCTTTGTTGCTTTATTAAGAACCTGCTGTTGCTGCAGTTTTTTTACTACCCCCTGTTCCTCAGCCCTGGGCCACTCCCTCTTATTTAGAGTGAGGCTGGTCAGGTGTTGCATCACCTGCATCTCTTGCATGTTTCAGTGTGTATATGTTAGTATGTGTACTGGTGTGTGTGTGTATATGCTGTGTGTGTCTGCATGTGCTTAAACTCTTTCATGTGCATGGGTTTGTTAAGGTCATTTGATAAAGATGCTGCAAATGAGGCACAAAGAAAAAACAATCAAGTCATTAATTAAAGGACACAAATCAAAGCATTTTTTTGTGTCGGTATCCAAAGTATTATATTGTAAAGTCCAGAAATCTCTAGCATGTACTATGTTTGCATTTGATTAGTGATGATAACAGGTTAAGACACAAGATTCATGACTAGATATTTAGTGATAGTAAACGTGGTAATAGAATCGGTGTATCTGAGGGATATTTTTAGCATGACTGGTCTGGAGTGTTTTCCAAAAAATACAAGATCTTCGCTAGTGACCATGTTTTGGAAAGCAAAATTCTGTGTGAGAATACGTCTCTAGGAGGCTTTTGAAACAATTTAGTTTTTACACAACTTTCATGCTAGTATTTATTTTTCACTTCATAGTTTTCCCTCAGTTATCTGACTAAACTGTATGCTTGACCCAGCGTGGGTACAGTTGACTTAGACAAGTTAGAGTAATAATTTTACCATATTGAAGTCCATCTCAATCACTGGATGAGTGAGCTCCCTTAGATGATGCATGACACAGTTTGTGTTTTTCACACCCTTTTTGGGGGGTTGTTTATACTGGCTTGGAGCTGTCTACCTTCAATATGTCTACCCCTTTCGACTGTTCCATCTCATTGCCCTTATTGTGAATCCTAGGGGTGAAGTACGCTGTCATTGTTTTTCCATTTCTGTTGGTTGTGAGCGTATGTTTTAACATGTAGAGCGCAGAAGTCGCACAACCTGTATGTGAAAAAGTGCTTGAAATGATTTGGTCAGTATGATGCCTTTAGAGAGAGTTGTCATATGCCTTTAGAGAGAGTTCATACATCTGGAACTTAAGAAGGATAACTGGTCAGTTAATTTCTGTCCGTCTGATCATTTTTATTCACTTTTGAGTTACAGTGCACAGATGAGAAGGCTTAAATTCATTTTAGTAACAGGATAGTGTCCAAACATGTTTGTATGCTTCATTATCCATTTTCTTTTCTTTCTTTTTTTTTTTTGCCCATTTTGGTTTTTCTCAGTTTAAACACATCTTTAACCTTACACGTACTGCAAAAATGGTTTGAACTCTATTCGATTTTTAAAAATGAA
>JADBJO010000506.1:492500-502500 GCA_016801955.1 Conus betulinus | reverse complement strand
GGGGGCATTATGCTCTGTTTACAACGTGCCACCTGGGACTGGGTGGGACCAGTGTTCAAGAGTTGTGTGAATGAGTTTTTTTTTTTTTTTGTTTGTTGGTTTGTTTTTATTTATGACTTTAGAGTTGACTTCAAGCAGTGACAGCCCGGATATGGCCCTTTCCAGTCAGCTGGGCTACAAGAGATATTACTTACTTACGGCAGCACATAAAACCTTTTCTCTTTTTCTTTATTTTCTATCTAATTTTAGCTCATAGAATTGATTTTACGGTAAAATTTTCTGTCAAACTAGATTTGATATGTCACAAAGAAATCTTTTTTTTCAGAATAGCAAAGTGTCAAACAAGCTACAGACACAATCACCATGCAGCCATAAACATTGCATGAACTCAGGGAAAGACTAGCAACTTATACTCAGTGGTGTTTTATGTGATCATATTAGAAAAATGTTAACTTACATTCTGTCAAGATCAGACCCAATTATATGCAATTTCCTGTAAATTCTACCATGCGAAGGAGCAGGTACAAACAGATATAAGTAGCATTTTAAATGTAGACCAAAGATTGGGCATACCAGCGGTATATGTATATCTTGCCAAATATAGTAGAGGAAATCACTTGCGATGAACCAGGCAAACGAAGCCACATGAAAGCAACAAATTAGACAGCTTTACTTAACTCCACAATAACAGGCTTTACCAAACAATATGAATCCGTCAAAAATTTTCCTTTGGGAATAGTTAGAATTGAACAACATCCAATAGGAATGATAGAGTTGGGGAAATCTGGAATGGATGCATCAAGATAAGTGCCATCGGGTTTGTCACTGCGAGATGAGGATAAATGTCTTGACTAAGTTTTAAGTAAAATGCGTTTGTGGTTAAAGGCTTAAAAAAAAAAAAAAGAAAGAAAAAAAAAAGTTGTTTACCTTTCTTGAAACGTATTTCAAAATTCAAGTTGGGTCCAGTTGTTATGTTTCATTTACATCTTAGACGAACTGCAAGTAAGCTGCAGACAGCCCTCCCCTTCACTCTCCATCCTTTCCCTGCCCCACCTCCCTCCCCTCCCTCTTCCCGCTCCCACCCCCCCATTTTATTGCGCTGAGGTCAGATTAGGCAAACTACTGTTGTTGCGTGGTATGCACTTTACCCCATATAAAGAAATCCACAGTTTTATGCTGGAGATTACTATGGTAAAGTACATACATGCTGTTCATAGGAGTTGAATAATGCATAGCATCTAAAAGATTTTAAAGAAACGGTGATTTAAAATCCTTTCTGTGAAGCCTCTTCCTACATAGGATCAGAGCTGTGGTTCTGTAGGACTAGAGCTATGAATCATATCTCATTCCTTAAATGGAAGCAGGGATCAAAGTTTTTCAAAAACTCAAAGAATGAAATAATTTTGAGACATGGAATATATCAAAATAGGGAAAGAATATTTTTTGCGTAAAAATATTACTTGAATATGAAAAAAGGCTTCCATGGGTGCTACAGTAACAACTACAGCAAATAGTATTAAATTAATGTTTCATTATTTTCTTCTTCTGGTTTAACATTGTGTCGTATTATTTGTTTATCATCAGCATTCTCTGAAATATTCTCAGCATATTAGCGTTTTTGTTTTGTTTCAATTTTCATAGGGAAAATCATGTATTCCAGACTTGTAACAGAATTCAGATTTCAAGGATGAAAGACAGCTCATAGAAACTGCTGTTTTATTTGTTAGTTTCACATTAAAACTGCTGGGGGGTTTTGTTGTTTTTTTTTTTAGCACATTTATTTTGTAATGGCTGACATTGCTGTTATATTGATCTTCGGTGAGGTATGATAAAAATTGAGCATTGAATTTACCCTTTGATTTCCATTTTGGCAGACTATTTACAACTTCAATTTGTTTTATTCGCTTTTGTTTTTACTGTGAAAAATATGACTGTGCTCAGCTGTATCTTTCATTGTACAGAGCAGAGTGGTGTTACATAGCATCCAGCTTGCTGCCTGATTCCCTCCTGCCCCGCCTTAGTATACCTCCAGAATTAGTTGCAAGTTGCTCAGTGCCTGTGCCTGAGGTCACACAGTGCGTTCCGTGCTGATGGACGCTGGCCTGATGTTACACCACAAGTCTTGACAGCGCCTGTGTCGATTTTTTCCCCCTCCCCCCTATCTCTGTGATGAAAGCACATAAAAAATGCGTGCTGTTATTTCTTTCCTGCATTTCAGATTTTTTCCCGTTGGTCATTGCTTTTAAGTATTGTTGTCGGTGCTGATAGTAGGTAGTTTTGTCAAGTTTCTCCTGACTTTTGTGTCTATTGCCCTCCAATCCGCCATCTGCTTTGCTGCAAGTTCAGCTCAGATTAGCTATGCAAGTTTATTTTTTTATCCTTTTTTTTTTTTTTTTTACTAGAAGAGAAAAAAAAATGTGTTTAAAAAAGCTTTATTTTGTTGGGCCATTTGTCAGTGAAATGCAGTCATCAATTTATTGGTTTTATTGTTCTTGTAATTGTTTCTGTTTAAATGTAAAGAATGTAATGACTGTTTTTAGCATCAGTTTGCTTTAAGTAATACTTGTAGATTTTGTTTTCATGTGTTTAGACACTCCTAGTCATGTTGAAACCAGTTTTATTGAAATAAAGCACCCCAAAACCACTCTTGCCCAAAGAAGCACTGGATTTGTTTTGATTTTAGATACTATTATGATGTGATGAAAAAGAGATGGTTTATTCATTGGATGAAGAAGGGAACACAGGGGAAAATAGGAGATTATGCACACATGTATTGGATGACAAAGACAGTACAAGGGACAGAGATGATCTATATGGTGATGAAGACAACACAGGGAAAGAGTGATGGTCCATGTATTAGGTGAGGAAGAACCTCTCTGGGAAACAAAAGATCTATAAGAAATGAAGAAGTTGGGTTGTTCGGAAAGGTCATTTTTTGAATTCTGTATTGATGTTGTTCTCAAACATCCACTACCTCTGTCTAGTTGTCTAGTTTTTTTTATCTGTCTGCCTTTTCTGTCCTCCTTTCTCTCTTATGGTTTTTTCTTTCATGCACCTTTTTGGTGAGGGCAGCATGTAAAATTAAAAGCCACCCACTGACTCTGTTTACGCTTGCTTTTCTAAGATTTTGTCCACCCCCCCTCCCCCTCCCCTCCCTGTTTCTTGGTCTCTCTCTGTCTCCTGCTCTCTCTCACAAACACGCACACATACATGTACACACACACATACACACACAAACACATGTGTGCACACATGCACGCGCGCACACACACACATGCACACACGCACACACACACACACACACACAGACAGTCTGTTTTTCCTTTTTTTTTTTTCTGTTTTTCTTTCTTCCTACACACGCACGCACACACAAACACACACACGCACGCACACCCACCCATACACAGTCTGATTTTCTTTTTTTTTCTGTTCCTCTTTTCCTCTTTCTTCTACACACACATGCACACACAACACACACACACGCACACAGTCTGTTTTTCTTTTTTTCTGTTCTTCTTCTTCCTTTGTCAGTATCAATTTTTCTTTCTTTTTTTTTTTTTTTTTGTTTTGTTTCAGTGTTGGTGTACACATTTTGTGGTCATGATTGGTGGCAAAAGTGACACATTGTTATGTACACAGAAAAGTATTTCTGAAAATGTCAAGGAACAAGAGTATTCAGGTGTGTAGAGATCTCATCATTATGTGTGTGTGCGTGTGTATGCATGCATGCATGCATGTGTGTTTGTATGCATGCATGCATGCATGTGTGTGTGTAACTTCCAGACAGGGTTTTTTTTTTGCAATGAATTTGTGTGTATCTTACTCAATATTTAGTAGTTCCAAATCATTAGGAATTAGTGAAGGTCAAAGCTTTATTGCCTTGCTGATTGGATCTTGGCATTGCATACATTTGGATTTAAAAGCATGCAGTGTGTTCAAAGTATAGGTACATGACAACTGTTCTCTGTTCAGCATGGGTCATCATCCTCGTGTGTGTTTTGAAAATCCAGCGGCATGGTTTCAGAACTGTTGTTTTAGTCCTCAGCCGTACCTGGGAGCCACAAGCTGTTACTGTTTGCCCTTGGCCTTGATCCCTCCCTCCTCCCCCTTTGCTGTCCAGCTTAGCTGGCAAGACTGATGGCTTTTTTCGTTTGGTGGATGTGTGGGTGGGACAATATGAATGTTGAATTGTGTGAGAGATTTGCTGCAAATTTCTGCTTCCCCGAACAGTTTTGATTACACAAAGTCCTTAGGAAATCATAGACGGTAGACTTGTGGGGGAATCTTATCAACTGTTCAGATATGTTTTTTCCCCCCTTTTTTCAATGGCAGGTGTACAGAATTCATTTGACTTGAAAATGCAACTACAGGATCAGGATTCCTTCTCTCTCTCTCTCTCTCTCTCTCTCTCTCTCTCTCTCTCTCTCTCTCTCTCTCTCTCTCTCTCGTTCTGTGTTGTGTGAATGTGTGTGTAAGTGCCTGTGCATGCAAATTATTCACCTAATGTAGTATCTGCATTTGGGTTGCAGCTTTTGTTCTTTTAGAGATAATATGCCAGTTTTTGCTTTAATCTGCTTCACTTTTTCTTCCAGTAAGTTGAAGGATGCATTCTTCGTATGCCATGCAATGTATGTAAATGGGATAACATGAAAGTTGTGGGAATGTAATGCTGATCTGAACTGTTCAGAATTCAATATGAAAATGATGATTCAATGCAAGGTTGAGCTTTCATTTGATCTCTTGCTTTTTTTTTTTTTTTTTTTTTTTTTTTTTTTTTTTTAATGAATTTTAAATCAGAGTGGCGTTGCATAAATATTATTTCATTGAATATTTTTTTCAACCAAGGCATGACTAGATTTTTCTTATGATGGGCATTATTCAGCTGGTTGTGAAAAAGGTCAGTTTTTAAAAACCACTGTTGATGGTTCAGATAGCTCACATTCTTTTCATTTGACTACGCACCATCCCTCCCTTCTCTAGGTGAAACTCCATTCAGGAAGTGCATTTGGTAGTGCCTATAATTTTTAAATTGCTTCTTTATTAATTGCCTTCTTTTATATTATGTGGATTGTATTAGGGCAATTTTTTACAAGTTCATCAGTTTAGCTTGACATAGGTTGTGAAAAGCGCCTCGTTTTATATTGATATTCAAAAGATATGTTCTGCATTTTTGTTTGCCCAGTATTTACCTGTTCCATGCATGTTGACTGTTGTGCATATGAACCAGAATGCAAGTACTTTCTTCCACTGAATATTGTTGCAAGAACTTGACGGGGACACAGGGTGGATGATGATGATTCCCCCCCCCCCTGGTTTTTTTTTTTTTTTGTTTGTTTGTTTGTTTTTTTTGTTGTTTTTTTTTTTTAAGGGGGTGGGGGTGAAGAGAGGGTGTCTTGAAATAAGGGACAAAAGTCCCCCAGGCCAGTTTTAGACCGCTTGATCTCTTCCTCCGATCCTTGGTTAGAACTTTGAGATTCACCACTGGCTAGATTTTTGTGTATATGACTGTTCATAATCCCACCATTAAAGTGGCCACTTTTCATCTTCAGGGATGAAAAACAGCAGGAAAAGTTCTGAACTCAGAACAAAGACAGCAGGAAAAGTTCTGAACTCAGAACAAATGTTTGTGATGTAATCTCCAAACGGTGTAGCCTCTGGACAGGCAGTTTTCAGACATTTGACAGAAATGTCCTGCAAATGTCCTATGACATTCCCCATGAGGAAATATTTGAAAAGCATTTCAACAACGATCAGTATTCTCATAATTTTTGTCTACAGGTATTCTAAATTTTGTATATACAACGGTGATCCAGTGTTATGTGTTTATTTCACATATGTTAAATCTGATACAAGACATCAAAGGTGATTGTCAAGTTATATATATATATTCGCATATGTTTAACTCGGATACAAAACATCATAGGTGATTTTCAAGATATTCCCTTACTGGTTATGTGGGAGGGGTAAGCAGAAGGGAAGGGAGTGACTGTTTTCCAGATGTGAGTCTGTTTCAATGCATCCAATTTTGGTTTTTTTTTTTTTTAATTACATTTTCTTTTTGATTAAGCACCTTTGCAACATGCACTAGGCCACAAACATATTTTGTAAATGTGAAAGGGTGATGTTTAGGACTGTTTTTGATTATTTTACCTAGGCAGCCTGTACTTCGTTTATGAAGGATTTGATGGCCATGTCATCACAGTAAAGATGGTTTTGCTTGGAGGTTGTGGCTTTGTTTATGAAGGATTTGATGGCCATGTCATCACAGTAAAGATGGTTTTGCTTGGAGGTTGTGGCTGAAGGCAAACTCAGCCCAATAGCGCTTAGCATTGGGTTTTTTTGTTGGTTTTTTTTTGGTGCTATTTTGCTGAGGGGTCTTTAGTCGGATGGTTAGAGGCTCCCACTATAAGCAGACAACTGTGGTTCAAATCACTGATGGTATCAGAGTTTCAGGGCTTGAGAAACCACCACTGTATATCCAGCAGCGAAATGGGTACCTAATGCAGTTCAGGCCATGTTAAGGCATTAGAAGGAGAGAAGAGGGGACCCTCCCCCCCCCCCCCCCCCCCCCCCCCCCCAAGTGATTTTTGTTTCAGTTTGTTTTGAAGACATTGTCTTCTTTCTAACTGTGTGATTCTGTTCTCAGCTGGAATCGCCATTATGAACAGCGTGGAAGGCAGGCAGTAGAGGAATGTATACATGGACTGTGGGTCAGCATTGAAAGAAACATGTCGGGTCCAGATCCTCCGTGTGGGTCCAACCCCACGTTCTGTCAGAAGAATTTTTTTTGGTCTTGTTTTTTGTTTTTTAGAGACAAGATACCTGCCTGCGGGGGGGGGGGGGGGGGGGGAGACAGATGATACAGGTTGGAGGTAGGGGTTCATGTCATTGCTAAGTGCTTCCACAAACCATGATCACCTGAAGCCTGTGTACTTCCATTTTCTCTTTGTACTGTTGATGAAATAGTGTTCTCTAATATACATTTATGCTGTTTTCCATCATGTTTTTCTTTCTTTTTTCTCTCTCAAATTTTACTGAGCGGTAGGACTAGGCAGAGGGAGGGGAATATTTTTTAACTAAGATTTTTTTTTGTTTACATATTTGCTTGAATTTTTCTTTTTCCTTGGGTGGGAGGGGGAGGGAATATGCTTGCTTTCCTTTTCGCCTGCATTGTGATGTGTGTTTTTGAATTTGCCACTGTGACAGATTACCATTTTAGTAGCTAGGGCTGTTGTATGCATGGTGTTGTGTCTGATGACCAGAGATCAAAATCTGCTTCCAGTGTGGTATATGTTGAGCTGGCAATGGAAGTCATTGAAATGGGATCCATTGTCTTGTCACTTGGGGAGGAGTTAATGTGTTATGTGGGATAAAACTTGTGTGATGGTTTCGTTTGAACCCATGTCCTGTTGCCTGCATTGATGCTGCACTCGTCTCTCTCTCTCTTTCTCATACATCCACACACACACACACACGTATGTATGCACTGGAAAAAATTTTCATATATAATACTTTTTAGAGTGGGTTTGTACTTCTTTCAGCTCGCGCCAACATTTTCAGAATGTTCATTTTGAAAGGATAGTTCGATGTTACTTACAGCCTTTATTGAAGTTACATTCAGTGGTGACTGTACATTGCTTTATTGCACTAAGTGGCCCTCTTTCATGGTCAGACGGATTCTGAACAGAACATTGACCTTATTTCATCTAAAGCTGTCAAAACATGAAGCAAATGGCAGAAAACAAATATCACATCCTGACTCTTCCCCCATAGATAGAAGAGTGACTGACATGCAGATCTCCAAGATATGTGCTGTATCACACCAGTCATGAAAATGAAATAAAGCTATAACCTGTATCTTTCCTCGTCACCCTCCTCTGGCAATGTTAGAGACAGCAATAGACTCCTAAAAATCACATGCATTCCTGCTAACTGTAATCATTTGGAAAGTTCATAGGCTAGGTCATATTTAACTTGCTCTATTTCTTGTATGTATTCTTTGCAAGCTAAAAAACAAACAGCAGAACTTTAATTTCTTTTGATCTCTGAATGTTTGAGGTTGTTTTTTGAGCTGAGTCACTGCCACTGCCCCCCCCCCCCCCACACACACACACACACGCACACATACACACACCTCATCCCAGTTTTTATATGGCGCGGGTAACCAAACAGTCTAAGACCATGACATTGAAGCAGTACGGGAACAGATGTGTTTACTTACTGTGTGTATTACTTATCATTGCAACAGATTTCTCTCTGTCTGAAATTCAGACTGCCCTTCGCTGAGAGAATGCTGCACCATAGTACATCACAACATGTATTCCCCAAACCCCACCCTCCTACCTCTCCCCACCTGCCCTCCCCGTTTTCCTTCTTCCATCCACCCTTGCCTTATTTTCTGCCCTACATACATTCATTTACCTGTCAACACAGACATTCTTCTATGGGATTTTCCCAGGACGACATTGTTGCTGTAGGTTCTTTCACATGTGTGCACAGTGCATATTGCTTTTTCATGTCCCCCCCAAAAAAAAAAGGAAAAAAAAAAAAAAAAATCACATCACCATATAGGGTCTTGTGGAAAAGAGAAAAAAGTCATTCCCATACAAGACTTGAACCTCAGACCCTGGATTCTCTCTCTTGCTAGGCCAGTTTGTTCCCAACTAGATCCCCATTCCTCTGCCAACCCATCGTTAGTGGCAAAGGATGGAGAACAGTACACGGATCAGAGGAAATTGAATTATCGTTACTTAATGGTGAGTGTTGCATCTGACTCCAGTCACATGTCAAGAGGCTGTTCAAGTATGATCTGGGCCTGACTGGTTGGTTTTGCAGAGGATCATTGTTCTGTTGATTCGCTTGGATGTAGGGGTTGGAACTGCCTGCGTTGAGCTATTAACGACAGAATGAAGTGTGTGAGTGCTCTGCCCATGAAATGCAGCCTATAGAGTTATGCTGACTGCATGTGTTTTGTTTTTTGTTTGTTCGGTAGGGGTTTTCTTTTTTATTGTCATCCTCTGTGAAATGTCACAGCCAGTGTTTGTTGTGATGATAAGTGAAAAGTCCTGTTGTTCTTTCTCTCTCTCTCTCTCTCTCTCTCTCTCTCTCTCTCTCTCACACACACACACACACACACACACACACACACACACACACACTCTCTGTGTGCACACATAAACCTAATACTATTTTTAGTGATAACATTTAATGAAAGAACTCATCACTTTTGTGCACGTTCTTCCAACAAACATGTAAGTTATCCAGTACTCTCTCTCTCTTTCTCTCCCCCCCCCCCCCCCCCCCCCCCCCCCCCCCCCAAAGCACACACACACACACAACTCTATACATATATACCACTGTACAAAGCACATTTTCGGAAAGATGTGGAAACAAATACTATGCAGAACCAAGGAACAGAAACAGACAACATATTTTCATGTAGACAGATTCCCATCATGCCTGCTCATGTGGTATAATGATTTCTGTCGACTTAAAGGATTCATCATTTCACTGCATTGGTATTTTGGACCAGGGGGTATTTGTGAGACTTTAATGCATGCTATTGATGAGTGTGCCATGAACTTATGAAGTCATGAATATTACGGATCATGAGGGTTTTGTTTTGCTTTTGTTTTAAAATGCCACGGTGAACTGTGTAGGGTTATGAGGGAGGTGGATAGACTTTGGGAAAAAATCATAATGCTTTTTTTTCCCACAAAATCATCCAGGCTTGCTTTTTTGCCTTCCCTGTTATGGTGAATCACATATTGGGACGATATGTTTGTATGTATGTATTCAGTGTGAAGTATCTTGTTCGTACATTGTTTTGAGTACTTTAAAACCAATATGAAAAATTCAATGGAAACAATCAAAACCACTATATCACAGGGAAACAGCATGTCTGATTTACAGTCTTTAATTATGAGTGTTAACTTTGAATACATTGAACATTTAACAAGAAATACATCGAGAATATTGCTAGCTTAACTGTATGCCAGTC
>JADBJO010000506.1:465000-477500 GCA_016801955.1 Conus betulinus | reverse complement strand
CTGGGAGCGCGTTCCCAGGGCGAAATAGTGCTGGCGCAGTGAACTATCGCAAAATCCTTTCCTAAGCTTCAGATTATGCCCGCGAGTCTGCTTAACACTGTTTTCCATCATAAGAGGACTCTTCGCGTTGTATAGCCCATGAGTGAACTTTCTGTTCTTTTGAAGGGCCGGAGAAGCCGGTCGGCTGATCATGCGCGTGAGGAATGTATTGGGATGCTTGAGCCAGTGTGTGTGTTGAGGGGTGCTCGTTATTTATTGTTGCCATTGATACTTCCACTTTAAACCGGATGTTTACAGTCGTCTAAGTCCCGCACACAACGAAAGTCTCATACGATCACGTGAAGTTTTAGCAGAACAGGAGAAAAAATGGCCGCTCTATGGAAAGCCGTTCGCGAGGTGTTCTGGAGCGAAACGTTCTGGTTACCAGAGCACATGTCATGGGAGAATTTGAAAAACCCACGATCCCAGCATATACAAGCCACAGCTGTCGGATCTCATCAATCCACTATACATGTGCATCGTAATTTGTGGCATCAGAATTGTATACGAGAGGTAAACAACTGGAGCGGCCGGCCGGCAGTTGTGCTGCTTAGTCATTTAGTATATAGTTAGACTGTATCAGTGCTACTTGCCTATCAAACTGTTAGTGGTTCTTTTTCCCTGGTGACTTTGAATTTGAAGGTTTTTAACAGGAGCCTTAATTCAACAAAACGCTAAAGGTATGAAATTGCCTGATTATTTTTTTTTCTTTTTGACTTTGTGAACAACTAGTATTATTGGATCATGTTGATCTCGATGCTTCAGCCAAAGTTATAGGTAAAGAGAATCGGAGTGGGATCGATCAGCTGCAGAATTTTGGCGCCCATGAAATCCCTGAGGCTAAAATCTATTAGAATAATTTTCATTCATAACTTACTACCAACTTCGACAGTCGAAAAGAAAAAGGGAATTAATGAAGCGAGGTTGACGAAATGAAACGAAGCATGCGGATTTCTTCATATTTTCCGGGTCAGAATTAAGTGAACAGAATATTTGCTGTCTGAACTCAGATTCTGAATATAACTTTTTCACTATAAACATGCCAATGTGTATAAACACACAAGACGATAATGTTCAGTATATGATTATGAGGTTGTGAACCAGAAGCAGTTGAGATATTTCATCTTCTCATGAAAGTATATCACTATTATCAGGGATAGTTAAACTCTTTATCATCTGTGAGATTGGTTTTTAAAATGTTGTCAAGGTAATCACAATGTGCTGCTGCTAATAGTGTGTGTAGTGTGTGTGTGTGTGTGTTTGTGTGTGTGTGTGTGTGTGTGTGTGTGAGATCGAGTACTTCATAATCATAAGTTCATATCGAAACCAGCTTGAATACTATAACCAGCTTGAATATTGATACCAGGCTAATACTGGCTTACTTATTGAAACTGGACTTAAATCAATAGACAAAATTATACAGAAACCATATGTTATTATTCCATTATATCATTAATATGAGTCATCAGGCAAAACCACAGGACATTCATGATTGGCAAGAATCATGTTTGGCCCCTGTGGCATGATTTGAAAACAAGTCCAAGTCAAAACAGTAGGAGTAACATATTTTTTTTTTTTCCAACAGTGTTTCTAAGATAGGTAGTAGAATATTTTTCCTTAGCAAATGAAGATAGTTCAGAAGAAGCAGGACCAGTTTAAAAATCTCATGAATACATGTATCACCTAAAATTTATTCATATAAGCTGTATCAGATGCAACTTAGGCCAACCAGTTGCTAGGAAATTGTACCAGCTATGTCACTGAATCTATATCATAACATTACGTAGAAAAACATGCCATGAGACCTAGTAGTTGTCATAAAATCATGAGACTGATCGTGGCTGGTTATAATGTTGGTTTTATTACAACTTTTTTTCCAGGTGTGAACTAAAGTTCATGAGTGAATGTTAAGTCTGAGCTAATCTGGAAAGATTTCACTGACAAAGAGAAAGGCATGGCATCACAATGACAAGCTGAAAAGTAGCATGTCTCATTGACTTATGAATAGTTGGAAATAGTATTCAGATGATATATGTTTGGCTGGTTTTAACATTTTAGCCAGTTTCAGTCTGGTTCTGATACTGTTGGCTTGTTTCAGTGATAGTAAGTACTGGTCTGATTTGCTGATGGCCTGCATATTTCATTATTTGTGTACAGTTATGTGTGTGTGTGTTTTGTATATACAAGTGCATGTGTATGTCTCAGTGCACACATACATTACATGTGCTACAGCATACAGGGCCAGAATAGTTCAGTTGGTAGAGCTCCAAACTCGTGACCCTGGGGTCAAGGGTTCAAATCTTTAACTGCGCCATTTTGATACAGGGGGAAATTTCCCTCAGAGGTAACATTGGCTCTCTGCAAGTCCAAATGAGACTAAACCTGAGTTCCTTGTGAATGCATGCATAACAACATTCAGAAGAAGGCCAGGCCAGTTTAGTATGGATGACACATACACAATATGCATCTGTGAAAAATTGAGGGAATTAGTAAACAAAAACTGAGTGACTTATTGAGTGATTGCTTGAGAAAGAAATGATTCACTTCAGCAGGCATGCAGTTCTTCAGTCTACTCAGGTAGACAGCCCTTTGTACAAATAAGAGCATAGATTCTAAACTGCTGAGAACTTGGTCTCTTAACAGAAATAGATAGCACACTACATTTATAAGTGATCTTCAGTGATAATAACAGTAATACAGAGAGAGAAAGAGGAGGAGAAATCAACTTCCATATAAATAGACCGTGTTCCAGTGTGACATTCACTTGACATCTACTCTACATTGATGGGCTGGTAGTTTGTACTTCTTGAGTAAGAATGATGTTAATCTGTTTCAGACTCCAGTATTAATTTCACTCACTCTTTGAAAGTGTCACTTATTTGCATTGTTCCCAGTGGCACATATTTAAAGGTCGGACAGCATCCCAGCGTGCAAGTGGGAGCATAGATTCTGAAGTTCTGAGAGCTTGGTCTGTAACACGTAACAGAGGATAGACATTATGTACATACTCTCAATTGTGACAAAACAGAGAAACAGGAGGACAAATCAACTTCCAAATACTGTTATGAGACAGTGTTCCAGTGTCACATTCACTTGACATCCACACTTCATTGCTGGGCTGATCATCTGTACTTCTTTAACATGAATGAATGAGGGTAATCTGTTTCTAGACTTCAGTGTTCATTTCGCTCTTTGAACATCAAAATGTCAGTTATTTGCACACTGTTCCCAATAGCACCTAGTTAAAGGTCGTGACATTCACAATTGCATTCCTCCTGTCATTGAATCAGGCCCTGTGGGCATGAGCTGAGCAATACATGGTGACAGTGATGGAGTATGCTTTATAGGGAAGTTGATAACTTTCCATTCCATAACTTGTCACTGCAGACGCTGTTCTCATCAAGACCAAAAACTGTATAAACACAGCATCTTTGTCATAGCAATGTGTACATGTTGATTAGAATAATGGAGTGAAGATTTTTAATTACTATTTTAAAGCCTGATTTTAAGTTGAAGCATTTCTGTTTGAAAGTTATATGATTCTGTTATGAAGCAAGCCAAAATGAATCTGTGCTGTGAACAAGAAATCACTCAAACTATTAAAAAAAAAATAATCTAGCTTTGTTTTTAAGTTGTTTTATCTGAGCATTGGACATTGGATGCAGGACCAGTTGCTCTTGAAAATGACAAAAACTTTTTCAGTCAAATCAGCTCCTCACCTTGATGATTTTTTGCAAAGTTTGACATGACAGGAAACGTTTATGACCAAGCTGCATCCTGTTTCTATTAGTTTTATGGACGAAAGCTGCTGAAATGATGTTAAAGCAAGCGAGTTTGCAGTTTATCGCTCGTTCCTAATATTGTTGACTTCAGTATGTGCTATGAAGATAGCTTCCCATTCAAGGGAAGTAGGTATGAGGGTCTATTCAGAACCAAGCTGCTATTTAAATCAGCACTTCTCAGTAGTCACACAGCAGCCACCATTATAAACTTCAGCCTACATATCAGTTGATCAACGAAATGATTTTAGTTTCAAATCTTAGGAAGACTTAAGTTAGGAGATATTTTCCACACTTTGAGAAAAGTGTTTATTTCAGTTCTGTATAACTTGATAGGTTCTGCATTCTGTATTGTGTTTGTTTTTTTTTTAAACGAAAACAACACTGAAACGGTTCTTAAAAAGCTTTTTCCTTTATAACAATAAGCATAGTAAAATCTGGTTCCAGAGATTTTGAAAATGCCCTGTTTATTTTTCTTGAGCTAGGACATGTGCTAGGTATTTGAATATTCAGATGAAACGCAGCTGTTATTTTATATCATTTTTCCTTATAATGAAATGGGATGATGAAGAATTAACACTAAATGAATACATTTGCTGTGAAAAGAAATTATTTTGAAGTCAGTCATAGTTTGTTGAGTGCTGATCGTCTGTCAAACAAGTATCACTATTGCCAAACTGTAGATTTTCTCTATGAATGGATGGCCTTCTTAAATGAGGTCCAAAGTGGAAAGGTCACAGCAAGTAATAGACAAGGGAGGTAACTCTTTTTCTTACACTTACGGATCAGAGAAATATATGTTCCAGCGCAGCTCGCTGTGCACATGTATATGGCACACAAGAGATACACAGCAAACAAGGGAATCCCCCACCCGGTCTCTACTCTTTCCTCCAAGGATGTTTCAAGAACTTGACCGTTTCAAATTCCGGATCTGTTCCAAAGCTTTTTCTAGTACAGGAGAATCAGAGAAGCATGTATTTCAAATTTTGTGAAACCTCAGTAGTGTATATATTTGAAGTCTTGAAATTCTATATCTCATCTGTTGTGAAAAAGTGACATGAAACACTGTTTGACGTTACTAGTGCTTTGAGAATTTGTCTTTTGCAATGTAACATTTTTCTAATTGTAAAGGCAATTGTTTGTTGTTGATCTTTTTAACATGATTTTGAAACTGCGTCTTAAAACGGGGTGGGGAGAGCTTCCTAGGAACTGCCACTTGTGCAGTGTGTGTGTGTGTGTGTGTGTGTGTGTGTGTGTGTGTGTGTGTGTGTGTGTGTGTGAGAGAGAGAGAGAGAGAGAGAGGAGGGATGGAGTGTTATTTGTTTGCGCTTTGGACAATGTGACAGCACAGGAAGAATGTGTGTGTATTTATTTGATTATGTAGTTTTTTCTTTTTTCTTTTTTTTTTTAGATTTATTTTTTTACATTTTAAAGTGCATTTTCAGTTTTATCATTTTTATGAGATTTTAATTGAAAAGTTTTTTTTTTTTGCAAATGTCTTAATAACTGCCATTCCAGACAAACATGTTGACAGATGCATAATCTATCCCAACTTACATGTGCAGGTGATTGAACATACATGCGCTCATACACAGACATGTGCGCATACACACAAGTAACATGCGCACATACATGCACACACACACACACACACACACACACACACACACACACACACACAATCTCTCTCTCTCTCTCTCTCTCTCTCTCTCTCTCTCTCTCCCTCACATACACACACACACACACACACACACACACACACACACACACACACACACACACACACACACACACACACATGCATGCACGCACATATGAGTTATCATGTTTAGATTTGATACATATAATGTGCATTATATGCAGTCATGAATTGCTGTGTGTGTCTGTGTGTGTGTGTTGTATGTGTTTGTGTATACTATGTGCATGTTTTTCTGTTTTTGTTTGTTTGTTGTTTGTTTGTTGTTGTGTTTTTTTTTGGGGGGGGGGAGGGTTGATGAGGGGGGGCAGTGTCATATTAGATTTAGAAGCTCCTTTTCTCTGCAATGTGATAGCACTGAAAAAGCCATGCCTGGAGTGATTAGTCATGCGGAATGGCTGGCACTCTCAGCATGATGACCTACTTTTACCCCCCCCCTCCCTCCCCCCCCCCCCCCCCCCCCTTTAAAGAAGTCGGTAATTTATCTACCATGTGATAAGCTAATATTGTGATGTATCTTTGTTGCATTTTAAAAAAAAATTGTTGTGTGTACATATCACGTTTTTCACCCCTGTATCGTGTTGATGGCCTTGAGAAGGCCCTGTGTGATCTCTCTGCACTGTTGACAAAAGTCTAAAGTCTGAAGTGGTTGGGTGGTCTGTGATAATCAAACTAAAATGCTTCAACTGTAAAAATAGACCTGTTCAAGATAAAGCATCTAATTCATTTCATCTCACCACTGCGTCAGTGATCACTGATTGCTTCAGTAATTCTTCAGACCATACAGCAGACATGGCAAAGGCAAACTGGTGGCACAAAACAGCTAGCCTTGTCAAATAAATCAGTTGAAGTTATGTGCTATTTACGCAACAGTCCACCACCCCACTGCCAACATCTGGTAAAAAAAAAATACGAAAACAAAATTTAAAAAAAACCCTGTGGTACATAGTACTGGAGGCTGACTTTTTTTTGTCTGTGTCATTGTCATCTGAACTCTGTATAATCGGTATTGTAATTAAGCAGAGTGAAGTTGTAATATCTCTTTTGAAAACTGAAGTTAAGTAATTGTTTAAACTATTCTAAACATAATTCAGAAGAAAAATGAGACCGCATTAATCGTGGAGGAACACAAGCATAGGTAATAGAGCCACACTGGTGAGATCATTCCACTTGACGTTGGATGTTTTTTTTCACATGGCCTAGTTATGGTTTTCCACTCTGCGTCTGACATTTGTTTCACTCAGCATCGGGTGGTGGTTTTGGTCAATGTTGGATGTGTGTGTGTGTGTGTGTGTGTGTGTGTGTGTGTGTGTGTGTGTGTGTGCATGCATGCATGTGTGCTTGCGTGCATGTATACGATTTGTGGGTCTGTGTGTTTTTTCACCCAGATTTGGTGTTTTTAATCTCAACACTGGGTGTTGTTTCTTTGCATGGTAGTTTAACTTAAGTTGACAGTGGAGAGTGATTTTAATCGACAGTGGGAAAATGGTTTCAACTGACTTTTTTTTTTTTCAGTTGATATTGGGTGGATGTTTCATTCTGCCTTGGGTGTTCTTTGATTCAACATTAGGTGGTGGTTAATTCATCCAGCTTTGAGAGGTTGTTTCTCTTGATGCTGGATGGTTGTTTTGACTGGACATTGAGTGGCTGTTTCACTTGACATTGGTGGTGGTTCCTTTAGGCATTAGGTGGTTGTTTCATGTTTCATTGAATATTGGGTGGTTGTTTCACTAGAGATATTGGGTGTGTTTCACTGGACTCTGGGTGGTTGTTTCATTGACATTGGGAAGTTGTATCACTGACATTGGATGGTTGTTTCATGGACATTGGTGTGTGTTTCACTGGACATTGGGTGGTTGTTTCATTGACATGGGTGGCTGTATCACTGAACATTGGGTGACTGTATCACTGAACATTGGGTGGTTGTTTCACAGGACATGGGATGGCTGTTTCACCAGGACATGGGGTGGTTGTTTCACTGAACATTTGGGTGGTTGTTTCACTGGACATGGGGGTGGTTGTTTCACAGGACATGGGGTGGTTGTTTCACTAGACATGGGGTGGTTGTTTCATTGAACATTGGGTGGTTGTTTCACAGGACACGGGGATGGTTGTTTCACAGGACATGGGGGTGGTTGTTTCACAGGACATGGGTGGTTGTTTCACTGGACATGGGATGATTGTTTCACAGGACGTAGGGCGGTTGTTTCACAGGACATTGGGTGGTTGTTTCACTGGATATGGGGTGGTTGTTTCACTGGACATAGGGTGGTTGTATCACTGGACATGAGGTGGTTGTTTCACCGGACATGGGGTGGCTGTTTCACTTTATGTTGGGTGACTGTATCACTGGACATGGGGTGGTTGTTTTTCACTGGACATGGGGTGGTTGTTTCACTGGACATGGGGTGGTTGTTTCACAGGACATAAGATGGTCGTTTCACAGGACATAGGGTGGTTTCACTGGACATGGGGTGGTTGTTTCACAGGACATGAGGTGGTTGTTTCACAGGACATGGGGGTGGTTGTTTCACTGGTCATGGGGTGGTTGTTTCACAGGACATGAGGTGGTTGTTTCACACAGGACATGGGGTGGTTGTTTCACAGGACATAAGGTGGTTGTTTTCACAGGACATGAGGTGGTTGTTTCACTGGACATGGGGTGGTTGTTTCTTTGACATGGGTGGCTGTATCACTGAACATTGGGTGGTTGTTTCACCGGACATTGGGTGGTTGTTTCACTGGACATTGGGTGGATGTTTCACAGGACATGAGGTGGTTGTTTCACTGGACATTGGGGGTTGTTTTCACAGGACATAAGGTGGTTGTTTCACAGGACATGAGGTGGTTGTTTCACTGGACATGGGGTGTTTGTTTCACTGGACATAGGGTGGTTGTATCACTGGACATGGGGTGGTTGTTTCACTGGACATGGGGTGGTTGTTTCACAGGACACGAGGTGGTTGTTTCACTGGACATTGGGTGGTTATTTTACTGGACATGGGGTGGTTGTTTCAGCGGACATGGGGTGGTTGTTTCACTTTATGTTGGGTGGCTGTATCACTGGACATGGGGTGTTGTTTCACTGAACATGGGGTGGTTGTTTCACTGGACATGGGGTGGTTGTTTCACTGGACATTGGGTGGCTGTATCACACGACATGGGGTGGTTGTTTCACTGGACATGGGGTGGTTGTTTCACTGGACATGGGGTGGTTGTTTCACCGGACATAGGGTGGTGGTGTTTCACTGATGCTGATGCTGATTAAGTTAGGGAAGTTTATTTCTGAAAAGCACAGGGCTTTTGAATGCAACATTTGTAAGGAAAGTTTGTATCCTAGAATCACAGGGCTTGGGAAGGCAACGTTCATGTCGTTTTTCTAGCGCTGGAAAATTGTGAAATTTCCTAACATGCTGACAGAGAAGCAGAAACTCATTCCTGGCCAAGGAAAACTGAATTTTTGGACAGCTAGAGTGTCATTACTATAACTGTTACAGGGTTCATATATATATATATATATATATATATATATATATATATATACATATATATATATATATGGTCCAACTCAAGAGCTGTAGCTGTAGTTAAATATGGTCCAACTGGTGAATGAAACTGCCCCACAGCCGAAGCTTGGACTATGTGCAACATCTGTCTGTGGCATGTGTAAAACAGGACCAGGGGCTGAAGTTTTGTAAGGTGTGCTGCAATCATAGGGAAAACAATAATCCTGCATCACGAACCGGTAATTTCAAAACCAGTACACTGACAAGACATGCAGGAAGGTTCTTCTATCCTCAGCATTTGATTTCTGCTCCCAGAGACCAAGAAGATATGCAGAAAATCACAGTGAGGCCTCAAACAGAGGTAGAAACTGTGGTCTCATTTGTCTCAAGACTTTGTTTTGAATGTGCAAAGAAGCAGTTTCTCTTAATCTTTTGATAGATCTGCAGAGAAACTGAAAGTTTCACAAGACATTGATGAAAACACTCGGTCTCTGTCTCTGTCATGAATCTCTGTGTGTGTGTCTCTCTCTCTTTCTGTGTCTGACTCTCTCTCTTTCTCTGTCTGTCTGTCTGTCTGTCTGTCTCTCCCCTCTCCCCTTTCCCATCTCTCTCTGTCTCTCTCACTGTCTGTCTCTGTCTCTGTCTCGCTCTCACACTTTCACTCCACCCTGCTTTGCTTTAGCAGAGGGGTGGCTTATCTGTCCATGACCATCTAAGCCCTCAACCAATGAACCATGATAACGATGATTATTTCCAGAAGCTCCGCCCATTAAATTATAGAAATGACACCTTAGATTTTGACTGCAAGGGCAGTGAACCTTGTCCCTTCATTTCACTGGTTATTGGGTCGTTGTTTTCACTCAGCATTTGGTGGCAGTTTTACTCACCACTGTGTGTGTGTGTGTGTGTGTGTGTGTGTGTGTGTGTGTGTGTGTGTGTGTGTGTGCACGTGTGTGTGTGTGTGTGTGTGTGTGTGTGTGTGTGTGTGTGTGTGTGTGTGTGTGTGTGTGTGTGTCCCCCATAGCATTGAATGGTTGTTTCATACGATATGGGGTGATAGCTTCACTCAATAGCAGGTCTTGTTTCACTCAGCATTGGGTGGTTGCTTCTCTCAGCATGGTGGTTGTTACTCAACATTGGGTGATGTTTCATTCAAGATTGGGTGGTTGTTTCACTTGGTATAACTATAAGATGGTTGTTTGACTCAGCATTGGGTGGTTGTTTCACTCAACATGGGGCGATGTTTCATTCAACATAGGGTGGTTGTTTCACTTGGCATAGGATGGCTATTTCACAGAGCGTTGGGTGGTTTTTCATTCAGTAGTGGGTGGTTGTTTCATTTGGATGGGATGGTGTTTCACTCAACAGTGGGAGGTAGTTTCATTTGGCATGGGTGGTTTGTTTCACTTAGTATTTGGTGGTTGTTTTACCCAACAGTGGGCGATAGTTTTATTTGGCATAGCTTGGTTTGTTTCAGTTGATACCCATTAGTAGTAATTTAACTTAGCACTGAAACATTGCTTCACTTGTCATTTAGTGTCCTTTTTTTTTTTTTTTTTTTTTTTTTTTTTTTAATCCTTCTTCACACAGAATTGGTTAGATGCAGGACTAGAAATTCCCAGGTATTTTTCAGTTGTTCTGTGTACAAATTGATTAGAAGAAAATCTACTTGTCCTCCTAAATTTCTTCTTGCACACCGAAAGTAAAAAGAGGTTTGATATCCTTCCAAATTTCTTCTTGCCCTCCCCTGTGTAAAAAGATGGTAAATGAATGTAATGATTGGCAATGCTGGGAGTGTGACACTTCAGTGAATATAGATCAAAAGTGGCATGTTCTGATCATGAGTGATTAGGCCTTTCAGAGAGAAACAAGATGCAGAACAGTTTATTTGTTTACCAGGGTGCCTTTCCCATGGTGTAAATAAGAGAGTGTAAGAAAAGACAGCTGAATAAAATTTTGTTGTTTTCATCATTCACGCGTTCCTGGACTGAACTTATACCATGAAATCTCTGTCTTGCTGTCAGCATCTTAACTCACTCTCTCTCTCACCCTCTCTCTCTCTCTCTCTGTCTCTCTCTCTGTCTCTCTCTGTCTCTCTCTCTCTCTCTCTCTCTCTCTCTCTCTCTCTCTCACCACCACTAAGAAGTCGTGGTAAGAAAGGTGGTGAAAGTAAAATGGGGAAGGGAAGTGCTGCACTGAGGCTTACTTAACCATCCTTTCACTGACAAAAAAAAAAAAAAAAAAAGAAATTGTTTGCCCCCAACTGACTAGTAGAGAGAGAGATTACCTATTGCCTGCCAAAAGATTTAGTTTGAGCCCTGAAATGGTTGTTCCATTCAGCATCATTGTTCTTGTTTTTGTTTGGTTTTGTTTTCTCTCAGCATTGGGTGTCTGTTTCACTTAGCGTTGAGTAGGCGTTCCATTCAGCATGGGTGGGCTGTTTAACTTTGGCATAGGGTGGTTATTTCACTCCGAATTCGATGGTGTCACTCAATATTTGATGGTTGTTTCACTCAGCATTGGGTGGCTGTTTCACTCAGCATTATTGTGTTATTGTTCCATTTGACAGTGGGTGGTTGTAAAACTCCGCATTGGGTGATTGTTTCACTTTGAATGGGATAGCTTCACCCAGATTTGCATGGTCGTTTCACTCGGCACTGGGTGGTGGTTTCACTTAGAACTCAAGGGTTGTTCCACCCAGCATTGGATTTGTGTTTTCCTCACTCAGCTTTGAGTGGTGGCTTCACTCAGCATGAGATGGTCATCTAACTCGGTTGGTGTGGTTCAGTTGGCATTAGGTGGTCGTTTCACCCAGCTTTGAATGATTGTTTCACTCAACATTGGATAGTGGTTTCACTTGCCACGTTGGGGTGGTTGGTTGGTTTTGTTTTGTTTTTCTTTTAGTTTCACTCAGCATTGATTTTCACTCGGCATTGGACGGTGCTTTATTTGGCACTGCACTTTCTGTACCACAGAAAATTTCTCTAGATGCGTTTTGACCAAAGTAGAATCCAGGGACTCGCTTGGTCCCTGTCAGGATTTTTCATGTTCACTCTCACACGAGTCGTTGGTTTTTAGATATGACATTATTCCTTCTTCAGTAAAGATGATTTTTAATTTCTTTTAATCTATGCTAGGAATAATAGTTAAAACAATTGTTATAAACACACACACACACACACACACACACACACACACACACACACACACACACACACACACACACACACACACACACACACACACACACACACACACACACACACACACACCACACACACACACACACACACACACACACACACACACACACACACACACACACACACACACACACAGAGTGTATTTGTACAAAGTGGTGATAACTGTTATCAGTATGGAAAAGAACAAGCATGGAAACTGGATAGCTTCATGAAACACCCTCTTGAACTGTTTCAACCTTTCCAACTTCATAGTTGAGGCAGGCTACTCTGCCAGACC
>JADBJO010000506.1:455000-460000 GCA_016801955.1 Conus betulinus | reverse complement strand
GTGTAGAACTGAACACAATCGCCTTTCTGACTTGCACTAACTGTAGCTAGTGTGTTCATTCTAGGGAAGAAATGGTAGAAGAGGTTCTGGTATTGTTAAGTTAGTTACCATCATGATGAATAGGATCTGCTAGGTGAGGGGGGGGGGAAGTCTGGAGTATCCATTCTTCTTCTTGAACACCATTTTGATTTGTGAGCTTAGAAACAAAAGCAAAAGTGCCTTTAACATAACATGATAAGACTACACACAAGTAAATCAAAAGAACGTGCGTGCTGACACATGTTGACAGGTAATGGTATAGGAATGAAGAGCTTGCCTAGAATCGGGAGAATCCTGGGTTCTTGGTTTGAGTCTTGTGAGGGTGGTGTTTTTTTTTTTTTTTTTTTTATCTCCCCCCCCTTTTCCAGTAAACCTCCGGTTGCTGGGCCTGAGTGTTAGTATTTTAGATGAGATGATAAACTGAGGTCCCATATTGAGCATGCTCTGAGCAAGTGTGAAAGAATGCTGGGGGGTACGGTTGGGAATTTGCTTTTGATGAATTTAAATGGAAAATCCTCTTGGGAAGGCAGCCTGAACTGCACACGGAAATATAGGATGAAGAATTTATATAGTACAGTACAATTCAATACAACCGATACAATATGATACAATACAGTACAATATTTTGGTGCATTACAATTCCATTTGAGACAATACAGTAACAGCGCACATACACGCACGTACGCACGCACGCACGCACGCACACACGCACACACACTCACGCACACTCACTCACTCACTCACACGAACATTCATGCATACATGCGCACGTACAGTGATACATTGTTTTGTTCTCAGCAGCATTATTTGTAAACATTTCAATTGTTTAGCTGTTAATTCACTTAGATTTATCATTAATTTCATTAGATCTTTGGAATTACAATCTGCTTTAGAGTGTATTTGTGTGCGTGTGTGTGTGTGTGTGTGTGTGTGTGTGTGTGTGTGTGTGTGTGTGTGTGTGTGTGTGTGTGTGTGTGTGTGTGTGTAAAGCATTACCTAAGATTCTGTACGTGGTGTCAGCTTAAGTTTTATGAATTGATTTTTTTTTGGCCGTAGTGAGGACTTACGTTTACTGTGCTGTACAACATGTATGATTAGCGTTGATTGTATGGATACAGTTGTCAGTAGAAGTACACATATGTACAGGTGTGTAATACTGCAGAGAAAGGGGCAAAAGTCTGTCCCCTCTAATGGCGGACAGATTTGAAGTGGTTGTTTCCACTAGATTATCTAGCCAAGATTTCAGTGTTGGTGACCTGTTTGTGTGCCGAAAACTACTGACGTCATTTTCACAAGTCTATGTGAAGTAAATAAAATCGTTGAACTGTCGTTTGGTGCTTGCAGTCTGCTGTTAGATCTGGTATGGTGTCAGCAAACAAAACAGCTCACAGAGGAGACGAAAAAATACATTGTGTCGTTGATAGACCAGGGGCTTCGGGTGTTGAGGTGGCAAAAGTGTTGAACTTGAACAGGTCAGTCGTCGGTGAAAAGTTCAGAAGCACTAGTGTGATAGAAAAACAGAAGAAAACAAACATAGGAGTGGTAGGCCCTAAGTGTTTACAAACAGGTGCGTGTCCGCACTGTCCAAGATCGTAAACGGGACAGATCTGCCACTGTTTCTGAAATCTCAGCAGAATGCCATGAATCAGCCTCCCTTGAAGTCAGTCAAAAGACAAACAAAGGAAATCTGCATGGACTTGGCTATTCAGAGCATCTCCCAGTGAAAAAAATGGTCATCAAGGAAGTGAACAGAAAGAGCAGCAGCTGTTGTGCTGTTGAAGTAAACTTCACTGGACTGTGAACGATTAGTGGAGAAAAATATTATTTTCAATGATGAAATGACCATTGTGATCAAACCCAGTGGATGTGTAAAACTATGGAGGAAAGTTGAAGAATTGGTCAGTGATTTCTCTGTGCAACGTCCATCTTGGCCCGAAAACTACATTGAAATTGATGGTATGGGGATGCATTTTGTATGACAGAGTTGGGACCACTGGTGTTTGTGGAACGCAGTATGAGCAGTCAGAAGTACACTGATGTGCTGGAAAACAACTTTCTGCCATTTGTTGCCGACCACTGCCCAAACAGATGTTGGTACCTGCAAGAAGACAACGCCTCTGTTCACCACTCGGCTCACACTGAGACCGGGAAGCGACAGCCCAGGGTTCCCATGTTTTTCTGACCCCCTCAAAATACAGATCTAAATCTGATCAAGAATGTGTGGCAAGTCCTCAAGACTCATGTGAGAAAAAACATTGCCCCATCAGTTAGGTCGCAGCTCTGCGCTGTGCACTCACCACTTGCTTGAATAAACATACTATTGCCTACTTCACTCCCTCTACGACTCTCCCGAGACGCCGTCAGCATGTTTTGAGTGGGAAGGGCCAAAGTACCAAGTACTAGCAAATTCAGTCCAGTCTTAAGGTAAGAATAATGAGTTTTCAGCAACAGGTGCCTGTAGGTAGTCGGCGCCGGAAGTGCTGAGAGGGGACAGACTTTTGTCCCGTGAGTTTATATAAGTTGTTTATTCAATGCTTAATTGTTTGAACGTTTGGACCCTATAGTAGTTTTGATTGATGGATATAATGATTGTTATGTATGATCAGTAAATATGGTAGAATATATGCTACACCTAGTATTATGTACTAGCAATTCAACATTCTGTTAGAACTGGCACTTTGCAATACAAGGAACCATAAGTTTTGCTGATCATGATTATTACCAAGCAGACTGTAAATTTATGTATGTAACCTTATACAGTGGCATGGTTGGATTTCAGGGTCTGTCGAAGCAGACGGACTTACAAGTGCGACAGATCGAGCGTTGGTTCCGAGTTCGTCGCAACCAGGATAAGACTCCAGTGATGAAGAAGTTCTGTGAATCAAGGTGAAACGATCATGTCATTGTTGAAATGCATGTTTCTTATAAAACGCTCAGAACATAAGTAGAAATGTTATTTTCATAATTCCAGGAATGTCTTTTTTCCTTCTGAAACTGCCAGCAATTTTTCTGAAACTTTTGGAAACTTCAGGAAGTCTTCCAAATGTCTTCAGAAAATAACTTGTGCAGGCTCACATACTAGTCTCTTTGAACTACTGAAAGGAAAGTTTGAAAGCATACCTGTTCAGAAAAAGGAAAGTGTAAAAGATATCTGTTCAAATGCAAAGCATGTTATGTATCTGTGTTTTTGTTTAACAAAATTAAAATGTTTTGAAAGTTCCTATAACTTTGAAGTGTTAGAGGTAATGGAAGCTCAGTAGGAAACTCAGAAGATTCCTGTTGTGGACAGAGGTTGTGTTTTGATTTTAAACATTCTGATGAAAGGTGTCAGCAGCAGGTCAGAACACTGAACGAAATGTAGGTCACTGCTGGTCTGTGGACATGAAGCATTCGCCGCACCCTGAAAACTTCTCTCCACAAAGCTTAAGAAAAAGAAAAAGTGTTAGCGCCAAAATTATCACTGGCTCTATATCTTTTCTTCTTCTGCTCTCTCTCACACTCCCTCCCTCTCTCTCTCTCTCTCTCTCTCTCTCTCTCTCTCTCTCTCTCTCTCCCCCCCCCCCCCCCCCTCTCTTATCTCTTTAAAACAAGTCTTGGTTATTCTGATCCTCTTCTCTGGAACTCACTTCCACTACAGCTTAAATGCCATCAAAGCTCAGAATCTGCAGCAGGAAAAATTTGTTTACATAATTTGAACACTCACACTTCTTATGTAGATATGCAGTATAAATCGTATTACCAATGCCTTTCCGCATGTATATTATTTCTAAATCATGACCAATATACAGTTTTCTGTTTACCAGAAGTGATTGTTGCTGTTTACAAATACAATTGTTACAAAATGATTTGTTATTGTTAATGATTGGACACATTATGTCAGTGCATGCAAATGTAAAAGATTAATAATGGGTGCTGTCTTCCTTGATTTAAAGAAGGCTTTTGATCTTGTTGATCACAAAATACCACTTAAAGAATTAATCTTATGTCTCTGAGACCAGAACACAGTATCATTCTTTGAATCCTATATGACCAACAGAACACAATTATTTGTCTTTAGCAATAGCAGCTTCTCGTCTACAAAGATTACAAAATTTGGAGTGCCCAAAGGTTCTGTCTTTGGACCACTTCTTTTCTTTATATGTTTCAGTGATCTCCCACTATCGGTTTCACATCCAAATGTCTTGTGTGACTTTTTTGCTGATGACATTTCCCTTCATTTTCTAATGCAGCAGTCGCTTATACTAGGCGAAATACTAAACAGAAATTCAGTCTGACTGTAGACAGTAACACCATAGAACAAGTGCATAAGCATGGAGGTAATAGTGGATGAGAAACTGAAGTGGCAGTCCCACATTGAACCTGTTGATAATATGCTGGTTTGCAGTCCCTTCATGTTAAAACAACTGAAGCCTTACATAGATACACACACTAGAAACATTTTTTTTCCAGGCTCACTATATCTCTCACATCAATCATACATCTGAATTCTGGGACTGGCAGCAAAGAGTTACCATAAAAAAACCCAACTAAGTTCTATGTACAGAAGAGCTGCAAAAATAATTCTGCCAGATTCTTATCAACCTTTGAAAAGCAGGCTAAAATAAACAAACTGCTGATGTAAACACAGCTAGATCCCAACAAAACTGTACTTGTGAATAAAGTACACAGTGATCTGGCCCCATAATACCTTAGAGGTTGACATACTCAGGCTTCATGTCAATTGTATAGTACCACATACTCTTAAACTCAGAAAACTAGTTTTGCATTTTCAGGATCATCCATTGGGAACACTCTTTCCCCCAAACCTAAAATTGTGCTGTTCACTGCACTCCTTCAAAAAATGACCTCTGAAAATATCTCAGACTCTATGGTGCAGAATACACTGCCTCATGGAAGTACCTGCAGAGGTTTAAGTACCTTGCAGTTATCACTTGAATCATCCGTGATTACAGATGTGTATA
>JADBJO010000506.1:385000-452500 GCA_016801955.1 Conus betulinus | reverse complement strand
ATGAGAGCTCTAAGGCATTAATTTAATGATTGTCTTGTGCCTTTGGTTTTCGTCCCCCACTTTAAGGGGTAAGTTGCCAGGGGTTATGATTGTCTCATTCCTTCACGTTTTTGTCCCCTCACTTTAAACTTTAAGTTGCTAGGGGCCATGTATTATATAGTCATGATGAGTGTTCAAAACCTGAAGCTCTGCTCTCTCTCTCTCTCTCTCTCTCTCTCTCTCTCTCTCTGTCTTGTCTGTCATTCTCTCTCTCTCTCTCTCTCTCTCTCTCTCTCTCTCTCTCTCTCTCTCTCAGTAGCATATAACAGGACTGATAGGATAAGTCTTAAAAGCTATGAAAACCTTACAGTCCCAATGTGATAGTCATGGGGTTGGTGAACTAGTGTCTGTGGAATGTCAGTATAGAAGAGGGATCCAGCATTCCAGACCATGCGTGACTGTAGGTTTGTTATGCACAGACATCAGATCTGACTTGCAGGCTTTTGAAATGAGGGTCACATTCAAAGACATTTTGCGAACGCCAACAACAGGCAGTGCCCAAGCTTTCCGGCCTGTGTAGCAAACTTTGAAAAACAGAAAACCTGTTTGCCTACCCATGAACTGCCAGCAAATTTGTTCTTAAAAACTTGTGAAGTACTCGCAGTGAACTGATAGTTGTAAGTGTCAGGAAGTTTCAAATTAAGCAGATGTCATAATATGAAAATAAATGAGGAGGTAAAAGACAAGAAATAAAAAAAAAAAAAGCATTGAAATAAAAAGCCTCGATCTGTAAGTCTTTTGCAGAAAAAAAAAGATACTGAAGATAATTAAAGAATGGGGATAGAAACAAGTACAGATAAACACTCTCGCTCATTCATTAAATGACATAACAATGATTTGAACTGGAGGGATAGTAGGGAGGGGAAGAGTGGGTGGCAGGAGAGGGAGGGGAATGATAAATCCTTCACCGACTCCTTTAAACTGGTCCTATATGTTGCCAGTGAAGGATTTGATATAAGTCCTCACTTTGACTCTCTCTTTTTTCATCGTGTATCTTACTTGTCTAAACATATGTCGTATTCCTCATTGGCATGGAACATCGCCATGATTTCAGGATCCTCATAGAAATTGAACTGGGAGAGCAATGGAGCTAAATATGCCTGCCGGGTAAAATTGAGGTTCATGCCTTCTCCATTGACCCATGACTTCTGAAGTGGCTTATCAATGGCCTGGTCACCCTGTTCATATGCCCTTCTTTCCTAACCGAAAACAGCAAGCCTGAAAAGCAGCCCTTGACGATACCCTTGCCTCTGCTGTGTCCTTCACAGTCCAACCCCAGGCCCAGACATTTGAAAGTGGAGCAGGTTTAACTGTCCAGTTAAAGGTCTGAAAATTTGCCTTCTGACAACAGAGTCAAGCTCTCAGTTGCATAGCATGAGAAACACTGATGTTAAACCTCAAACAGTAAGCTCTTGCTTCAGGCAAGTGATCCTCCAAGCTCATGTCTATGGCTTGAAATTGTTTCCCCCAAAAGTGGATATAAGGGTACATGAAGTCCAGGCTCTCCACTGGGTCTCTGGTGGATCATTACAGCTGGTGACATTGTGCCTGCAGCAGGCTGGAAGACCCAAACTGTTTTGGGGAGAGTTTGTTTTGAGGACACTTGGCAGCCCATGACTGCACTGTTGACATCATGATTGCTTAGACAGCACCCCTCAGCTCCCTCTGACTGTATTTGATGTACTTCTTGCCCATTTGTGTAGAGCTCTGTAATAGCCGTGCTAGCATCACCCTCATCACCCCACCCCCTCATCTTGCATCATAAGCTTCAGTGTTGGGGGCATTGTGGTTTCTTTTAGCTACACACGTTCTCCTCAAATCACCATTTTAGGTTGCCCTCTTTTCCAGATCCTGTATATGTTTTTGTTCTTTGGTGCATCATTGCTTGACTGCATTATTGTTAATGAAGTTATTTACCTGTTGTACTAGGTGAAGGAGAGTGAGGACAAACCCATTGTCCTCCTGGTCTGGTGTGGGATACAAACCTCAGTCCAAAACCAGTGATGGTCTTTAGACACTGTGGTCAGGGCTTTGGGGGCAGCACAGTGACTCTGTCATGTGGGATCATTGCCTCAATTCTAAAAACATGTTTCTCACCATTTAAAAAAAATTTTTTTTTTGGTGGTTAATCTGGCATTTGGAGAAGCTAATGTAAGGAAAAGGGATTTTACTGCTGAAAACAGTTGTGCAAAACAGTCTTTTTTTATTACTAGATTATGTGTTTGTGTATGTTCATTGTTTTTCAGTGTTAGGGAGAGTATCATGTCTGTGCGTGTGGATGCATGTCTTGGGTATTGTCTGTTTTGCAATTTGATGTTTTGACAATTCTCAGTTTTATGTGGTCTTTAGATCTTAACAAGACATATAGTTCACTCAAAAAAAGTCTTAAATGTGAAAACTCACTTTATTAAAACAATAAGTATAATAACCTAATTTGATGGATGTAAACTTGTTAAATGATAAGAGATATTTGTTAGTAAGCTGTACAACCTTAAAGGGCAGACTAGTTGGTCTCACATCCACCAAAGCAGACCTCTTCATTTGAGTGGTTTTATTCAGCTGTTTTGCATGATAACTTGCAGGGCACTTAACATTAGCAATCACAGAATGCACATTACAGTGAAATTTTTTTTTTTTTTTAATTTCCAGAGCTTCAGGTTTTGTTTTGAGGTATCAGGGACCCAGTGACCTGTTGATAGTGAAAACACGGAGTCGGTTTTGAAAATGATGGGTTTAGTTCAAACCTTTGCCATATCTGCAAAACTGAATGCAGCATCAAACAAAATATCTGAATGGAAGAGGATGGGGGAGGGGGAGCAGAGGGATGTATGGCAAGGGGGAATTAACTTGACCATAGCCTAAACAAAACATGGTAACTAACAATAAAAGAACCGAAGTTTCTTTCTTTGGGATTTATTTGGTTTGCAAAATTGAAGAAGAAAGTTAGTTTCAGTTAGGGTCTCTGCCTGCTGTTGTCATAGCCAAAGTTGCGTCAGGCAAGGAGTTAAATATGTATTAAGGCATACCAGACTGACATCACAAAAAAACTGGTAAAGTAAGTAGTTAAAACACACACACTTAACTGCACTGTCTCTTTGAAAAGGGCAGTTTACTGTTTAGTATCAATCAAATTTGCCCATTCTTTTTTTTTTTGAGGCATGTTGAAAGATCTGCAACTCATTAACAATTAAAGCCGATGCACATTGGTGATATAGAACTTACAGCAACCAATGACTATGATACAATGCACTTTCAATTGAATGTTTCTCGATTTGTCACTGCAGCCTCAGGCACTAGGCTTACTGAACATTGACATTGGTTTGTCACATTGATCTGATATGGGCTGATCAACTGCTTCATTTAAAAGAAAATTGTGCCAAGGGCATGGGCACACAGCAACAGTGATGTCAGTCTTCTGTATCTGAGTCACCTCGTGTAGAGAAAATTAAATGCCTGAATGTTTCTCGTTTTATCTGACAACCCAGTTTCCAGCTTTGACCCCCAGATTTGAAGACAGAAAGTCATTTAGAATCTCACTATGAAATTTTACAGGAAACACTGCAGATACTCATCTTACACTGCTTGAACCATCCTTGAATCGTGTTAGGTGCTTATTTGCTGAAGATGGAAGAACAACAACTGAAAAGAAAAGAAAAAGCTGAATAGAGACATGATGAGAGCCACCATCTAGGGTGCAAGAAGTAGTTGAACTGCCTGGGCCACAAATCATGAACTTCAACATTCATGTGTGACATATTAGGATTCATTTGGTTTATACAGGTTTGAAAAATTGTGGAAAATCGAAGTACACATGCGAAGACTTTGAATGAAAGTCGATAAAAGTTGACCTGACTCAGCTTTGTGAAAATTTGATGTTGATTTATTTAATGTTGTCCCCACCAAAAGAAACAAGTAAATGGTTCTGTGCTTTTTTGCATATGAATTCAGTTTCCAGCATGGATTCAGAGAGTAACCACTGGAACCTTTTAGCTGTTTGAAGTTTCTTAGGAAATTGGATCCAACCAATGTGTCATGGTGATGAGTGAATTTTGCATTTGTCTACCAGAGTGGATAGCCCCTATGTGAAAAATAATGTGAGGTTATGCACATGTTTTAAGTGTGACTTCTTGGCAGTCTTCATTCAGTATATGTATTCTGAACACTGCTTACAAGTCTCCTATGTCCCTCTGTCTCTGTGGTTCTCTCTGTGTCTCTGTCTCTCTCTTAATCTCTCTCTGTCTCTCTCTCTCTCTTTCTCTACCAATCTATCTATAGATCTATATATTTCTCTGTGTGTGTGTGTGTGTGTGTGTGTGTGTGTGTGTGTGTGTGTGTGTGTGTAAATATTGTCCACCTTCATGTGAAAAGTGATTTAAAAAATTTTTGATCTGAATTTTGTGCCTTTTTTTTCTAAATTTTATTTTGAAATATACACCCTGTGTAATGTGGTTGATGTGGGACAGTTGGGGATTCAGCGTGTAGCTCTGTGTTGCTCTTTGAAATACACATTCTGCTTACAATGGTTAATGAAACTCTTTCATTTCAGAGCGCCATTCAGGTGTTGCTTGTGTGCTGGTTTTAATGCGTGACACTGTGAATGTTGCTGTTTCAGTTGGAGGTGCACATACTACACTGTGATATTCTTCTACGGCCTGCACACGTTATGGGATGTAAGTACTTCATGAGAGAATGTCAGGTCAAGATGTGACAGATGCATTCTTAGTTACTGATGCTTACAGTATTTGGCCAAATGAAAACACATTGTGGGTAAAGATGTTGAAATGCTTTGTTATATTCCATGATTATTGGTCTGCAGGGCATCCTGTGTAAAGGACGCATTCCTTGATTTCTTTCTTTTTTAAAGGTGACATTCATGGGCAAGAAACTTCCAAAAATAAAGCGCCATGACTTATGCACCCAAAAAAAGAATCATGATTATGAAATATTGTACTAGAGCAAAAAATCCATGATCAACATTGTAAAGAGAGCTGGTCAAATCGTGCGCTTTAAGTTGAGCAAAGTAGCATGATTAAGTTGTCTGACAGATGGTTGCCAAACCCGATGTATGGCGTGGATAGAGTGGCTCATGATATGTCTGTTTTAAAGCATCATCCTGGCCAGAATTTAAGAAAGGAATAATGGCTTGTAGTGTGGAAATTGGTGTACTTAATGAAAAGACTTTGATTACTGTACATAATGAAATAAAGACAAACTAATTTTGCATTCACATATGTTTTCCGAAATGAGCATGGAAATAACTTGCCAAATTCATAGTAATCTGAGGAAGCCAGTATAGACCATGTTTTCGTCACATTTAACTGTCAAAACAAATGCTTTATTGATGCTAAGCTTGAACCAATGCCTTTCAACAAGAAACTCCTCTTGCAAATTTTTGGAGAACAAGGGAGATAACCCTGCCTAGAGACTCATTCAGGAGAGGACTGACCATATCATTTATGTTGGATTTCAGAGCTAATTTCTTGCTCTAAATGGTTGGTCTCAGGCCTTGAAAGGCATGGCGGTTATTGTTTATATGAATATTCTGACTGTGTGGCTGACATGAAAAACCTAGGGGATGCACTCTTGAGCTTTCAATGCTTGGTCAATGTTTTTTGTCTGTCCTTCCAGCTCAATGTTATCTTCCTTCAGGAGAGCTGACTACTTGGCAGACTCCTTATCCAGAGAGAGCCAAGTTCTCACAGATCAAACTGAGTCTTCAGGTTGGCTCTTGGCACTCCTCACATTGATCTTTTTGCCACAAGATGGTTACTGGCTTCTGGTTTCTGTGTCTGTGGTGCAGGACCCCATGGTTCAGGCTGTGGATTCCCTGTCAGTCTCCAGGGAAGGGATGTTCATCTATACACCTCCTCCATTCACTCTCATTCAGACAGTTCTGAGCTAGATTCTCAAAGGAAGTGCCAGCTGATCCTGACATGCCCACTGAAGTGGTCCAAGAACTGGGTCAACCTTCTCCAAGGCCTTGTACTTCATTAGTTGTAGTGAAAGTCCCAGTTCCCCTCCCTGCCAGACCAGAAGTGCTGTCCTTCTTTCTCAGAGCTGCCAATACCTACACATTCAGCATTGCATGCTACGGTTTCTTTGACAGTGCTATGATGCTATGCTTTTTGACAAAATTCTACGACGATAAAAAAAAGAGAATTTTAGAAGATGGGACAAGGAAAACAAAAAGTTCAGTGTTAAGTTTAACTTGGAAAGGATAATAAAACATATTGAAAGTGATATCTCTAAAGTTCATATGTGACATTATCTACTGTTTAGTGTTTGATGCTTTTGACTCTTATTTGGCTGTAACTGTTTTTTGTTTGTTTGTTTTTTTTTTTTAATGTTAACTGTTGATTGTTACTTTGTAATGTGGACACATTATAACCTGTCTCATTTGAGTGTGTTGAGTGTTGCTTATTGGTGCATATTGTGCTGTAATCTTTCCTCATGGCAGGGCTGAGATTTAACAGCCACCAAGGCACCAGTGGTGCTAAATTGGGCAAATTCAGTTAATGTTGTAGTAGCTCAGGTGGCTGGCTATAAATTTTCACTTTGTGGTAAAGACTCCAGACACTGTAAGAACAAGGAATAAGCGAATGGTTACTGGCAAACAGCCTGTGTCAGTACTTCCCTGTTAGGCATAGCGGAGTGCGCTGCGCTTGCACAAAGCTGTTCTCTACACTGACTCTGGCAACACAGCAACACAGCACACATGCACCTGCTAGGTAAATCCAGCCACTGGTCTGATCACTGCAAATTCGGCATGCGAGAGAGCTGATTTAGTGTGCCAGCATAATGAGTCATGCAAGAGAGAGAGAGGAAATGAATGGGGTGAAAGTGTTTGCACACCACGTAATAGCACAAGGAGAAGTGTAGCCTCAAAGACTAAAACAGTGGAAAAAAAAAAAAAAAAAAAAAAAAAGAAAAAAAAAAAAAAAAAAAAAATGTCCTTCATTATTGAAACATACAGACGAATGCATGGTGAATGAGTAACTCTTGTTTTTGTTGCTGTGTGTGTGTGTGTGTGTGTGTGTGTGTGTGTGTGTGTGTGTGTGTTCAATGAAGAGAGGTATGCTGCAACACCAAAAATGAAAGAAAGAAAAAGATAAGAAAAAGAAAAAGTATGTGCTCCATAACATGCATACAGCTGAGGCACAGGCATAAATAAATGGTGTCACAGGCACAAATAAGACAACTCTTTCTTATCAAAATGATTGGATTACCTGAAAAACAAAACAAAACAAAACAGCTCAAGGGGTTTCTGAACTTGAAAGGTCTGGATTGGGTTGGCTGCTTGGTCTGGCTGGCTAGATTTTAGCTCTGTTTGGGTCTCTTGTTCAGATTTGCTTCATGTGACCTGTCTCTTTGTTTGTAAGGTAACTGTCAATGTCTGCTGCAGGAAACCTGGCTGTGGGACACCACTTATTGCTGGAAAGGCTGGCCTGAACATGTGAGTATGAGTAGCCAGTCAGGATCCATACAATTGACAGGGATAATGATGATTGGGGATATCACGTGTGCAGCCATATTATATGTGGCATCCATACACTTTGGTGTATTTTGCACACCGTTGTTGATTCATGTGAAACAGATAAGTCGGTGTAATGATATTGTTTTGGTTGTCTGTCTGTTCTTGCATTCGTGTGTGTGTTTGTGGAGAACTGTAATGCTGGCATTTTCTTGGCACATACACAGGCAGGAGCATAATCAAATTTTTGGCAGAATGATGATTATTTGTGAAGATTTTTCCAATTATTCTGTCATGAGTATGTCACTGAATCGTGAAAACCGTTAAACAAGCAATGTGCATTTTCAGCAATAAAACCAATCTTGCAAAACTGACGTTTTCTGATATGTTATGATCACTTACAACTTAAGCATTAAATATAGGTAATAGACATTAAATGATGTTACATAAAACAAAATTGCACTGAATATCTAGTTTTGTTTTGCTAATATTACACCACTTAATGCCATTTGTGCCAAGCGGAGGTGGAGACATGAATGAATGTAGTATGAAATATCGAATTAAGCTGGACTATGTAAATTCAGTAAAGCAACATGCATGTTATATGAAAATAAAACTTCATGCTGATGATGTGTGTTTTCAATATGTAAGCGACAAAAAGGAATTGTGACCACACTGTCTGACAGAGATAGATCCGCTAGAATGAACTCTTCACCTCGATGGGTGTATGCATGGTCAGTATGTTATTGGCAGAGAGAACAGCAGTATTCAAGGTCTGGACATTTCACAGTGTGCCTTGGGGTAGAAGTAGAAGTAGTTGAGAAGGAGAAGAGGTAAGTAGAGGTGGGGGCGATAGCCCCTTATGGTGCTGATGAAATAAGTGGTCCACACACATAGAAGTAAGAGCTCATGAACTCATTTTCTAGTGTTAGACCTGACTGCTACCTACACTTCCTTTTCTTGTAGTCAGTGTGTTTAGATTTGTATTTTCATACAACTTGTCTTCCTCTTCCTTACCTACCCAGCGTCTTTCATTCTGCTCTTGCATACATCCGTCATATGCAAAAGTTATAAAGAGGCAAATGCCTCTTGTATATGAAAATCATATTCAGGCTCGGTGACAATGTGCTGAAATAATATGGTGACTTGGGCAAGACACTTTTTTTCTTCTTTTTGTTTTTTTGTTGTGTACATAACATCTTTAGCCCAAGGAACACTACACAAGCCTTTAGTTGACCAGTTATTTATACACAGCTCTTCCTCGTAGACCTGAAAAGATACAGTTTTCTGTCTGTGTTTTCACACAGATAGGGAGATTACTCTTTCCCCAATGAAGATGGCAAAATTAAGACAATCTGCATTTCAAGAGGCAGTTGCATGTGTGACAAATGAAGGATCAGACATCAATTGTGTTTGTGTGATGAAAAGAAACATTACGTTGACAGAAGTGTCATTAAAACTCTTCCTTGTGTGTTTGCTGTGGGCAGTTGAAACATTTTATGGGGCAAGAGCATGTCCCTTTCACACTTTTTTTTCTTTTTAGAATTTGGTAACAGATTGAAAGCACACACACACACACTTACACACCTGCAAGCGCGCACACACACACACACACACACACACACACACACACACACACACACACACACACACACACACACACACACACACACACAATCCATCCTACCCCAACAATTTGCAAATGTCTGTCATGAAAAGTCTGTTTGGACATTTTATGATAAGCGTAAACTGTAACTTTCTTGATTATGTAAATTATGGTTGAAATATTATTATTGAGACAACAACAGGTCTGTTCTTAGTGTGTTGCGTTTCAGATAATACATCAGACTGCCAAAATGTTTGCCTGATGAAATTTTTGTGAGAGATACACACAGTTAAAGCAAAAACCCAGTTTCTCCTTGTTTTTTTCCATTTATTTATGGTTTCACAGATAGGTGATAGTATTAAAAGTGTCCTGTTCCATCAGTTATGTTGATGCCATTCAAATTCAAGTCATCATTTAGTCTTAATAGAAAAAAAAGAGAACTTTTCAGTTTAGGGACTGTTGAGAGCCAAAAGTTTTCCTGAAATACCAGTTTTGAGAAGAGTACTCATTTCTTGATGAAGAGAGAAATGTCAACGACAAATTTCAAGAATGCAATTCTGATGCTGTGTTTGTGTGTGTGTGTGTGTGTGTGTGTGTGTGTGTGCTTAACCCTTTCACCGCCATGGGCGCTTTTTGGCGACGACTTGGCAGATCGGCGACAAAGTAGGGTGACCTAACTCCCGATACTCTCACGATCCTAGTTCATGAGATAAAAAGCCAGCAATAAACGTCATAGTTGGGGGATGGTCTGGCTCATGCTCACAGCCATTTGCTTTGTCAGAACACTATTCAGTTCAGTGTTTTATTGACTTTATTCCGATTGTTTTTCCATTCACTATGACGTCACCACCAAGCACTTTACGTACTTGACCTTGCCGTACATTTACCACAGATCAAGTGCTGGGAATATTGAATAGACAGTTGGTTGTCCTAATACAGATGAAGAAGACCCAGACAGCCACGAGTAAAGAACGATAGTGATGGCTTGACCGAATTATTCCAACGTGAAGCGTTGGACCGTTGCCAAACTTGTTATGACAGGCTGATAAGACGCCCACTTACTACCCCCTACCGCGTGTGCCCCAGTGTTTTTGCGTTGAGCCAGCCAACACTGACTGACTGTTCACTAACTCTATGTGAGGGAGCCATTAAGACTTAGGCAACGAACTTCACACACACGCTGTGGGCCCACTCTCGCTGGTCGAGGTTGAAGGGGGCGTGGCCAACTGACACGTGAGAGGCGAGTATCACAGACGTCTTTCGAGTGGGTGTACAGCTGATCAACTGAATGACAAGGGTTCAGAGACCAACAGGCACATGAATGACTTTGTGTTCATAAAAAAAAAATATATATATATTACTGTTGAGAGTGAAAGGGACGTGTGTGTGTGTGTGTGTGTGTGTGTGTGTGTGTGTGTGTGTGTGTGTGTGTGTGTGTGTGTGTGTGTGTGTGTGTGTGTGTGTGTGTGTGTGTGTGTGTGTGTGTGTGTGTGTGTGTGTGTGTGTTCCCTTTTTCTTTCTTACATGTGTACCAGTTAGGCATAAGAATGTGTGTGTGTGTGTGTGTGTGTGTGTGTGTGTGTGTGTGTGTGTGTGTGTGTTCCCTGCTATTGGAGTAGTTGTATTTTGTGGCTGTTTCATGCACTTTTCTGTTGGAAATACCATACTTTCTGGTCTTCAGTTGTGAGTGGAGTATTTTTCCTCCATTGTTGAGAGTTTGTTGGCATTCTTTCTGTATCTTTTTACGCTTAGAAGAAACATAACATTCTTTTTTTTTTATTTTGCATTTTTTTTTCACTTGAAATCACTAAAAAATTGAAATTGTTGTTGACTTACCATTACTAACATGTTACGATATATAAAAAAGTACAGTGTATCTCCTCCATTTTACAAAAAAATAGCATGAGATTTGGTTGTTTAGTTCCAGAGATATCCGCGTTTCACATATGCTGGTATACAATAAGAGCTTTTTTGAAAAATGGCTGGCGATGGGGATTTATGCAAAATAGAATGTCTGGCGGTGAAAGGGTTAAGCATGTGTGTACATGGTCACAAACAAGATAAAAGCGTGAGCACAGTAGTTTTAATCGTTGGCAAACAGTGCCATGTGATACACTTCTCTGAGGGTGAGGGAAGGGAGGGGAAGAAGTGGGGAGGGGGGGGGGGCTTTCTAACTGTAGACAGCATCAGCTGTCTTATGAGTGTTTTGTGGTCTGATGTATGTGTTGTTGTTACGGGAATTTGAGTAACACATTTTGGTCGTGATCTAAATCTTAAATCATTGTCGGTGATGTTCTGCAAAGTTGGACTTTCAGGTCTGTATTAACACCTCTTTACAGCTGCTGTTGCTAAGTATACTCGGCAGTATGTGACTGCAACATCCTTGCCATAGGTGGGGCAGACATATCAGGTCTGTTTTGTCCAGTTTCATGGGATAGTGTAAATTTATTCATATGAAGGAAGGACACCTTAAGTGTGGTCACAAGGTACAATCACTTGATTTCATATGTCTACATTCCTGTCTGTTATTAGAAAGGTTCAGCAGTTGAAGGGTTAAACTTGTGATTGATACACTATATGTGAAGATTGCTTAAACATGGCAAGATCCTGTTGAATACGAAATGTGGCTCTTCATTTGGCAGTGTGATCAATCCCCCCCCCCCCCCCCCCCCCCCCCCCCAACAACCCACCCTCCCTCCCTCAAGATGCAAACTGCTGGACCCATAAATATGCTGGATGACCTGACCTGTGCTTTGTGAGGGTGTGCAAAATGGTGAATTGCGACAGCTCTTCATACTTACTGATTTTGGCAAGTCATGTAGCTTTATCTGAAATTGAAAATGAATATTTATAAATAGGAAAGATAGAAATCCAAAAAGAAAAGCTGAAGTTAAGCAGTCAAGTTCCTAATTCAGCTTCTTTCCTTTTGAAACCCATTTCATCTTCAGTCCAAGCAAGATAAATGGCTGTCTTTTGATTAAGGATAAGAGGTCAAAAGAGAAACTTATGTCAAATGATGTTCATCCATTATTCCCACCCCCACATCCCATCCCATGCACCAGACTCAGTTATGTCCTCTGATGGGCAGGAAGAGGGTCTGAATGTTAACTGGCTGCAGACAGGTGGTGTCCTCTAGTGTGATCAGCAATGACAAGTCTGACAGCAACATTTCCAGGGATATGAGAACTGTGCAGAGATGCATAAAAGGCGCTTCTTCATTTTAAAGAAAACGGAAAAGAAAAGGTTCTGCTTTAAATTGGTGAATTTAGGGGCCAAGTAAGAGTGTGAAAGGATAGCAGTTCATGTGCAGTGCATTCCCTTGGCTGGTCTTTGTTACTTTCATATGGCTAGCACTGACCAGTCTGACTGTGCTATATTTTGTTGAGTATGAACCATCATGGTCCCTGAATCCGGCCTGCAGGAAGCGTTTTTCCTCAGACTTCTCTGACGTCCCTGCATTTGATGTATTTGCTGGCAATTTTTGTTCCATTTAATGGTCTGCTCTGTGATGATAGAGCTGGATGTGTTGTTGGTGGTGATAAGGGAATCACTTGCCGACTGTTTATGACTCATCACCTGGAAAAAGATGTGGTTATCTTTGATAGGTTTTGTTCCAGAGCAAAGCATACAGTGAGAGTATCTGTCATGGGGTTTGATTATGGAGCCACCCTTTTGCATGATGCAAACATGGAACACACACACACTGTGCAGATAATGAACAGATAATAACAGTAAATAGGTATTCCAAGGTGATTTTTTGAAATAGCCTAGAGTTGTTAAAAGTAGTTTCATTTAAAAGAGCTCAATTTTCTGAACATATTGATGTAAAATTTATTTGTTCTGATAATATTTGACGAAGTTATGATTTTTAAAAGAAATTTTGGACTTGAGAAATCTTGCGAAAAGTGGCAATTTGCTTCGGACCCCAACTTTGAGGTACCATAAATCCATTTCTATGTTCTCAAATGAGCCCATATTGTTCCTGGCTACTCTCATGCACTTATAGATAATGCCTAGTTTTTTTTCTTCTGTCTTCTTCAAATAAATGGTCAACAGTGTGTAATGCTGAAGTTGGTTAAATACGCAATTTGCACAAAAGGGTAACTTTTTACGTAAATTATACTTGTCTTTACATGTTCATAAATTTGTATTTGTATGTTGTACAATGTTGTTTTTATACCAAAATGATTTAAAAAATTTTGTAAAGCACATATATAACACACATTTTTCAAGATATTTCATACATAATTTTAAGTTTGTAGGAGTAAAATATGGTTTTATGAAGAAGAGAAAGAATATATTTAACAGTTTTTTCGGCCATCAAAAAATATGTTTTAACAGTTTTCAGTCACAGTAATATGGCGCACAGTCATTAAAAGTATATAATAACACATACCTATTCCTATTGACTCATTTTCTTTATCTTCTGGTAATGTTCAGCGATGACATCAACAGCTGGAACTGACCAAAGGCGACAGTCACTGGACACAGCCTCAACCTCAAAATCTGAAAATGTCTTTGGAGCTCACTTCAGCAATTACTTCACTACTAGGATATCTGTAGTAGTCTGATATGCCCCTTGTTCTCTCCAGAAAAATGATGTCTGCTTTCTGAGGGGAAGTGACCAGGACCACCTGCCCTATGTAGAATGTGTCATCATAGTACATGCCTACCCACTGCCCATGCGCTCGAATACAAATGGTGTGTCAATATACTCGCAATCATCTGATGCAGACGAGGTGTTTGACTCGCTGTCACTGTCAACAGTGTCAGTGTAACTGTCTGTGATGTCTCCCCTCTTCCTTTTCTTTGGTAACTGGAAGATGTCATTTTCAGCTACAAGTCCTGTCACTGATGTCAGATGATTTCGGAGGCAGGTCAGGAGAGCGTCTTTGTTGCCTGTCATTTTTAACCCAGTCTTGTTTCCATGTCCCAAGACAACTTTCTGATATCGACTTTGATATTTTATATCTTTTACAGAAAGCTGTAATATTTTTTCCAGATCCTGTGGTGTTCAGCAGGGACCGCCTTGCAGGGACAGCGTCAGTGGTGTGCTGCTTTTCAGCAGCAAGCCTCTCTTCTTTCTGTCTCTTTTGCCTTTCAGTTTCAGCAGCATGCTCTCAGATCTGAAGCCTGACAGTCTTTTCTTGCAGCTTGTGCTTCCTCCTCAGTGTTTTGGCATTTTTTTGGCGACTTTCATGATGGCAGAAGTCTGATCTTCAGTTTTGTTTAGCAGCCAGTCACTTGTTTTATTGTGCTTCAGCATGACGATGGTCGATCAATGGTGAGTCGATGCATGCCTCCTGTTCTGCATGTCAAAGTCCATATCACCAAAGACACGCTCTCCCAGTAAGTTTGTGAGTGGAAAACTCTTCATTTCTTCCACAATAGCATCAGGAAGTTTCTGTCCATACTTACCATCTTTCAGAAAATCTTCAAGTTGTTTTTCTGTTGTTGCTAACAATTGTTTGCAGATTTCTTGCAGAGTTGGCTTGACTGCATCAGCACAAGAGGCTGCTTTTTCAAAAAACACTCCTGGAAAATGGACTGTCCATCTCAAACTTTCCGTCAAAAAATTCCAAGATTTTTGGGGTTCATGAGAGACGTTGGATCGCTGCACCATTTTGTGAGATGGTCAACCAGCATCTGAACATATACATGAAATTCGGCATAGGGCACATTGCTATGGAGGAGGTTCCAATATGGCCCTGTGACCCGTAAGTACAAGAGCCCAACAGCGCATACCAGAGCCATCATCTTGGGGTCCCTGAGGTCTGCTTCAACATTCTGCAGTTTCATGTTGCTGTGACTCAAACCACCAGATGTAAAGGAGGTCATGATGTGATCTTCATGATGGATAATGGCTGCTGCTCCCTCAAAAAAATTATTGAATCTGTTTCACCAGAAAACTTGTCAAGAGGGATCTGATTTCTTCCTCTTGGCAGAATGCTAGCCACTCAGCCCGACAACCATTTTTTCTCATCTCCTCTGGGCCCTAACACATCACAGGCCATCCGAATTAAATGGGCCACAGCTGAATCTGATGATGAGTAAAATTTGAATCTTACATCACTGTCTGTCCCTAGAGGTTTATGATCTTCATCTTCTTCAATGATGAGATTTTTTTTTCAGAAGATTCTGCTGCTCTGCTCAGGCCAAGGAGGTAGGTAATGGGCGTTGCAGTACAAGAAATGCACAGAAACTTCAGTACCCAGTTCTGATCTTATGAACTCTAGCATTCTTGAATTGAAACACTTCTGCACTGCTGCTCGATCTGACATCAAAGAATTAATTTTTTTCAGCAGTGAACTGAAAACTTCAGCTTCTGCTTTGTCAGTGTGAAGAGCGCAGTAGAGATCCTGGAGTTCTCTCAGCATCTCCACCGTTATGTCAAGCAAGGATGGTTTCTGCTGCTTGGAGTTTGCTGATCACATGTCCTTCATCTGCAGTGTTGAGGACAGTTTGCGTGCAAGGGACATCACAGTCTTTCAAACTGATGTTGAACAGATGTTTGGCAACTATTTTCATCACCTCTCCACACTTGCTAGCAGCTACGTTTGCATCACCTTGCAGTCTGATCATGGTTTGACGCACAGCATTTGTGTACTCGCCGTTTTTGTTTTTTGTTGCAAGACTGCACTGAGCCTCGGCAACTTCACTGGCAGTAAGGTCTTGCATAACTTCCATTTGTTCCTCAAGTGTATGTATTTTCTTCTTCAGTTTGCACATTTCTTTTTGAAGAGCAGTAGTTCTTTTCCCTTTTCTTCAAGCTTTTGCTGGAGAGCTCTGCATTTTCTCTTGTCAGTACTGTCGCTCTCTCTTTTGATTGATGTACAGTTTCTTGGAAGTTGGCATGCTTTTTCTTCAGTTGTACAAATCTCTTGTACAGCTTCTTCCATTTAATACTAAAGATTTCTTTTTTTCAGGGTCTTTTTCCCCCATCTTCAACAGTTAGAAGTTTTTCTTTGCTGTGCTCAAACCTATGCCTACTTTTTTCTTCTTTCGCTAAAGCTGCAGCAAAATCTAAAGTCATATTTTTAATTGTTTTGTTTGCCCCATCCAAGGAATACTGCAGGAAGTTCTTCTGATAAGTCAGCCAATCAATGTCATTTTCAAGCTCAGCACAATGTTTTTTTTTTTACCCAAAGTTATTTCTTTTTTTTCATTGCTGGCATGACAGGTTGTTTTGCAGATTTGGATGTCTCTGATGAACTGGGAAGAACTGACTTGGGTGGAGAAAGAATTGGGCTTGGGTTGTTTTCTTGACAATCAGTTGTAAATATATTGGTTTCTGTGAAGCAGCTGACTTTCTCTGGACCTTTTGATTTTTTTTCCGACAGATAGTTTTGTAGTTAGATATAATTTTTGTGACTTTCTGTCAATATGTGCCATTGCTGTCTTATTCAGTCTTTGCAGCCAGTCAGCAACAAAGCTTGAACTCCACCCCTCTTTGTTCCCCAAAGTTTCTAAAGCGACAACAACAGCATTTTTGTCACTTTGATGTCACATGGAATCTTCAAAAGCTCAGGCTTTTTCAGAGTTTTCCAATTGATGCCAACTGAAGACAGAACATCATCAATATTATCCAAATCAACATCTTCATTTAGCATTGCTGAAAGTTCTTTAGCTGGCAGCTTCTCAGCCTTGAGTGTACAGCGCTGGATCACCCCTTTCAACCTGTTAATGGGGAAGCTGGTGTCAGGGAAAAAAAGCCGAAGAAACCATTCTGTCACAGTGTCAAAAGTTACAGACTTTCCACGTTCAATTCAAAGTCTGTCAAGCTGCAGTAACAGTCTGTTTGTGCAGCTGGATATGTTGGGGGGTTGGGTCTTGTTCTTTACCAAACACCAAGAAGCAGCGCTTCAGTTCTTTGTACTGGTCGTCCTCTGCCACACACACACACACACACACACACACACACACACACACACACACACACACAGTACACACACAGCATACCACACACACAGAGTACACACACACACACACACACACACATATGCACACCACATACAGCACACACACACACACACACACACACACACACACACACACACACCACGTACAGCACACGCATGCATGTGCACAGTAACCCCCCCCCCCACACACACACACACACACACACACACACACAGACACACAGACACATACATGCACGCACGCACACACACACACGCACACACACATACATACACACATGTGTAACCATTGTGTTTATTAACAAGGAGGAGGTAATTACAATTAATGAATTATGTTGCAATTTTAATTGGTAAGATTACTAAATATCATAAACAACAGCAGAAAATATGTCAGGGACACAAGAATGAGAAGAGCAAAATTACCTTAGCAGCCCAGACAGTTCTTTATCGATAACACTGAAGAGTAGACTGTAGACCATATGCACACATACCACATATTACTAAAAAAAAAAAACAAAGAAAAGATAAGACGCAAGTTTATTTTTGTGGGTCAGTGGACAGGGGTGAGGATGGGAGGGAGGTGTTAACAAATATCCGGCTTGAAAGCAGGTCTTAAATGAACACAAACACACACACACAAAAACCACGGACTGAAAAAGTGAGCCCAGGGGAAAAAAAAAAAGGGAGGGGATATAGTTTAGTTCACTTGAGGAGGGGCAAATTAATTTCATTTCTTGCTGTTTTGTAAAGAAAGTATGATTATAAAAAGGCTGAAATTTTACAGGCCTGGAATAGCAAAATTATTATACACAATATGATCCATGACTAGAATAACAAAATTATACACACAATATGATCCATGACTGGAATAACACAAATTATTATACACAACTTACCAACTGAAGGAGATTTTCAGTCTCTGTCCAGTTTCCTTCACTCTTCTTCTCTGGCTTGGTATTTGTTGACATGGGCTGATCACTTGAAACAAGTGATACAGACAGTGGTGCTGGATCATGGGTGGCGAGCTCATTCATGTCTGACAGGAAAACCAAAGATTTATGATTAAAGTTTGTTATTTTTGTACTCTTTAGCCTTAGTTCCAGTTCTTAAAAAAAAGCAAAACAAAATATTACTACTCAACCATTCACTTTATCGTCTCAATGGAGTTTTTTTTTCCTGGGGGGGGGCAGATTACCATGTGCTTGGGCAATTCTTACTACATTAAAATAAATCACTGTTTGCAAATTTGTTGTAATAAACAAACAAACTGAAATCAACAGCAAACTATTTTTTTTTGGCAAGTCTTTGTTTTCTTGTGATGTTTACAGTATGAGATGAACCTCTTTGTGTGTGTGTGTGTGTGTGTGTGTGTGTGTGTGTGTGTGTGTGTGTGTGTGTGTGTGTGTGTGTGTGTGTGTGTACATGCATGCATGCACGCAAGAGAATCTGCAGAGTTTGTAAAAGCAGTACATTCAGTGACTCCAAGTCACGTGACCGTTTCATAAGAAATACTGAAGAACTACAATGTAAATCATATTTTTATGACACAGGTTTTTGAAATCGATGTTTCGATTACTTGATTACAATGTTAAAAATCCTTACACGTAGCTGAAGATAAATAAAAGTCAAAAGTGAAGTTGAAGTGTCGATTCAAACAAAGGCTCTCGCAGGTCTAATGTTTTTTTAAAAGATTTTTAATACAATCGCGCTCTAAAGTACACAAAATATAACTTATAGAATCGAGTAAGTATATCAACTTACCTTTCCATGTTGTTTCTAGCGCCAGTTGTTGAAAATTTGGTGAAAATAGTGTTGGACTTTTAGGCGAGGCGATGACACAGATACATCTGACTCATCCGCCATTGTTGACATACTTCCAGTCTTCGAATATTAACATCCAGGGACCTCTCGGGGAGCGTGACGCACTGTTTCATATTTGTTTGACCATTTATCGAAAAGTGCGGAATATGAGCTTTATTTTGATATATCTTTTAACAGATTTCATTCATATTTACGGATTTTAGCATAATTTGAAGTTTTAAAACATAATTTTAAGGAACTTAACTGAATTTTTTTTACACCCTTACTGCATACGAAAACGAAGCTTTAAGTCTCCTCTACAATTCTGTATGAGTTTCATTAAGCTATTTGTGCATGCCGCGCTCCCCTCATCAAGGAAGAAGGTGGGTGTAAGAACTTGTGTTCTGAAAGTGACGACGGCATGCCTCCCAACCGCAGACAAGTACTTCTTTACAAGGTTGATAATAAACTCATCATGTTCTTTTAAATAATAAAAACTGTCCAAAACGAAAGAAAAAAGATGGTAAATTGATTGGTGTTATTTTTATTGTCTAAATCAGCCGTTTTTATGTGGTTTGCACAAGTTGAAAACACCGAAAATTTCACTCCTGCAGCGCCGTTTGCCAGGTAAGGGGCCTGCATTGGAATACCTACAGTGTAATATTATTGTTATTCATTTGTAAAGCACAAGGGTCTAGGTTTTAGGTTCATATATGTTTTCACAAAAAATAATGAATTTAGATATGTCTGATTTTGTCAACAGGTGTAAATCATAACATAGACATGAGTATGCAGGTGTACATATAAACTTGTATGTGGTCTAAGAAAAACGTCTGAAAAATTTATTTTTAATCAATTTGTTGCAGAACTGCTACAGTTAGAACAGGGGGAGGGGAAGGAGGAGGTGGGGTAGACTTAAGTGGATTTTCAGTCTAAGCTGGAGGAAGTGACAGAGGCAGAGTGTCCAACAGGTAAAAAGAGATGAATCCAAAGCTTTGGGCCATAAATGGAGAAGCAGAATCATGACATTCAAAATGACACTGTGACTGTGACAGACCTGTCATGCATCATCGAGGAGATGAACACCAGCTCAGGCAGATCAGATGTTGCTGGAAAATGACCATGATTAGTTCATTTTGCGTTGTTGTTTTGTTGCATTGTTAGTTGCTGTCTCTTTGTCTTGCATCGCTGGGGGATAGTCTTGTTTGAAAGCTGTTTGTCTTATATTGTTGACGCATTCATCTTTTTCAGAATGTGGGTGACGACGTCTATTGGTATTACAACATCCAAGCTGGATTCTACCTGGCGTTGTCAGTGTCTCTGTTCACCGACCACAAACGCAAGGTATGGTGATGTATTTACTCTGAGACGAACTTCTAATCTGGTATGTTCGGAGCTTTTGACAAGATCCATCTGTGTCTTGGCTCAAGGGTGGAAAGACAATAGCATACTTCCATATCCTGTCATTTTAGTGTAGGTGCATATTGACATGTGTGTGTGTGTGTGTATGTATGTGTGTGTGTGTGTGTGTGTGTGTATGTGTGTATGTGTGTGTGTGTGTGTGTGTGTGTGTGTGTGTGTGTGTGTGTGTGCGTGCATACGCGCATGCAGGATTTACAGAAAGCATCGTTTACCAAATATTTGTGTGTATACATATGTTTGTGCAGAGTTTATTTTCTATGTTTAACACACACACACACACACACACACACACACACACACACACACACACACACAACACACACAAAAAGAATGTTTATTGGATATGTGTGTGCAGGATTTCACTGAAATGATTTTTCATGTATATTGTATGTGTCTGTGCAGTTGTGTATATGTGTAAGTGCGTGTGTGTGTGTGTGTGGGTAGGATTTTTCACAGGAATGATTGTTCATGTATTATTTATTTGTAATTGTGCATGCATGCACACACCCACAAGATGTCACAGAAATGATTGCTCACCGAGAATTGATGTGTGTATGTGCAGGATTTCACAGAGATGATAGTTCACCATGTGGCCACGCTAGGCCTGATGTTCCTGTCTTGGATGATCAACTTCACTCGTATCGGCACCCTGGTGCTGCTGATTCATGACTGTGTGGACCCCATCATGGAGGTGGGTGCAGCAAGCCTCTCTTCCTGGTACCTCGCATTTGCCACATACCTGGCAGATGTCAAGATATTGGGTAGTTTGGTACACGTTACTTTGATGGGTTTACAACAAAATCTGGATTTTGGAAGTGATGTCTCAAAGTGGGGATATTCCTGTACACACACGCTCTCACGGGCATACACACACACACACACACGCCTGCACACACACACACACACACGCACACACACACACACACACACACACAAACAAATACACTGATATATGCATGACAGTTTTTGCAAAAGACAGGTGAATCTCTGTCTGTCGGTCTGTCTATCTCTCTCACATATACACACTTACAGGCATGTGCACACTGATACATACAATGACACATTTTGACAAAATTGTACACTCTAGAATCACAATAAAATCACTCGGTAATAGCCACCCACACACACTGTCACACACACACACACACACACACACACACACACACACACACACACACACACACACACACACACACACACACACTCATGCATATGCGTGTGAGCTCATGCGTACACTTATACTATGACAAACACACACCACACACACACGCACAGCGCGTGGTGCAAGTGATAAGCAGTCTACAGACACACAGTTCACAGGGTGAAATCAACAATCATAGGAAATTAACGATGCTTACTGCTGTTAACTGGTGGATACTGCTTGAGAGCTCAGAGGCATTGATCTTGAGAATTTGTCACATGCTTTTGCTTTTTGTCCCTTTACTTTTAAGTTGTCAGGGGACATGCATCCCATCGTGACTGGAAAAAAATCTGAAGCTGTACTTCTGCTACCCAGTCCACAGTGAAATCTGTCCAGTTTGTGTGGAAATGTTTATGTAGTTGATGCTTTTATTAAAAAGAAAATAAATCTGATATGATTAAAACATTTCTGTTGGATGCTGCTTTTCCAGGCTGCCAAGATGGCCAAATACTTGAAGAAGGAGACATTGTGCACTTGCTTGTTCGTGTGTTTCCTTATTGGCTGGATTGTCACACGAATGACTATATTCCCTTTCAGGTATGGTTTTGTTTAGTGTTTCTAGATATGAATTTTTCGTTCAAATCATGCACTGAAGTTTCTTTCTTTCTTTTTCTTTTTTTTTTTTTCCGGGGGGGGGGGGGGAGATGTCATTCCATCCCCTCCCGCCCAACAGACAAGGGAAAATGTTTTTCTCCTTTCATCATGTAGATTTTATTAACTGCGCATGTGTATGCACGCTAGCGCTCACATGTGCATGCTTTGTGGATGTGTGTGTGTTTGTACATGCATACATGCGTGCTTAAGTGTGTGGTGTGAGAATGAGTGCATATGTTTTCTGTGAATGTGAGAGATGAAGGCTGTCATGTCCAGTATAGTTCATGTCCTGCAGTCTTGCTTTTGCTGCAAGGTTCTTGCATTCCTTAACACTTTCACTTTTGAAAACTTATTTGATACTCAGAATCCCAGAGTACATTGAACAAGTTCATCACCTTGAGAAAAATCACATTGAAAACTCCTGACAGACAGATTTTTAGGGTCATTAGACATTGTACATAAGAATCATATGCGGATCAACAGTGCATAATTAATACAGAAAAAGGGTTCTCATTGACTCACAATGATTGTTTCTTCATAAGTTGCCTTAAAGACAGTGCAGTGAAAAAATAAGGATACCAAAAGCCCTTTAGCATATGAAAAAAAAAAAAAGCCACCCTGGTCATCAGAGAGAGACTTGAAACATCTTTAGTTTTTTTCTTTTTCATCTGTTCCTATCACAGCATCTTACTTAGAGGTTTGATATGCCACGTAGGCCGAGTGTGGCCTATACTTCTGACACGCTGTGTGTTACCACCAAAAGCAAACAAAATTTGAGGCAAGCATCCAAACAGTGCCTCGGTGTATGATGTGTACTAGACAACTGACCATCCTCCAGGTGATAAGCCAAGTCACCTTTGTAAAAAGTTTATTTTCTCTCTATGAAAATCTAGATGCAAAAGCAGCACATGTTTTATGATTTGTAGGCTAAGGCACTAGAAGTTGGTTTTGATCAGTACAAGACTAAAAATCTTACTGAATTCAGAAGTTCTTATAATTTACATTTCTTAAAGGAGGTATTCTGTACCAGCATATATGTACTATATTTCATAATGGACATCTTCTGTACAAACATATATCAAGCGACCAGGTACTCACTCACAATTCTTGATACTTACATGCTTCATTTATTTTCCCAGCTTGAAGATTATTACTTTTTTTTTTCATAGATATGGCATTTGTCAACCCTGTAGGAGCTTTTTAAATCAATAAATATAAGTGTGCAGTTTATTAGTCTGTTGGGAACACATCTTCATTTGTGTTAAGCAGGCTTGATCATGGAGTGACTGAAGTGTAAAGGCTGGGATGAAGGTCGACATATCAGGATTTAAAAGACATATGTCAGCATGTGTGCATTTGTGTGTGTGTGTGTGTGTTATTTTTTTTATTCATTCAGTCTTTGATGGCCGTAGGAAAATAGGGATACACAATAGCAATTGGCGGACCATCTGTGTTGTCATAGCATGGTGCCATAACAATAAATAGGTAGTTTTATGGCAATTGGCTTTGTTAGTATTGAAAGATATGTCTGTCTTATTTTCAGGTATTATGCTAAACCTTAACCTTATAAACATTCTCTCAGATAAGCTTGATCTGAACAAGTCACCTTAAAATTTGATTGTGTGTGTGTGTGTGTGTGTGTGTGTGTGTGTGTGTGTGTGAGAGAGAGAGAGAGAGAGAGAGAGAGAGACATTCACACACACACACACACAGACTGAATTTTTGTGCATGTGTACATGCATGCGCCTGTGCATATTAACATGTGGGAGCCACATGTTCATTGTTCACATTAAACTCGTATCTTTCTTTCATGATATTCAGCGGGGGAATTAAGGAGTAGATGTATATATCGCATGGGTCCTTTGTACTTGTAGCCTGAAATATGCTTGGGACAACTGCCAATGAACCTTTCTCTTAGCTGACGCACTGGATGAAATATAAGCTTCATTGTTCAGCTTATCATGCTGTTTATAAAGCATCATTTTCACAAGTGCACTCATAGATGCACATGCACACACATATACACACACAAACGCACATACAATCACATTATATGCACTCACATGCACACACGTACGCAAGCACATACACACTGAATCACACTCACTCACACACATATACACACATACCCATGCACACACACACACACACACACACACACACACACACACACACACACACACACACACACACACACATGCATGCATGCATGCAAATGCACAGGCACATGAATTCTCAAGTTAGGTCACTACAAGATCTTTGACTAACCTGTAGCTTCCTCAGGGATTTCTTAATAATTTCTCATCACTCTCTTATGTGTGTCACAGTTTTATAGAAAAATTAATTGAATTTCATAATTCCTTGATGGTTTATTGCATCACCCTCCATGTCTTCTGTAAGTGTATGGTATGTCTCTCATTTACTTCCATTCTACACTTGTCCTGTCTGTCTTCTCTAGTGTCTCATCAGTGCTCTCTCTCTCTCTCTCTCTCTCTCTCTCTCTCTCTCTCTCTCTCTCTCTCTCTCTCCTTCTTCTTCTCTTCTTCTTCTTCTTCTTCTTCTTCTTTTTTTTTTTTCTTAAGCTCTTCCTCCACCGGTCTCTCTATCAAGTCATCCTCCCAAAAGGTCTTGGTCCCTGTTGCAGACTTTAATGCACGCTGTAATATGAACATCTTGAATGAACTTCTTCGCTTTGAAAGCAGTGATCAAGGCAAAGTTTAGCCAGTTGACTGGCTGGACTTTCTCCCTTTACATTGTTAAAAAGGTGATAGCCTCAGACCAACACATTGACTACAACGACGGAAGAGTTGAAGCAAGATACTGTTTCAGAAACATGGCTCATTATCATCATTATTATTACTTGATTCAGTGCTGTCCATGAGAATCCTGAAAAATTCTTGACATTAAATGAATAACAACAGCAGCAACAGCAACAACAACAACAAAAACCATCTGCTAAGTTTTACCAAATTAAAGACTTAAGTGTGGATCTGCTCAAAAGTTTTGAAATTTTTGTCACTGGTGCTTCTATTATTTGTTTCCTAATAAAAATGTTTAACTATTAAGAGAAGCAGGACAGTGCACATAGGTAACACAAGAGATGCATAGTAGATGACAGTTTGTGACTTCCAAGTCCAGGAGCACCTAGTCCTTACAGGTATATAGATGTATATGGAAAACTAGCAGAACTGTTTTAAAGAGGTGTATTTGAATACACTGAGCAGTTCCAGTCATAATGGTGACGTATTTCTGATATTTTTGATGGGAGTGGGAAATATAGTTTTTGCATGGCTGTATAATTCTCTAATTGAGTAGATAAAACTGGCTTTAAAGCTTGTATGGTCATGTTGTTTAATGAGCAGATTTGTGAGTGAGTAGCTTGGGAGTGTGTGTACATATATACATGTGTGTGTGTGTGTGTGTGTGTGTGTGTGTGTGTGTGTTTTCATGTGTGTGTGTTCCCCCACCTTTATGTCCTGTTCAGATTAGGTGAGTATCTAAGTTAAGTACTTATGTGGATCACCCATATTGGTGGGTGTAAAGAGCAAAGGCTTGGTCACGTTGTGGACAGTGTAACACATTCATTTTTCACAAACAAGATACTCAAATAACGAATGTAACAGTCCCATCATACCAAAGTTGAAAAGTCACATGCTCTGCAGTGAAGAAGACAGATTGTGATAGTTTAGTCATCTCTGGCAAACTGCGCGTGTGGGTTTTGATCGTTTGATTTGATACATGGACAATGTTGTTTTCATTCTTCATGGCCCTGGATATTTGTTCTGGGTCGATACTTGAGGTGGACATTTTAGTGAAGTGAAAGAGCAAGATCAGGAATAGACTCTTATACTTGAGCAACAGACTTGTCTAGTGTGAACAGGACTGTGCAGTCTGTTTAGCCCTATCTAGTCTGTTTCTGTCACACTTACTAGTTCTTGTCTGTGTCATAATGGCTGCGGTAGTTTTTTTACGTCTCAGGTTAATTCATTTTATTTTATTTCAATGCTGAATTTACTTTTAGTTCTATTTTGTTCCATTTTTATTTCATTTAAGTGTTTAGTATTTTCTTTCATTTCATTTACTTAATTTTTTTTTTTTTTCATGATGATCATATTTCTTTGTCACAGGGGATTTATTGAATGTTTTTGTCTTAGGGTTGAGAAAGATTTTGTTCTCTTTTCTCAATTATTTGATAGCTGGGATTGTCAGTATTACACTTTTGCTGTTGTAGTTCTTCAGCTGCCCCATTATTTTGATATTTGAAAGCAAGGATGTGCTTCTTGATGCACACGAAATGAGTGGGGCATTATGGTGTGCGGTGCTGAACAACTGAGATGTTTCTCTGGATCCCACCTGCACCTGTTGGTGTATCTTCTTCAACAGAACTGTGTTAGCATGATACTTGTTCACTTTACTTACTCAGGGCGTGTGTGTGTGTGTGTGTGTGTGTGTGTGTGTGTGTGTGTGTGTGTGTGTGTGTGTGTTTTCAAAGATTTAAAACCATTATTGATCATATTGCTTTGAAATCATGAAGGGGTTAAATTTTAGAAGAAAAAAAAAATGTATGTCTTTTTCTCGTGAAGATTTTTTGCCTGCCTTTTTGTCTAGTTTCTTGGTGTTTTTTCTGTTTTCTTCTTTCTTTTTTTTTCAGCTTTTTTTTGGTCAAGTTTGTTTTGCTTTTATTTGTTCCCCCTTTTTTTGTACAGGAGATGGAGGATGTTACTAGGTATTACTGTTGAAGTGCAATGTTCACCTGACCTGAGAAAAGTCCATTGATGCGCTTCTGGTGTGTCTCTCTCTTTCAGCAAGGTGGAGAGGAAAGTTTTGATTTGAAAAACATAGTGGACAAAAGAACTGAGCGGCTTGTCTGCATGCGTAGTTGGCGCTGACTGTATGGGTAAATGGCTGTGCTGTGTCATACTGGTTTTTTGCCTGTCGTGTAGCTGAAGCGAACATAACCTCTTTTCCACAGTGTGCATATGTGTGTACTCACTACTAACATGCTCTTCCAGGTTTGTTGCGAGTAGGAGGGTCGAAGCATACATTTTTTTTAGGAGGATGTCTGAGGTATGACTTGTAATATTAGAGCTCCTGAGTGTTACGCTTTTGATGTAGTATGCTGTAGTTTCATTGACAGCGTTTCACTGCTGTACTGTGTGACAAACTGCTATGCCCAAAACAAGAATTGATAAACAAAACGAAACAATAACATGAACAAAAAAAGAAAGGCTCTAAATGGACTTAAACAGTACAGAGATATGCATCGTACAGATATAATGTAGATCTTTAAACTGTAGACTTATTTCCTCATAAAACGACTAAGTACAGTTATGAAAGGGGTGGGGGGGGGAGCAGAAGTGAATGTTGCTAAAGATGATTGTAATTTTGCTTCCCTTTCAATTGATTTCATTTTCAGCCTTTTTCTTTTTTGAATTTTTTTTTTTTTTTTTGGTTTCATCAGAATCACTGATAACTAGCAAGATTTTTGTCTTCGTAACTTGTGACTGTGTTGTGTACAAAGCAAAGTGCAGTTGAAAGTGCTTGGAGTCTGACTTGTGATATGGCATATGAGTTCTTTAAATTTGGGGTGCTACGTTTAATGTCAAAGTGCTATACTTTGTGCTTTTGAGACCTTGGCAGCTCAGTATTGTTGTACCCACTCTGTGTAAATCAGAAAGTATTGATCCCTGAACAGAGTGTTCAGATCCACTGATGTCCATATTGGGAAGATCAAGATTCACAGTTGATGTTCTCTCTTCAAGAACAGATGCTTTGATTCTTGGGTCTCTGCCTGCAACACACCTGGTTTCTGTCGTCTGTCCTGTCTGTAATTGCCACTGTGTATCACATTTACCTTCTCCGTACTTGAACAGCCAACAACCAAACAAAAGGAACAAGATGAAACTGAATGTTAGATGTTTGCTTTGTCCTAATCAGAAAATGTCACCTCACTAGTGTGTTCTTCACAGTATACAATGGTATTAATATGTATTCAACAACATGTGCATTAATCGTAAACCCCTGGCACAAACTCTTGGCTTTTTATGATGAGAACGTGGATGAAACTTGAATGATGAGGGAGAGGTGCATTGTTAAAGAAAGAGGAGAAAAATGTGTATATTGTTTCATTCATGTAAATGTACTGACATGATTATATTAAGGTCTTTTAAACAAAATTAATACCATTCACTGTAGCAGAAAAAAAAAAAAAAAAAAAAGAGAAAGAGAGAGAGAATGTAATGAAATAAAGAAACAAGAAAATAAAAGGTGAACAAATACTGGTTAAGAAAAAGACAGAAACAAAAATAGTGGGAAAAAAAATCAAATACGGTGTAAGGGAAAATATAACAAAACATGCAAATGGGGGGAAAAATCATGTTCTCATTTAAGTTCACTTCTTTCATTCTTGCTGCTTTTGTGTATGATCGTTTCAAACAGAAGCTTTGTTTGCAGACCAGAGTGCCAGAAATGCGGTGAGAACTTAAACCCATGACCATGGGTGGAACTGTTTCAATTTTTGACAAATATCTATTGTTTGGATTTGCCAGAAACAGAAGTTTCATGATTTAAGATTTCCTTTCAAAAACAAAGGAAAAAAAGGAAAGAGACAAAGAAAGCAGGAAATGTAATTTATGAGAATTTTGTGTTTTTAATGGCCAAAAAGAGAACGCTTGTCTTCCTGTGAGAACATGGTGGAGCAAAACACTATTTGTTGTCAAACATAAGTATTTTGTTTGTGTTTCTTGTTAAACATAAACACGTTGTTTGTGTTCCTCAGTCAAGGGGTGGACAGGAAGAATTTTGCCCTTGACCCAACCATGGGCCTTTGAGACCCTGCATCCCAACTTCTTTTTTTTTTTTTTTTGCAGTTGCACCAACGCATGACTGAACATTGGTTTCTGTCTATGTATTTGGAATGTGTTTCTTTACATGTCAGAAGAACATGTTTCAAATGAACACAGAACACAGTGAGTGGTCGGTTGTCAGGCTCATGCTTTTCTACAAACAGAAGTGGTTACTGTTTTACCCCCGTTTACTTTGAGGGAAATGTAGAGGGCTAGAGGTCCCCCAGGATGTTGACTGAGCTGTAGGGGATGCCATGACAAATAGGCACAGTGGTATTATAACTGCGATCATAAGTGTTCACTACAAAATTTCAGAAAGCAGTGGGGCGTGTTTGCCAGTAGTCCTCATCTCTCCAAGTATCCAGCTGCATGTTAGTATTTTCAGGTTTTCATTGCCTGCGAAACGCAGGTTTGGATTGTCAGATTTTCAAGATGCCTGTCTGGCCTTTGTGTATGAAGAAGGTTCTGGAATTAGTCAACCTAGAAGATTGGAAATAATTCTGTCTCCATCAGGTCCTGCTAGGACTTGAACCCACAGCCCTCAGAATGAAACTATTGGGTTTGAAGCTCATCAATATAGCATCTGTCAGGTCATGACTTACAATCCAAATTTAGCTGTCTCTTTTTGTTCATTGTGACATGAAATTAAATAAGGGGTTAAAAGGACGCAGTCATAAATATCTTTTAAATCAAACAATTTTTTTAGTCAGTTTACTTATAATCCATTTGTATTGTTTTCTGAATGTGACTCAGCTCTCGGTATTTTCTTTGTTGTTACAACTTTGAAGGATCATTTAAAGTCTTGTTTTATTTTGTTCAACTGTTGTTATTGACAAAATGAGTCTTGTCAATATTTAAATGCAGTTAGATTTTCTTTTGGTTTTAATTTCCATAAGAGATTTCATGACTTAAATAGTTCAACCCTCTCTTTGTGTCTGTGCAAAGGTCTTCTTGGTATTTATGGAAGTTTTGAATACATTTCTGTCTATCTCAATCTATCTCCTTCTCTAATGGAGAACAATTTAACAATCTTGGTTTGATTTTCTTTTCTCTTCTCATTTTTCATTGTCTTTAAGTAGGATTCTTTCAGCCTACTACCCCATCCACAGCCACACGCAGATTGTGACTCATCCACCTCTCCATACACAGCCACACGCAGATTGTGACTCATCCACCTCCCCATACACAGCCACATGCAGATTGTGACTCATCCACCTCCCCATACACAGCCACACGCAGATTGTGACTCATCCACCTCCCCATACACAGCCACACGCAGATTGTGACTCATCCACCTCCCCATACACAGCCACATTCAGGGTGTGTAACAGCAGCCTCAGCACCAGCAGACATTAAGCTGTCATTGAGGCAGCCCACCAGAGAAGGCATTGCATTGCTGAGTCCCTTTGGTGGTGGTTTGTTTTGCCAGCTCTGATCCAGTATACTCAGGACACCGCTTATTAAGCCCCCTGCTTGATGATGCTGATTGCTGAGTTAATCTTCTAGATGGCGCCACCATGTCCACCCAGTGGCAGTCCCCATGAACTCGCTGATTACAGCATCTTTGACATAAGCCTGGTGCATGTACCTTGTAGGGAAATTGAAACTGGAGTCATGAGGAGAGCATGTCCACAGACTTTGAGACACCTCCACCCCACCCCATCCTCCTTTTTATCAAAATTTAAATCATGCTTTATGAGGATGATGAAGCTATAAGGTTCCATTCTGGACTGAGAGAGCTTGACAGGTCTGTACTGTATGTTTCCTTACATAACATCTTCAAGCCTCAGCCATGCCAAGCGTACAAACATCTGCAGAGTCTGTCAAGAAATTTGAGCAATGTTCTTGTAGACACATCCATGAAGAGGATGAACACCTGACCATGAGTCCTGTTTTTCCACTGGAGTCAATAGCACACTCAGCTCTGGTTAAGAGCCAGTTAAGGCTAAAGAAAATCCCACTAAAAGAAAAGTGCCTCAGACAGGACTCGAACCTGTGATCTCCCCAGCTCACACCCTGGGACGCTAACCACTGCACTGTGATGGCTCTTTGGTTTGTTTTGTTGACTGCTCAGTTAACACTTCAGTTAACCTTAATCAATGATAGTTTGGTACAGTCGGTTTGATTTCTGACCCTGCAGTTAACTGTTCAGTAACCTTGATGGTATGTAAATCATGTAACATTCTTTGTGTTTAGGACACAGGTGTAACTGCCTTTTTAAAAGTGTGAGATCGATTTAAAATGTACTTACACTGAAGATTTTCTGGAGGAAAAAAAAAAAAAAAAAGAAGAAGACAGCTGGCATAAGAAAGTAGTCATTCTTAGTCTACATATAGTGACTGGCTGCGATGCAGATTATTGCTTTTTAAAAAAAATACATAGACTAGGATGAATGTCGACATTTTGGCAAATATATTATATGGATGTACAACAGATATTAACATGAACAAATCTGGATCATCATTGGTTATAATGCATATTCTGGAAACAAAAAGAAGAAGCTAAAACTGATTATTTGTAGTTGAAGCTCAGTTAAAAATGTTCATGAGTGCATCACTACAAAGTTTTAAGGTATTGGAGATATGATGAAACTTGTTCAGTTGAACACAGAAGGGTTGACTAGTTACACAAAAAAACCACAACACAGACATATAGACACCTCTTAAAATGTACTTCAGTGTGTTAATAGGCTGCAGGAATGTACATTGTCACGATGGTGAATGCTAAGACATAAAGCAGAGATGTTGATCAGGTGTTAAGTTATTTAGGATTTTTTTTTTTTTTTTGTATGTAGGCATTTTAGATAGCATTTATTTTAGGAGGGAGGTTTACTTGGGTTGATGAGAGATGAGGATCTGTATTTTTGGGGGTTTTTTTCTGGTGTGTGTGTGTGTGTGTGTGTGTGTGTGTGTGTGTGTGTGTGTGTGTGTGCATGCATGTGTGTGTGTGTAATGTGTTTTTAGGAAAAACACAAAAAGATCCAGTGAAGAGAATATTAAATGTATATTAGGACTTTCAGATTGGATTAAAAGAAAATCTGAAATTGAAACCATCAGTCACCTGCAATAGTGATGGGAAGCCTTTGTCATGATTTGTCTTGAAATTGTAACAAAAATATATTTTCGGTTATGTTTGATTTGTTATACAGGTGAATGGTCAGGCCATAATTGCACAGAATAGTAACATGTATACAAAGTATGGTATTGTTTAGAGTTAATTTTCCTGGTTGATATTGGTGGATTTGGGTTTTTGGTTGATCAAAACTGGTGTTTCTCAAATACAGAGTAAGGATAATGTCTGTCTGGGTGAAATTGCAGAAAAAACTCCCGAAAAATAATCACATCTTTCAAATGGATAATATCTGTTTTGATTTGAGATTGGTCAGATTGTTATTTGTGAACAGTGATATTCAGACAAGTGTGTTTGAGATTAGTTAGATTGTTGCAGAATTATCCAGTAAGGTTAGTTCAAATGAATTTGATAAGAAAGATGTTTCATTTGTAGAATGCCATTACAGCTTGTGATTGATTGTTTTGCATGTGGTCACATACATGAATGATCAAGATCTTGTTGGGGTCTTTCATTCAAAACTGGGGGCAATGGATTATGGGAAATGCTGGGTTCCTCAACACAGCTTTGTTTCATCTGCTTTAAGATTTTTTTGAAGAAAAACTGTAGAGAGAGCTGCATAGCAGGTCTAGAGCAGACACTCCCCCCTCCTCCCATACCTCCATTTCATGCACAGAGTTCAGGACTAAAGTCATCAGCTTCTATCGTGTGCAGTTGGCAATAGATACCCAAAAGTTATTTGTTTGAATTGCAGCATGGTTTTCTGAAGCTGGATTATGCCACAGTTATTGGTCAGTGGTTCTTTTTTTTAACTGTTAGTGAATCTCATTTCAACAGCAGTTGATGACATAGTTTAGTATAAACTGAAATTGCCTCAGAGTGTTGTATGCAAAGAATGATTCATGTTGCAGGGTATTCTAAAACTGACTATAGTTTCAGGTACAGTCAGATAATTCTATGCATCATCAACAGTAGTGTCCCCATTTTCCTTAACATGAACTAATTTTGTTGGTGGTGTTGTTGTCAGGATTGTGCGCAGCTGTCTGTTTGAGGCAGTGCCGGTGGTGGGCATGTGTGACATCTACTATGCCTTCAATGGCCTGCTCATCACACTGCAGATCTTGCACGTCATCTGGTTCTACTTCATCCTAATCATTGCTAAGGATGCACTTTCTGAAGGACAGGTTAGTTGTGTGTATGTGGGGGTGGGTGTGTGCTTCGTATGTGCAGGAAATATTTGGGTTTGGTGTGGGTGTGGTTGGCTGAGGCAGCCGCGCCATTTCTCTCCAGGCTCTTCTGTTTGTAGCTGTCGTGAGGAGATCTGGCATGGTCATTCAGGTCCAGTCTTTTATATTATCTGACCAAACTCTTTCTCCGACTTGACTCCGAATGACTTTCCCTGTGAGAAATAACGATTGCCTCATCACGTCCCCCAACGACCCCAGTGGTCAGGGGAATGACTGACTGACTGACTGACTGACTGTGGTTGGCTGGGTGTGGGTGTGTGTGCTTGATGAGTGCATGAAGTAAGTATTTGGGTATGGTGTGGGCATGGATGGTTGGATGTGGGTAATGTGTGTGTGTCTGGTAAGTTCATGGGGCAATTAATGGTGTGGACATAGATGAGAGGCAGGGATGTGTGCTTGATATGTGCAGTAGGCAGATTTATTGGTATGGCATGGGTATGTATGAGAGGATGGGGGGGGGGGGGTCTAGTAAGTATGTGGGGGCATGTACGTGAGTGTGGAGGAGAGGGTGTAGGTAGGTATGTGCTTGCTAAGAATATGAGTGTGGTGTGATTGTGGACGTGTGTGCCTGATAGGGCAAGCATACAGGTGTGGGTGTGAATGAGAGTGTTGATGTGTACCTGATAAATGAGTGGGGCATTGTGTGGGTGTAGGTGTGATGGGAGGGTTTGGGTGTGTGCCTCTTCAGTGTATGGGGCAAGTATGTGATTATGGTATAGGTGTAGATGTCGGAGTGTGCATGTGTACTGGATATGCACATGGGGCATGTATAGGTATGGATAAGAGAGTGAGTCTGCTTGATGAGTGTGTTGGGCAAGCAGATGGGTATGGTTTGGGTATGGATGAGGAGGTGTTGGTGTGCGCTTGATAAATACATAGGACAAGTATGTGAGTATGGTGTGGGATGTTGATGGTTTGGTGTAGATGCGTGGCTGATGAAAGTCCATCAGGCAAGCTTATGGGTGTGGTGTGAGTGGATGTGAGGGTATGGGTGTGTGCATGAAAAATTACAGAGGTCAAGTGTATGGGTGTGGGTGGGTAGGTGTGGGATGTGTGCCTGAGAAGTTGCCGGGGCAAATGTGTGGTGTGTGGGTGAGTGCATGATAACTGCGTGGAACAAATTGATTTGATGTGGGTGTGGATTGTTGAGTGTGGGTGTGGGTACATGTTACATCAAAACCCTAATGTGTACTTTTCACAGGGTGTGTTTATGTGCCACACAATACCTGTTACTTTTTCGTTGGTATTGCAGATTTTTTTTTTTTTTTTTTTTTTTTTTTGGGGGGGGGGGGGGGGGGGGGGGGCAACATATTATTTTTTTATCATTTTTTTTTGTTGGGCAATATTTTTTCATAGTCTACAACCCTCTGTTTTTCCCTGTCCGTTTTTCCCTCCATTCATTCTGTCAATTTTAAATAAAACTTCATTTTTTTTTAACACATCGGAGTTCAGATCTTGTGTTGTCTACAGGCTTATAATTTGATTTAATCTCAGGTCCTTTGATGGTTTTGAGGCAGAATGATTTTGGAGCATTGAATCTTCTCCACACACAAATGAAGTAGGAGTGAGTTGTTTGTGCTCATGGTCCACCATTTTCCAAGGTTAACGATTGACCTCTTTGCTGTGACTAGGTGTCACAACTTCGCAAAACTGGGAGAAAATAGTTTGTCAGAGTGCACTTTACTTTTTTTTTTTTTTTTTTTTTTAAAGTATCCCTCCCCCTTCCCCTCAAAGACAAAACCACTTCTCCCCCTCCCTCTCTTGCCACCCCCTTACTGCCCCATCCCTTCGTTGTGTGTTTGTAGTCATTATTTTGTTAATAATCACATGCCTGTAGTTTCCTCCTAGATCTTTGGAAGTTTATGAGGTATGAATTTCTTCACTGGGGCTGCTCTGCTTCCTCATTCACCTGATTCTCAGGCTGATGAAATATGAAACTGTTGTCGGCTCTGTGTGTGTGTGTGTGTGTGTGTGTGTGTGTGTGTGTATGTGTGTGTGTGTGTGTGTGTGTGTGTGTTGCACATGTATGCTGCATGTGTGCATACATGTGTGTCTCTATGTGTGTGTGTACATACACGTGTTGTATGTATCCACACAATAGTTCAATTGATCGTTCTCCAGTTGGGCAAAGTGGTTTGCAGGGTCAGTGCCAGTGAATTAGTGAATTATTCAATTCTGAGACCTGTTGGAGCATATGGTGTGGTATGCTGAAGGGAATGTTGTTGTATATGATATAGACAGTTGAAAAGTATAACCACTGGCTCCTCTTGGATCCATGCGTCTGTCCAGATCAGTGAGCTTTTTTATTTTTTTTAACTCTTTCATCGCCAGCAATCCGTAAGCTGCCAACAGCTGAAAACCAGCTGTGCAGCAGAGCTTCCGTGGGATGCTAGACATACATGGCTTTAAATTTTTCAGCTACTAAACCACTTGCTATCATTCATACACCATCTTAAAGATGATAGTATATATACAAATGTATTCCATGTGCTAGTCAAGTGTGAGAAGAAACCTAAAAAGAAAACTCTCATGCGAACAAAAACAGAATTACGGTATGCTTATGGTGCCAAGTGCATACTTTTTGGGTTCTTACTCAGTGCAAGAAGCCGTTCAGCTCCTGTGGAGATAAAAAGGTTTAAGACAGTGGATGCTCTGCTTATGATATCAAACAGCCCAGCACTTGAGCTAGGCAGGTTAAAATGAGGAGAAAAAGGTTGTGGCAGCACGGATATTACAGTATTTCTGACAAAGGCATTAGCATCTTGTGGTCCAGCAGGCAGGAGTTGTAGTGACACAAAACACAGTTTCACTGTGTTAGCAAGATGTAAAATGCATCAGTAATTGTTTTGTTCGAGTCTATCAGTAGTTGTTTTGTTTGAGTCTATTTTAGCCCTGTAAAAGTTTCAGTTTTTGTTTGTTTTGTCTGTCTTTCATACCAGTTAAGAACAGCAGAATTCATAACACAGTTCCAGGAAAATTCCCAAGGGAGTGATGAGATTGTGCAGAGAACTGCATTGGTATTTCTCTAGCCCCTTACAACTCTGCTGTATCATGTCACACTTTTTGTAAAAAAAATGAACAAACAATATCTGGAGCAGCGACAATAATAGCTAGTAAAATTAAATAAAGCAGCAAAGAAAAAAAATTGTGTCAATAGTGAAAATGTGTTTTGTCAAAATGAAAGCTAGTATAACAAAATCATGGTTGCAACAACAAAAAAATTTGTATCAGTAATGAAATTGTGTTTTGCCACCAGCCGCCATGGCGAAGTGGTTAGCGTCGCGGACTCCCGGCTGGGAGGTCGGGGGTTCAAATCCCATCAGAGTCATGTGGGTTTTTCTGCCCCGACCGGCTCCTACCCAAAGTTGAGTTTGCTGCGGACTCAGTTGGGAAGACTGGGACCACACAGTCAAGTTTCAGCCGCTTAATGGATGCGTTTCTGAGAGTGTTGTTCAAATTTCCTGACCAACACTGCAGGTGCCTGTATCTCTCGGGCCTGGTTGATGCCGGGACATATTATGAAAGGAAGCGTAGAGTACAGCCCTGTCATGTAGTCTCAGACCAAATGGAAATCCATAGCATCATCTTATTCATCCACATTCTCATCGATCAGCATAAAAAAAAAAAAGTCTCAAATTCTGTGGCCCTTCATGCCCTGCTCTCATGGTGACCTCAATTTCGATGTCCTCTCCACGTCTGTGGCCTCAGGTTGGTTCCGTCGGGGTCACCGGTATTGGCAAGTCCATGGGGGCTATCGTTGGATGGACATGGTGGCGCCCTCCGGAGGGAGAGCTCACTCACACCGGCTCCACAACTAAGCAATTTTTGTTATCAGTAGGTGGTGTCCTGCGTATGTTAGATCAGAACAGGTGCCACTGAACACCACAGAGGTGACTCGGCAGCAGTGCAGTGTCTCCTCCAGTGGGTTGCCTCTTGACGACTTGACATTGACTGCTCCCTGTGGATTGCCGGTGCCGGGGCTGTGGCAGGGCCGACCGGGCTGTGGCTGTGGATGGGGTGTCTGAATGAGCGGCATGGGTGCACTGCCTCTGAGGTGGTGCAGAGGTTGGGACAGCAAACAAACAAACAAACAAAAAAAATTGTGTTTTGCCTTTATTTTCTCCCCTCATGCCCTGTCTCCTTTTCCATAACTTCATCGTTAGAGTTTTTATGTCTGATTACCCTCAGTTTGAGAAGAAAAAAAAATCTGGTTCACAATTATTCACAATAATTACAAAAACATGACAGTGTCTGGCTGTCTGCTCCACAGCTCAAGAAAGACTCTCGCAGCAGTGATGAAACAGTGTCAGAGGAGGGGAGTTCCAGCAGCTACAAGGATGGCAAGCTGGATTCCCTGGCAGATAGAAACGGTCTGAAACTGATGGAGCAGAACGGACTGTCAGCCCACCTGACTTCCGCCAAGTGAGAGCAGCGGAGAGCACTGTGGCCAGGAAGCCCTGCCACGGCGCCGTTCTCATCTTCACAGTGTACTGGAGTGGTTTGTCATTCCTCGTCTATGGGCCTTTCCATTTTATACAAACTATGTAACATTTTTCACTGTTGTTTTGTTATTATCTCTCTCATGTTGCCTTTATGACATGAAAACAGATGTTCTTTTTTTTTTTTTAAGTCGTGGCTTTGGCCTAAAAGAAAATTGTGTCTTCAGGCTCACTCTTTCCAATGATACTTCTGTCTTCCTTGAAGTTAAAAATCAGATAACTGTTTGTCTTCTCAGAAAAGCTTTCTTCTGCTGGTGCTTCAGATGTTATGTTCTTTGCCTTGCTTCCATTTTGTACTGTGATTGTTAAAGGAGTGTAAAGAGTTGCGTTTTGTGATTCGACATTTAAGAATGTTGCAGCAAGGTTTTCTTAAAATCCATTACCAGCAGAGAAAAACTGGAACGATTTGCCCATACTCCCCTAACCAGCTCTGTTTTTGATTAACTTGCAGTTTTTTTTTTTCAGAATGAGAAGCTTTTTTTTACGTTTTAAACATGAAAATAACTGGTGGGGGTGGGGGGGGGGGGCATTCATAAGCATTTGTACTGCTGTATTCATAGAGCTTTTAGTCTATTTTTTTTCCCCAAAAGGCATTCACTTGTGTGTGTGTGTGTGTGTGTGTGTGTGTGTGTGTGTGTGTGTGTGTGTGTGTGTGTGTGTGTGTGTGTGCGTGCGCACGCGCGCGCGTGCGTGCGTACGTGCGTACAAGCAAGTGTGTGTATCTGTCTGTGTGTTTGTGTGTGTGTGTGTTTGTGTGCATGTGTGTTTGTGCACATGTTTTCTCAGTTTGTGGATTCACATACTGACTGGTATCATGTCCCATTAGTTGCCCATTTTTAGAGTCACTGTATGAGTAATAGTGTCGTCTTGTTGTACATATTTTTTGCCTGTAGTCAATGGACCTGATTAGAGAGTGAGCAGCATGGATGGAACAGGAAGTCTGTTATCTGATGACGGTTCAAAGAACAAGGTCCACAGCGACAAACAGTCCAGAATAGCCAATAGTGTGGTATGAGAAACATGCTTCCCTCCTCAAAACGCAACAGTTCAAAGATATTGATTATGATGGAATCTGAAAACCAGTATTGCAGATACCAGATGATGGCTTTGATAAACAATATCGATGAAGTCTAGTTTATAGATAGTTAGCATTTCCATTCAGTTAGTTGTAGACCATCTCTGGAGTGAACATTTGACAGTAAGTGACAGCTTCTCTTGATGTCTTGTGGATTCTGTGTACATACTTAGCACTCTACAAGGTGTACGCGATAGTGTGAGAAAGTTGGCTTGCTGGCTTCTTTGTTGTGTTTTTTTTGCCTGTGAAGTTGTGAGGACGGAGTGCCTCGTGAACTTTCTTGCAGCGATAGAAGAGAACTGGGAAAGATCATATGGGGAACAATCCCTAAAGCTTCTCTGTCTTTGTTGTGGGTCGTTCTTCTGTCTCCTGTTGGCCTTTTGTTTGTGTGTTCTTCTACCCATCCTCTTCATCCAGTGTCTGCCTATCTCACCCTTCCCCCACCTCGCTTCATCTCCGCTTACTTCTCTCCACATCTCTCTCTCCTGTACGTGTTGAAAACTGGAAAATAGGAATTGAGTATCAATGAGTGCTGTAATTTGGTGGAGTAGATTTGAGACAAGTCCATCAGTAACATGCAAGTTTCTTTGTCTGAAACAAAAGCAGCCATTCTTTGGTTTAGTACAAGCTGCAGTGTTGAATGGTGACAGGCAAATAACGAAAGGGATTTTGATCCGCATAGCTGAAAGCAAGATTGAGAACACAGGCATTAAGGTGAACACATTTATCTGTTTAGTTATGGGCTTATATCTGTATCTTGGTAATAATTTATTACAAAGATTATCCACAAATTAAGGTTATTATGTGAATGTATGTGTACTGTTTTGTCCCATAAATTATATATGAATTAAATGTCTGTGTTGGTAGTGTTTTGTTATAATCTTTCTGAACTCTTACACTTTATGGCTCTTAGTACCCTCTTCATCTTACATCTTGTCCCAGAATATTTTACAGTTTTTCATATAGAACCACACAGCCAAAGATCCTTTTCTCATTTTCTTTCTGTTAATTAATAATCGCTTGATTTCTGGAATGCCCTTTCTCTAAGTTTTAAGATTTTTTGTCTTTTTTTTTTTTTTTTTAATCTTTACAGGAAGCTTTCCTGATTGATGAGAATTAGAAACTGATTTCTAAAGAAAACCAGCCTATGTGTGTACTTGCATTAGTGTGTGTGTATACATACATGACATGTATATGTGTGTGTGTGTGTGTGTGTGTGTGTGTGTGTGTGTGTGTGTGTGTGTGTGTGTAGGGAGCATTTATTCTGGGTGGGACTGCATCTGTGGAATTCTTCATTTTGATTGTTACTTGTCAAGCCCTTGATAGCTGTGTGTCTAGTTCCAGATTTGTATGTCAGATACACTGTAGAAAAGCAGGCCTTTTTTCATTTCTGTCTTCACCTGTTGGGTGACTGTTTGTGCCTTAAGATTTCAGTGTGTTCTGGTCACATGTTTCTCCTGGAGCATAGATATTTCCCAGGACTGACTGACTGGTCGCCTTTGGCACCAGTTTGCATGCCTTTTTTTTTTTTTAATCCTTTGTCAATAATTTAGAGGTTCCTTGAGTTGTATAACATCAGGAATGAACATTGGTATCTAACAGTTTGTTTAACAACAAAAAAAAGGCTTATAAAACTGTATTTGATTATAAATTCTCTCTGTTTAACAACTAAAAAAAGGCTTGTAAAACTGTATTTGATTATAAATTCTCTCTGTCTGTCTGTCTGTCTGTCTGTCTGTCTCTCTCTCCCTTAGTCTCCAGAATTTTACTTGTAAGTGGAATTATTTTAACAAAGAGAAATAAAATGATGATGATGATGGTATCAGCAACATTGAAGACAGACCGAAGTAATTGTCACGATTATTTGTGCACACTCTTCCGAACACACACACACACGCGCTCCCCCCCCCCCCCCCCCCCCCAACATGCATATACACATGCAGAGGTTGAATTTGTTGTTAGTTGTTCCCATTGATATTACTTTTTTTTTTTCTTTTGAAGATAAGGAGTTACGCCGTTTCTGACTCTCCGTATCTTATGAGTTGATCAAAAACACCACTTTTTTTCAATGTTGGAGAGAAGAAAAAGTTTTATTGCATCTTTCTACCATTTATGCTTTCCCTGTGAATGTTGTACTGTTGTACTATGTTCTCCATTCTGTTTCAAAAACCTTCCTTTCTTGTGTTCACATGGATTTGGCGAGAGATGATTACCTGGAGAAGTGCAATGTTTAAGGTGCTTGCAATATATTGGTTGTTTGGTTTAAACAGCCCTCAGCCACCTCCCATATTGCCCCACCCCTCCCCATCCACACATCTCCCTTAATTCCTCCCCAATTCCTCTGTCTGTTTCAGTCCTTGCTCATTTTTTTTTTTTTTTTTTTTGTTTTTGTTTGTCTTTACCTGATATTTTGAGTGCATTTTGTTTCTCTTTCTCTTTTGACCATAGTCATTGCTCAGTTTAATTACTGAATTGAAAGTGATAGTTGATTTTTTTTAGGTTCTTGAATGCATGTTTCCTATTGTAGTGTTTGATGTGGCATAAAAGACAAAAGAAGAGGAACATGTTCATTTGAAAGATAGCAACATGCAGGGACGCAAATGATCTGGCCTAGTCATGAAATCTGGCTCAGAAAATGTTTTTTTTTTTTCCCAAATGCAGCCTAGAAAGTGTTTGTCCTTAATCAGGCTCAGACTCAAACACCCCCCCCCCCTTTTTTTGTTGATGTTGTTTGTTTGTAATTTTCTTGCTTTCAGACATGTAATGACAGGTGATCTTTTTCCTCTTCATCTTTTAAAAGAGAGAGAGAGAGAGAAACTTACAACAATGAAAAGAGATTTCATTTTAAACTGACTATTTGAAATGGCTTTGTGCATTTGTAGACTTGTCTCTGCTGATTGAACTCTTCATTTGTGAAGTAGCAAAGGGCGACTTTTCTGTCCATTGTTTTGGCAGCAAGTGTCCAGGCTGGTGGTCCAGCTGAAATGAAAGTCTCTGAGGAAAAATGATGCAAAGATGCTCTCTGAAATGAAGAACTCTGTCGAGAACTTGAGATGGTTGAATGAAAGCAAATCAAAATGGAGACAAGTTTAAAACATAGTGCAAGAGAATTGAGGCCTTTGTGCTTCTAGGGCATTGCAATGCTGTTGGAGTACATAAGTATCACTTTAGCAAATGACTCCTCTTTTTTCTTTCAGATTTTACACTTGTCTCATCTTTTTTCACTGGCATTAAGGACCTCCTCCTACTCCCATCCACACACCCTCTCCCCCAAGAAAAAAATGATTTTTACTAAAGATACTTGAAGTGATGTCAGTTGCCATTCTTTGTGCCTTTATCCACAATTTAAAAATCTGGAAGGTGACCCTGCTGAGAGGAGTTTCTTTTTCCTTTTTTTTTTCTCTTTAGACTTGGAGAAGATGCCGATAAAGACTGTTTTCAAGTTTGCGGCTATAGTTTCAGGCTTGTTGTAATACATAAATCTCACTGTCAGGCTTCTGGAGCCTTCCCAGCTTGCACTGCTTGCAACCCAGAACATGCATTCAGCCCCAGTTGACCAGACATACAACACAATGTATGTTTGTAACTCAGGGTATGTAGTTTGGGTATCATGTTGTTAGCACTTAACAGTTCTTTGAATTTTTCTGTTCTTTAAAAGTGCAAGACCATAATACAAGCTATGACAAAGCAGTTTTAAAAGATATGGATAAGATTAAAATCAGGATTGTTACATCTATTCTGTGCTTATGTTAGTCCCTTAGCGCATAAACGTGCATCTCTAAATTGGATTTCAAATGTGCCTGTAAATATTATTCCTTGACAGGTAGCAATTTCAGCACAATAAAGTCTCTGCATCTCATTGATATTGAAGGATTGCTTTACTCTCTGTTTTGAATTTGTACAGGTTATTTTCACGCCAGTTTGGAAATGTATAGGGTGCAAATCAGCTACCTTGTATTCGCAGTGATCATTGTGTGATACGCATTAAGATTTTGTATGTTTCTTCATATTTTCCAGTCCTTGCAAGTAATTGTAAAGGTCAGTATCTTGTAATTGTGCATGTCTGTACAACTCATTTCATGATTAGGCAGTTTTGCAGTAAAACAGATATGTGCTCACTAACAAGACAGATGCATTAGAGGCAGATTCAACATTTTTTTAGTTTGAAAAAAAAAAGGTCCTTCAGAGTTCAGGGTGTTTTATTTTAGTTCTAAAATTCAGAGTTGTAACCTAATTCTTGCCATGCGTACATTGATGGTCCTCTGGCAAATTTTTATGTCCGTTAGAGAAACGCTTAAAGGAAAAGAATGTATCTGTGTTTGCTTCATTGAACAAGAACATTAGATCAATACCAAGCACAGATCCAAAAGATTAGAACCATCAGACTAGGACAAAAAGGTATCTATGTTTTTATCACACATTGAACAAGTATATTAGATCAGTAAGGAGCACAGATGAAAAAAAACTAGAAGAGACTAAACTAGAACAATTAGCTGCCTGTGCTTCGCTCACACATTGAACAAGAACACAAGATTAACAACAAGCACAGTTCCAACAGTCTAGACTAGAACAATAGGTACCTAAGTTTTAATCACTTGGTAGGAAAAACATCACAATCAAATATGTGTCATAATGTATTTGACGTCACAATCAAACACGCGTCATAATGTATTTGACGTCACAATCAAACATGCATAATAAAGAGATACTCCATAAGGAAGAAGAAAAAAAAACATTTGGGGCCGTTATAGCCGCTAGTAATGGCTGTTCTGGTGAAATAAAACATCAGGCATCATCCATGACCCATAATGAACATACCTACAAATTTTAAGAAAGATCGACCCAGAAGTTTTGTCTGGAGCGAGTGGAACATGCTTTGACCATGGACAGACAGACACACAGACAGCATTTCTTCGTTCCAGTTGAAGAAAAAGAAACACCTGAAGGTGCTGGGGAGGACCCAGAGAAGCACTGTCTTGACCATGGACACACAGACACACAGACAGCATTTCTTCGTTCCAATTGTAAGTACCCCCTATTCCGTAAGAACTGGGAGTACACAAAAAAGATTGATTTCTTTTTGTTAAGATTTGCCAACTCAAGCCAGTCACACATATATAATGTAAGTGAATACAGATAGCCTTACACATCATTGGTTGTTTTTCAGTGTGAGAAATAAGAGAATTTGAAAACAAAGATTGATTTCTCCTTGTTAAGATTTGCCAACTCAAGCCAGTCAGACATGTATAATGTTAGTGAATACAGATGGCCTTACACGTCGTTGGATGTTTTTCATTGGCACTTTTAAAACAAAGATTGATTTCTCCTTTGTTAAGATTTGCCAACTCAAGCCAGTCAGACATGTATAATGTTAGTGAATACAGATGGCCTTACACGTCGTTGGATGTTTTTCATTGGCACTTTTAAAACAAAGATTGATTTCTCCTTTGTTAACATTTGCCAACTCAAGCCAGTCAGATATGTATAATGTTAGTGAATACAGATGGCCTTACACGTCATTGGATTTTTTTAAGTGGCAGTTTTAAAACAAAGATTGATTTCTCCTTTGTTAACATTTGCCAACTCAAGCCAGTCAGATATGTATAATGTTAGTGAATACAGATGGCCTTACATGTCATTGGGTAATGTTTTTCAGTGGCAGTTTAAAAACAAAGAGATTGATTTCTCCTTTGTTAACATTTGCCAGCTCTTTGGTATCTCTGTCTTTTTTTAAATTTTTTTTTAAAAGTCAAACTAGATACCTGTATGATGAAGCATTGTAATATTTTCATAGCATTTCGCAGTGATGAGAATTTACTGAGTAGTTGATTGTGCTTTGAAAGATGGGATTTTTATTTCAGTGACAGTAGAGTGTGATTCTGCAACAGTTTCATGTCTGGTTATATTCAGATTTCTCAGAATGTATGCAGCAAAAAGTATTTATTCCAGTTCTGAGAATTGCAGATTGTGCCATGGAGTACAGTTTGTTATTTATGAAGGTGCTGTTTTTTTTTCTCTCTTTTTACCATATTTCAGATGTTAATGTTTGTAAAAATGTTGCTTTACGGTTTGGTAGAATTAAGAATTCTTAAGAATTCATTTTTGTTAGAAAGAAGAGAATTCTGATGTGCTGTTATGTCAGGACTTACTTAAAAGTAGGGGTCTGAAATGAAATTGAAGTGTTGGAAGACAGTGCTGAATAGAATTTTGGTTGAAAGTTCCAAATGATTGAATAGTTTTCATGGTGAAATCACTGGGAAAACTGGATTTCAAGTTTATGTGTATTGAAGTATTAGTACCCTTGTAAATGATGAAAGTAATGCTATCTGCACTCTGCAGAGGATATTTGATGCACTGATATGAGATGGGAAGTCCAGAAATCTTGGGGGCTACGGGTGAAAATGCTGATGGTTCATAGAATAAGATTGTTTCAGTGTCAATATTTCAAATGTTAAAACCAGTGTAGCAGGAACCAGGCCAGCTCCTTGGCTCTGTACCAAAGTTGCGAGAGATTTAGAGTTCTGTGCGATGCATCGCAAACAAAAGAGTGGGCCATCTGCTTGCTTTGGTTTTACTGTTGATGCCGAAAGAATGGCTTTTGGTTGATGCAGGATATTTGTCTTGAGGTGCTATTTTGCTCTTAGCTGTTCAATCGAAACTTTTTTTGTGTGTGTGAAATTTTTGTGGCATTTGTTATCTCTGCAGTTAAAAGTCTGTAGTGCCATTGTTCGATTGTGTTGATTTATACTGTTGCATTCCAGCTCTAGTCACTTCATTCCATTCTGTTTCCCTGTTCAGTTTGTAGCCTGGAGCCCATGGTCTACATGTTGAGCTATGGTAATAGGCGTTTCTCAGATTTTTTTTTTTTTTGCTGATAATATGGCCATTTTCATTTGGGCAAGATCTTTTCACATGCTTGGCAGCAGACCTGTTTACCCATACCATTTTGTACGTGTTTGGTAAAAATACAATGAGTATGACAAGCAAAAATATTGTAAAATGTTGAAAACAAAAATCTAAAGACAAACTTTTTGAGCGATAGTTGCACTGCTGAGTGTAACCATAGTGTATTTGTGTGCATGGGGGGGGGGGAATGTCACCAAAGAGCAACAATTCTTGCTAATTCTGTGCACGAAATTACTTCAGGTTGTGTCTGGTTCTTCAGCAACATACCCTGGAACATCAAAAAGAACAAAACGGTGAGACAGCATGAGTCTGCATCCAAGTATGCTGATGAATCAGGTCTGAAACTGATTTGTGTTAGAAGGAACCTATTCTCAGTGTAGTCAATGTAAGATCAGGTGGTTACTATCAGGAATGAGCGCCTGCAGTGTGATAGCAGGTGAAAAACGAAACAAATTTGCCATCCTATGTTTGTATTAGAAGGAATGAAATGTCAGTGTGGTTAATGTAAGATCAGGTGGTTACTACCAGGAATAAGCCTTTGCAGTGTGATAGCAGTTTAAAAAAAAAAAAAACACGAACGAAATTGCCACCCCGTTTCCCTCTGCCTCCCTCCTCCCCTATATCACTTTTACAGAAATGTGGAATTTCTAACCACTCTTTTGTCGAAATGCAGTCTTTTTTTGTTGTTGAAAAGTATACCAATAGCAGTTTTAGGGTAAACAGGTCTGTGACAAAACACTTGCAACTTTAATTCATGGATTTACATTGGTAGAAAAAGTTGAAAAACAATAGGGGAAAATGATAACTACCTCAATATCCAGGGATATCTTTTTTTTCCACTTCTGAAAAGTAGTCTAGAATGGTACAGACATGTTCTTCCATAGGCTTTGTTAAAAAATAAGAGGATGAGAAGTCTCCAGACCCAGTAATTTGGCTTAGTGTGTGAGAAATGGTTATGGTCTGTGGGCATGGTGTGCAGATTTTGCTGTTGTCCTGTTTCTTAAACTTAGATTGTTTAAAAGACAAAAAGGATGTCTTAGGGCATCATCACTGTTACTGGACAGTTGAAAAATAGCTTTCTTTTTTCCCCTGTTTACATACATATTCCAGACCATGATGAGATTAGCTAATATCCCTGTGACATGGTTTGCCTTGGAGTTTTATATGTGGTCATTCAAGGGTACTTGTGATCTGTTTGGTTTCATCACGTAAGATGGTTGCTTGTGACATACTTTAACTTTTTTGGTTCTCAAGGGTATGCATTCTTGTGTAGTTGCAAAGAGTCTGTTTGTAATGATTTGATTATGCCATTGGTTTTGAAGGGTACACTTGTGTTGTTTTCTGTCAGTGGAGGTACTTGCTTGTGTCCTTTTTTTTTCTCTTTATTTTGTATGATGTTGTACTTTAGTGTGCATCCTAATGACCATTTTCAGAGTTTATGCAGAGATAGGTGATTGAAAAAAACACACACACACACACACACACAAATTTTCTGTAATTGTTTGTTAGTTGCTGTTTCTGTATCATTGTTCACCAGTTAATATCTCTTCTTGGAGTCCTAAATTGTCCAAACACATCCGACTGTTATTTAATCTGTTCAAAGCCTTTTTGATCATGTTTCTGAGGTTATCTCTATAAACAGAAGAAGCTGCTGTTTGATCTGTTTGATAATGCGTTGACATGGTCTCTGAGGTGATCTTTGTAAACAGAGGAAACTGTTGTCTGATACTGCTCTGAACTAGTCTCTGATGTGATCTTTGTGAACAGAGGAAACTGCTGTTTGATCTGTTGTATGTCTCTCTTTGAACTGGTCTGTCTTGGTATAGTTATCTCTCAGCAAACTGATGAAGTTGTATTGAACGGAAAAAAAGATTTTTGTTTGGGTTGTTTCAGTGACAGGTTTCTTTCAATAAAGCTGTAAAGAAAGAAGCAGCATAAAAAAAAAAATTGTTTTTATTTCAGGTTGTTTGATTTTTTTTTTTCAGTCAAGAAAGAAGTAGCATAATCCAGATATTTTTTTCACTTCCTTGTTGAAATTATTGCTGTTGATTGGGTCTGTGGTGGTCCTTGTCCATGCAGGAGACTGATGTACTGGAATTGATTCCTCTGTGTGTGTGTGTCTGTGTGTGTGTGTCCCCTTTTCATTTTCCTGTGTGGATGATACTGATTGTGGAGTTTGGAAGGGGCAGGAAAGAAAAGAAAAAAAATCATCTTTGATGCATGATGCTTGTATGTATCTCTATGAACAAGAAGCGCTATTTCTGATTGTATTTTCCACAGTAAATGATTTCCAAACATGGGTCAAGACTGTCTAGACAAATTGCTTTTCCAGCAGTCAGATAATGATGTGAATGGATTTTAACATGGAAGTGGACTTAAGTAATGACATGCATGTATATTTTGGTTTCTGGGCAGATGTGTGGTTTTTAGTGTTTTGGGTTTTGCACAGAGGCAGCCCCCCTCCCTCTCCTCCTCTCTCCCCCCCCCCCCCCCCCCTTGCCCCCACTTCTATATTTTTCCTTACCTGACAAGAGAGTTTCCGAAATCCCATGTTGCATTAGTGACTAGAATCATAATAGGTTTACCTCAGGGAATGTTGAAAAAGTGGGTAAATCACTGTGCATTATACTGAAGTTCTTTTGAGAGAGAATTATGGTACTACGTGGATGCTTTTATGTTGCTAACCTTTTCCAGTGACATTGCTGCCTGTTGACATGATTGCTGTGCCTTTGCCTGAGCCATGAGATTGTCGCTTAGCTTGGACCACTCAGTCCTTTGTCTTTCTGTCTTTGAAATTTAGTTGAATTTGACATAAAGTCACCTGACATGGAAACTTGCTTTGGGGATGAAGTCACTCTTACATGGCAGATAGCTGACACCCGCAATTTTTGATATTGTTGGAAAATGCATTTCAAGTTAAACTGGTGGGGCATTCACTCTGTTTTGTTGTCATGCCAGAAGAGTATGAGTATATGTATAAGCAGGAGAGTTTGTGACTGCTGTAGTGGCGATTGCGCATAAGTGCTTCTCTGTAATATGCCTTCCTTCTTTTTTGTTCATGGATTTCTGCTCTTTTATCTGCAGCTGTATCCTGCAACTCTGTTAAAAGTTCAGCAGCATATATATGTAATAGCTCAGTTTTGCAGCATTTCTACATTGCATGTTTGGGTGTGTGTGTTCATGGGTTGTGTGTGTGTGTGTGTGTGTGTGCGTGTGTGCATGCGTGCGTGCGTAGTAGTGCTGTTGCATTCTAACAGTCAGACTAGACATGATCCATTGCAGGATGTAATTTTACATTAATTCTAAGCTACAGTGTTGTTGGTCACTCGTGAAAATTGCTGACTTTATGAAAGATCAGTCATTGATCCTATTGAGAGAATTTGTCAGTTATTAGCCTCCTGTAAATTGTGTAACTCAAAATAGTCCAGTCTTTTTTTAACAGTCTACTTACACACTGACTGTGGGAACACCAATTACACAGACTTAGTATTTTAATTTTTAACAGTCCTCAGATATTTTCTCTGATTGGAATGCTTGTTTAAGAATCCAGGAGTTGTTGAAAATTGAAGCTTGAAAAACTATATCTTTTACATACACACACAAAAATGAATGTGAATCAGGGAAGTGTGCAGCATGTAAGGAGAGAGACTCGGGGCATAAACGCAGCCCTGGAAGCTGCTGTTTGAGTATGTTTTACTTACTAATCTGCATTTGCATCACAGTTGGCTTGCTAGTTGTATACGTAATGTTTCTGAGTGTTAACATGACCAGTTCTTGAAAAAAATAGTTAGAACATTGATAAGTTAAAGATGTGGTACATGCTTAATGCTTGTGGATGTTATACATACAGCTTTTAACTGTAAAGTAAACAGAGAAAAAAAGGACCTTAAGTGATTGAGTACAGTTTAGGCGTGGTTTTGTGTTTCAGAGCCATTTGTTGATTTGGCCATTTTCATTCAAAAACTGTCTCAGAAAGATAATACTTTTTTTCAGGTATGCACAAAACTAAGTCATTTTTTTTTAGGCTGACTATGATAAGCATATGTTTTTCATATTTGTTGGATAGTGCACTTCCACTATTGAAGTCCTCAAATTCCCTTGTTTTTTGACAGACATGACAGAAAGGAGTATGTATAAAACAATTGAAAGTATGTGTAGAAGTGTTTGTTGACTGAATGGTCCCATTTCATTCATCTGAAGGGCACAAATGAGAAGTAAAAAACATCAGATTGGATTTTATGAAGTTCTGTTCAAGGTTAAGTTATATGCTTGGACATTAAGATCTTTACTAAATTAGTGAGAACAGCCCACTTATTTTTCTCTCTGAATATGTGACTTACTTTCAGTATTCTAGACCAAGTAGACATGGGGATATAGTACCTTTTGAAGTGAAAAACTGTGTAGAAACACCACTGAAAAGGGGATGAAAATATGTTCGATTATTTTGCAGAGATCTCATCCTGTACCAATAATCAATTGTGGGAATGTTAAGTTTGAACAAATTTCGTCAGACTGGTGAGACTTCATTTTTTTTTTTTTTTTGCTGGGATGCCAGACAGTTGTTTATGACTGAGTCATTATTAACAAATGCAGTCATTCACAGGCTGAAAACAGTTTGGCATAGGACCATGAGAGCACACTGCCATGCACCATGCAGTGCTCACATCTCATCTGTTAATGAAAGTGTCCATGATGGTGGTGTGAGTGAAACTTTCGCCACATCCCATAGAATGGTTGGGAAAACAGTTGTAGTTGTATGGTTGAACCCCCGTCTCACACGTTCAGATATGTTCAGGACAATTCAGTCAGGTCAAAGTCCCCCTCATCCCCCTTGATCCCCTCTTTCACTTACATTTAATCACATTGGGTCAAAGTCAGTCAGTCCGCTCCACCCCTCCACCCTCCCCTCCCCCGGCATTTACAAACAAAAGAAAAAACTCTGAGATTGATCTAAAACCCTGAACCTTGATGTTCCCATTTTTTTCTCATGAGATGAATGAAGCAAGGCAGCTTTTTCAGTGGGCATCCCTTATTACAGTTTCATCTGCCAATTTCCTTGACGGCTCTGTCGGCTGTCTGGCACTTCCAGTTCAACATTCAAATACTGAACATGCGTCTGAGGTTAGAAATTTCTTCTGCTGTGATCAGTTCTGTGAGATCAGACTCTGTCTACGACACAGGGGTCATTTTAAGTCGTGAAAACATGTCAGAGAGAAAGTGGTGTGCTGACGCATGGGGTGATGATACTATGCACTAGTGAGGGTGTGTGGGCTACAGAGAGATGAAAAACATGGCTAAAAGAGGTGGTGCTGCTACATTTTTATGTTTAGTTCTTTTTTTCTGTGCCAGGAATGTTTCTTGTGTGCTGGTAGTTATCTAGGTGCATGCTATGTGTATCCTAGTCCTCACTGTGTAATAATGTTACCGATTAAACGGTGAAGAGACATAGCTCTATGGGAAAGTAGTATGTATTCCAGTGTACAGGAAGTAGTAGTATATATTCCAATATTTTTACATGTATTTCCCTCCGTCAAAGAGGTTATGTTTTCATGTGTTTCATCTCGGTCCGTTGGTTTGTCAGCCAGCCGAAGCAATTTTAGTCTAATTTCATCAGAATGTAAAAAACCATGCCCATGGATGAAAATCCATGAATTTGGGTGCAAATCTGTGGTACGAACAACCAGTTGAACCAGTTTGAACCAAATTCAGTGGAAAGATGGATTGTAGCTCAGACTGGTGAGGACATGAATGTTTCAGATGGCAAGAACACGAACCCAGCAAATTTACTTGCTAATCTACATCAAACAGAATATCCAGGTTCTGTACATTTGATTAAGATTATTTCAAACTTTTCCACAGACACAGTGTAACCTTTATGAGTTGTTGACTGTCAAAGAAGAAACACATTGTTATGGCATACTGACACTTTTTAATGGTTGGTGACATTTTATTTTGCATCTCCTATTCAACAAGGTACGGGGGAGGTAACTTCGTCAGTGCTTACCAGCTATTACTATCCTTGGTGTCTTTTTTTTTCCCTCATGAATTATTTGGAGGGTAGATCCAAGATTTTATGGTCTTATGTTGAGGTCTGTGTTCTTGAGAGTGGCCTTTTTCTTCTTTTATTGAATAGAAATTGCTGTTTACTAGTCGTTTATGCATGTACACGTAGAGAATCTGTTATGCATCCCATGTTTATCTTTTCTTTTTTAACTTTTTATACAGGCTCTGATTTGTTTGTTCTCATTTTCATAATATCCCATTCTTGTTAGTTTGTGATGCCTCTGCTTTGCTAGGACCATGAAAGTGGAGATAAGTCTCCATGTTTGTTGTCATTGGCAAATACAGGTGACAGTACTTCGCGACTAGAAATCTGATTATGGTTTCCTCATGATGATAAAGATGAAGTTTTCAGCATGCATCACCAACATAGTGTCTTTGTATTACCTGGTAGTCTCACTTGTATATATACACACACTCAGACAAGGACATTTTAAACGTTTGTGAGAATTTAAAGCAGTTCTTGGACAGACCTGTTTCCCATTGTGTTTCTAGTATTTGATGTAAGGGTTGCTCTATGGCAGGAACAGGCGTTTGACAGCTTGGTTTGTTACACTAGGAGGCTGAGGACAGTTTTAAACTGGACTGTGTGCTGGGGGTAGCTGTAGTGTATAACTTTGAAGGAGGTTTTAACAGTTGTTGAAGTGTGGACTTTCATGCAGACTGCCATAATGCAAGCATCACATATGCTCTCCTACATTAAGCACAAACAGTGTGTCACAAAAGCATATACACATACATGCTTTTATATGGATACATATACACAAATGCAAGCATGCAGAGTGCACACACGTGTGCAGACATGCAGACACACACTCGCACACATACACACACATGCATACACACAAACACACACACACACACACACACACACACACACGTACACACACGCACACACACACACACACGCACACACACACACACACACACACACACACACACACACGCACGCACACACAGAGCAAAGACTGACGTTAGAATATATGAAGCCATTCTAGAGTAACTTTCTCATAATATAGCAAAAATACTGATCAGTTCATTTAACCCAAGGGTATGTTCGGCATGTGACATCTGGCATGGGTGATATGAGCCTCTCATGCTTGTCACTGTGCCCAAGCAGTCGGCTCAAATGTACAAACATGTGTTTATGGTGTGGTTTCATTTTCAATTACTAAGCCTTTGAGATAATTGTATGCTTCTTTCCGTGGTGTTTCATCGTGAATGACATCTTATGTATTTTTGATTTTAATATAGGAAATTGTAAAGATTTATCAAGTTAATTGTTATTTGTTTAATTTTTTTTTGTCAGGTATGTCTTTTTTTTTTTTCTTTTTTTTTTGCACACATACAGCCAATGTTGCCTCACTTGTGGAATGAAGAGTGCTGTGATGACCTCTCCCCCCTTTCCCTGACACGCTGAACATAATATCCAGAGCAGTTTTACAAAATTAAAACAATACCCTTGGTCCTGGGAACCAGGTGCTGTTAGTACGCACTTTTGTGATAGTCTGGTTCAGGTTCATTTCCTCATGTCTTTTTGCCATTTTCTGCTTTCTGCATTCTTATTAGAATGTCTGATTTGTGTGAGCATGTGATTAAAAAAATCACTTTGTGTGTGTGTTTAAGTGTATGTGTGTGTGTGTGTGTGTGTGTGTGTGTTTGATATACAGCTGTTCAGACTGTTAAAACAACAAACTCATGCATCTCAAATAGAAAATGAGGCATGAGCAGCATGAAATATACGCTTATTTTGTTTGTTTTAGTATTAACCTCACATACAAGCAGCAGAGCTGTACATCTCAAAACCACTGAGCGCTTGTATGGCCATGAACACTGTGGTAAAAGAAGCATCAGCAGCAGGCTTTGTGTGCTTGCATTGTAGTTGTTTTGGTCTGAACCCTATGCAAGTTTTGTGAACGTGCTTTTCACATGGAAGACCCAGGCCAAGCACCCTTTGCGTTGCTGCCAAACCTGAATTTTTTGGGATTTCTCTAATTTAGAAATCATTCCGCAAATCCTGAATTATGTCCAAAAAAAAAGAAAGAAAGAAAAAAAGAAAATGAGAAGAAAAGAAATCTGGGAATTTCTCAATGTTTGAAAATGTGGTTAGGGGGTATATCTCACTAGGGGGTGATAAAGTATTGTAAAAAAAAACCACCAGTGATGTTATGGGGATGTTTTCAGTCATATGTATGGAAAATGAATTTGTCTTTTTAAACCCCATGTTTGTCATCTGAAACATGGGGGGAAAGGTTGTGGGGGTGGGGGTATCGAAATTTTTGTTAAGTCAGAAGCCAAATTACTCCATCTTCACTTTACCTCACCCCCTTCATCCCGTTGTTTCCAAATTTTGATTCCAAAAGTCTTGCAGCTATGTCTTTGAGAAAGAGAGAGAGAGAGAGTGCTGGAGAGGGCAAAATTGAGTTCCATGTACACCTAGATGCTGGTTTTGCCTGAGTTGTTAAATATTGCTGTTCACTTTCCCACCCCCTCCCCCCACACCTCCCGCTTAAGGGTTTCCATGTGTTTAAGACAAATGTAAAAGATGTAAGCACCAAAATATTCTCTTCAAATATTCTTTCGCGCATGGAGCGACTGTTGTGAATACGTTGGTCAGCATTTTGTTTATTGCTGGTTTTTGTTTTTATAGAAAAAACCATTAACACTGTTATATTGTCAAAATACTGTGTCCACCGACTATTCATCTGCAAGGAATAAAACAGAACCTTGGTATGTGTCAGTGCAATCATAAGGACAAAAACATGCATGGAAAAAATACACATGATAGTAGTGTGTTGCCATATAAAAAAAAACAAGTGTCTTAAAAAAACATGTTTTTATCTGTGCACAGGTTTGGGGTTTGAACACGGTTTTTGTTTAGCTTGAATTATTATTATTTGGTCCTATGGCCGCTCAGCTGGGTTGAAGTCCAAACTTTTTGATGCAGGTCTTTATTTATTGTTTACATATGCATTCTGGTTCTGTATGTTGTGATTGCCAGAACTTACAGACTTGTTTCGTTTTGAAATATGTGTACGGAAATTGTGAAAAAAATATCTTCAAGAAACACATTTAAAAGAAATTTCTTTTCATGTATTTGCTTGTTCAATTTTTGTTCTGAGTATTTTGTGGAAGTTGATGAAAAACTTTAACCCATGTTTGACAGGTTACATATTGTCTGTTTTGGGAGTAAATAATTGTATGAACATTTTAGGGGTATTGTATATTTGCACAGAAATGAAAATTATTCAGCATGGGTGTGAACAGTATCCATCTTTTGTGCTGTAATTTATGCTATGTCCGTGTTTCTGTAGTTTTAAACAAATGATTCAAACAGTCATCTACACTCAGAGTTTCATGGTAGAACACTGAACATCCTGTCTCTGGCTTATAGAGGAATAAAAGTTGTGTCTCATGTCAAATATGGGTTTTAAAGCACATTTTTTTTTTTTTTTGTTGTTGATGAAAATTCGAGCAAGAATTTTTTTTTTTTTTTTTTTTTTTTTTTTTTACACATCTTAATAGAATATTTTTACACTGTTTTGTTTTTTGTTTTTTTTTTGGCATAAGATTTGAAGTATTCCCTGTTCGTTCCATTTTGGGATTTGGTGGGGGGTTTTTGTTGTTGTTTGTTGTTGTTGTTTTTAGCAAGATTTATCAATAAACAAAGTTTGCTGTTGATAGACTGTCAGAAATGAACACACCACTCTTGTGAGAAATCTTACTCAGACCAGAAAATTGCAAATTATTTCAGTCTGTTGTTAATAACTGTAAAGTATTGCAGGTGAGAAAGGGATGCAACTACTTCTGGCATGTCATGCAACTAAGACATACTTTAAAAAAATGCTCTGTCTTTCTTTTTGTTGTGTAAGAATTCTGCTGGCCGTCGGCTTAGCCTAAACTGCACTGATTGACTTTGAGTGTGATTATCAAGTAAACATTTTGCTGATCAGAATATAATAAGCTTGAATTCATGATTTATTTTCTGTTGATGATGCACACATGGGCATAAACACACACGTGCACACACACACACACACACACACACACACACACACACACACACACACACACACAGCAACACAAAGGAAGACAACATGTGCACTTGCACTCACACACAAGAGGCGCATACACACACACACAACACACAGACACACACACACACACACACACACACACACACACACACACACATGGAAGTACATATATACACGCACATGCACACATGCATGGAGGTGCATGCGTGTGCACACACACACACACACACACACACACATAGCACACATGCATGCATGTAAAGGCATGCGCACATTGCGTGCACGCAGGCACATACACACACACACATGCACGTATGAAGGCATGCACATGCTACATGCACATATACACTCACACACACAAACGCATTGACATCTACTTATTGCTCAGAGGACTCAATTTTCCTTTCTGTATTTTTTTTCCCTTCCCGCAAAGATTTCTGGAGGTACAGCTGCATGTGTGTCTCTTTTGTTGTATCCTTCTTTGTATGAAACAAACATATTTATGCAAGGCATGTATTTTGAATTCATATTACTGAGCCATGTTGTAGTGAGAGATAAAACATGATCTATTGCATATCTTATTAAACTATTCTGTTCTGTGCTTGTGTTTTTGTTTGTTTTTTTTTTTTATAGAAATATGTGGAGGTGTGAATAGCTCACACTGTATGGATGCTGTTTGGAGGTGTTTAGTTTGTTTTGTTTTGCGGAAGAAGGGAAAGGAGGGTGTAGGGGAGGAGGAGAGAGAGAGAGGGGGGGGGGGGGAGACAGGGTTGGGATCAGACAGACATTTTCTCCTATACACACATACTTGTGAAAAATCACACATACATGCAAACTTATGTTCATTCACGTATGCATGCATGTGTAAGTTCTTGTTTGCATACAGACACACAAACACAAAACTTTGACATAAACGATGTAAACTTGAAAAAGGATGATAATCTTTGTATAGAAACACGCGAAACAACACATTCGCCCGCCCCCCACCCCCACGTTCACCACACTCGTACACACGCGCACGCACTTTCACAAAGCGAAAGTGCCAAGAGCAAATATAGAGGGGAAGGGGGGGGGGGGGGGGGGGGGGGGTGGGGGGGGGGGGGGGGGGGGGGGGGGGGGGGGGGGGGGGGGGGGCTGAGGGAGGGGGGGATTGTACAGGACCACCTGGAAGTGCATTAAAATGTACTGTTTTCCTCATTATTCTCCATTGCTTTTCCTCATGCTTTTTTTTTTTTTTTTTTTTCTGTGTTTCAACGGGTTTTTTTTTTCGCCTCGTTCTTGTTTTTCTCACAGAGAGCCATAAACCTTGAAAATATAGCACCTCCTGAAGGTTAACCAGTTTGAAGCTTAGGCTGACACCAATACCGCAATCTGGGTTCTGGATAAAGATGTGTGGAAACAAATAAATCACAAAGAGAACTCGTACAGGATTATTAACTAGAATGAAACATTATGAGGTGCACAGGCAACCCTAGAGGGGAATTTTAACCCTGAAGGTGTAGGAGCCAGACTCGTCAAATAATATACCTGAGTTCAGTACGAAGGACGCCGAGACACGAATAAGAGAACAAATGAAGTTAGAGCGAAAAGGAATGGAGCCAATACTGAAAAGGATGGGAACGGAATGAGGTGATTTAACCTCCAGAATGCGTGACTCATGAGCAGGCCTCGGCATGAGATGACCAAGGAGTATGTTTCTTTTCTTCCACACCTGAAGAGTAAACGGAAAAGGGGAAGAAGATCAAAGATATGAGTTTCAAACTTATCACAGTGTCTGTGGGTCTTCGGGAGGATCTAAGTAGACAACCACACGATCCAGATCAGGGCAAAGACCAAACGAACTTGTTGCTAACGTGAAGCGTGGAAATCAGGTAGACATCATCATCATGGACTTTGCAAAAGCGTTTGTTAGAGTTCAACAGATTCAGCTGGTCCATAGGCTCTCTTACTGTGGTGTGCATGGGCAAGTCAAGAGATGGGTCAGATCACTCCTGAAGGACAGAAAGCAAGCGGCGGTGGTCAGCAGTGCAAGGGCGGATCTGGCCAGGGCGCGTTCAGGAGTTCCACAGGGATCAATAATTGGAACTGTGCTTTTCCTGGTCTACATTGATGACCTCCTGGAAAAGCTCTCTTTAACAGCACGACAGTTTGCTGTTGACACCGCTGTCTGTCACCTCCTCTCCATCATCCCCAGGCCATGATCAGCCCCAGCTGCAGCAGGAACTCCTGTGCCTGGAAGACAGGGAAGAGAGCTGGGACATGGCGGAACATCCTGGTAAGAGCACTGCCTTCCCCTGTCGCCAGGAAGAAGACTGTAGCAAACGGATGCACCAGCGTCATGACTACACCTTGGCAAAGGTCATCTCTGCCGAGTATGTAGAGTCACCATCACCCAAGATCTCAGTTTGGGACAAGCATTTCAACGCTGTGTGTGCTCCACAGCCAATAAAACACCCAGGATTTCTGCAGCACAGTTTAAAGATCAGCGCCAGCCACACCTCAAGGAGGATGCTTAAAATCTGTCGTCCGTTCCATACTGGAATACGCCTTATTCATGTCGAGGGTGCCACGTGCCTGAAAATAAGACAGTGTAGGCAGTAAGGCTAAGAAGAAGGCACACAGGGGTTGTTATGCGGCAACCAATGATGGAATCTCACACAGCAGTGTGTAATCCAGCCTGTGTCAACTGGTAGTGCGCACGGGGGTCTTGGTGACCTCGTTACCGCGCGGGATAAAAAGTGCAAAGTTGCGTTAACTGTGCCTGTTTTGCATCAAGCTTGCTGGCGACACAAGATGTGTAAAATGAAAAATTCTTTTTTCCCGTGCAAGAGCAGTCTCTCAAGTGAGTTTTATGCCCCTTCTTTTGGCTGTTTAAGCGCGGGGTTGGTTACTGTCAGCCCTTTTCTCACCATGCCACCACGAAGAAAAAACTTAGCACCTTTGACAAAACCAGGGCGATTGCGTGGATACAAGATGGCATTGCAAAGGCTGAAGTGGCGCGACGACTTGGTGTGCATCATTCAGTTATTGTTAGACTGAATCAGCGTTTTAGGGCGACCAACAGCGTTGAAGAGAGGCCACGGTCAGGTCGGCCTAGGCAGACTACTCCCAGAGAAGATCGTTTCATCGAGAGGCAGGCCCTATTGCAGCGGGATACCACTTCCACCAGCATCCAAAGGCAGCTTCGTATGGCAAATAACACCATCCTCAGCCGTCAAGCCATACGAAACCGTCTTCACCACTTCGGCCTCAGATCACGTCGCCCAGCTGTTCGACCACGACTGCTAGCAGCCCATAGGCTGGCTCGCCGAGCTTTCTGCCATCGTCATGTGAGATGGAACCAACAACAGTGGTCCCAGGTCCTCTTTTCAGATGAGTCGCGGTTTAGTCTTGAACACAATGACGGCCGAACTAGAGTTTGGAGGCGTGTTGGTGAACGTTACATTGATGCAGCTGTTCGCCAGACCAGGGCCTTTGGGGGAGGATCTGTTATGGTATGGGGTGCCTTCAGCCTCCACCACAAGACACCACTCTACCATATTGATGGAAACCTCACAGGCATCCGCTATCGGGATGAAATCCTGGCGCCTTTCGTTGTTCCGACCATGCAACGGATAGGACCCATGGCAGTCTTCCAAGACAATGCTCGGCCACATAGGGCCCGGGGTGGCCGAAAACTTCATTGTGCAGGCCGGCATCAACAGGATGATCTTCCGGCGTATATAGTCCCGACAAATCCCATCGAGCATATGTGGGATGAGTTGGGGGGACGTGTGAAGGAGAACCATCCACCTCCCAGAGAGACCGCCAGGATCTCTTCCAAATGCTGCAACTGGAATGGCAGAGAATGAGAATCCCCTCAGAGGGTCATCAGAACACTGGTCAACTCGATGAGGAGTCGCTGCGTGGAATGGAATGTCTCGCCAATGGCGGTGGCCACACCCACTATTGAAATGATTTTGTGAAACTGAACAGATTTTGCGAACTTTGATTTCGACCCATCTGTGTTAATTGTCTGTAAATCAACAACCGTTCATTCGATCCCAATGAAATTCAATGTACGGCTTTTATATTTTGGAAATTATGCGGGTACATGTAAACTGTGCTTAACACACACACACACACACACACACACACACACACACACATTTTCCATACACGTATCATGATGAATCGAAAGGAGGTATTGATGAAATTTAGAATCAGACGCACAATGTGTCCGTGGAAGCTCTCACACATTTTTATCTTGGTCAATCTGGGGTCCTGATAACAACAATCGCTCTAAAGGTCAGTTAACAAACTTGCGTGTGATCACTTCCAATTGCTGCTGTAAAGGGCCCTAAAGGAAACTGCCACATTCTGCCGTCTGCGATCAGAGCATTGTCGATTTGGACACAACGCTGCCATCTCAAGGGTTAGGGCATTCGCTCTTTTGGTAACAGGCTGCTCTCAGAGTTTTGGATCCGCGAAATGATTGCTGGGAAAGTGGCCTAGCTCTGGTGTTTATTTTCTCATTATTGTCTTTTTTTTTCTTTTCGGCGACCCTCAAGTTTGCTGTAACATCAGGTTCCCTTCCCTCTCTCCTTTTTTTTCTTTTTCCTTTTGTCTTTAAGTTGAGCTCACGCGTTTGTATAATTATGCAGGGCAGTACATAGCGCGATTAAGAAAAAAAAAAAAAAGAAAGAAAAAAAAGAAAAAAAAAGAAAGCGCATCGCTTCATGCCACTCTGAACTCCACTTTCCATTTTCTGTTCCAGTTTCATTAAATCGGTCAGTCAGCAGAGGTGTTTGTGTGTGTGTGTGTGTGTGTGTGCGCGCGCGCGCGCACGCGCGCATGTGCATGCGTGTGTGCGTGTTGCTTTTTTCTTGTTTTGTTTAACAATTTATTTTAAACTGACTAACGGATTTGAGCCAACAGCATGCATGATTATGTGACTGCATTATGCAACACTGTTTTTCGGTGATTCAGCCCTTATGTTTCACTGTAGGCCTATAGCCTATTCCCCCAGCCAGGATGATCTTTCATTGCTGACGCATTTGTGGATGTGACAAAGCTTTCGGTTTTGCTCATCTGTGGTGTTCCCATCTCTGCGTTTCTGCGTCAGTATTTGTCCTCTAGCCATTCTGAGCACTTGCTCTTTCCAAGCTCTGGTTTTACGCTGCAGTTTGGTAAATGCATTCAAAAGAATCTGGTCATTTCCTCCATTGTTTTGAATGTTTTAGATTCTGGTCATTGACAGATGAGCCGTGTGATGTCTTCCGCTTGTCACAGCAACGCTTTTCCATGTCGTAGACGACCGCTTGTTGAAGTTGTTGTTGTTCTCTCTTCTTCCTCTTCTTCTTCTTCTTCTTCTTCTTGCCCTTTTTCTTGGGTTGTTCTGTTTGGATTACGCTCTAAAGTTTGTTTTCACCTGCCCCTTCTTTTTGTCAGACTTGTGTTCTTGAAGAAAGGTTAAAAAAAAAAAAAAAAAGTTTAAATTTCAGTTCCATTGCATATAGTCCAGCCGACGACCACATGGAAGTATTTCAGGGCTGAGTCAGTCAGGTGCCACATTTACATGGTGCAGGTACCACATAGTTTCAGGGCGCGTTACCTTTGTGCTTTCTATAGACCTGTATCAGTATCGTTACTACCATTGCCAAGGGGGGTTGCTTATACCCACGTTTTTGTTCGTTTTTGTCTGTGTATTGAGCAAAGACTGTTGAAGCGATCTTGACGAATTTGGCTGAAACGTGCAACATAGCTTGAGGATGAATCCACTGAATTTCCGGGTCAAAGGGCAGGTCAAGGATCTCTGTAGTAAGACTACGCAAACATCGTAGAACCGATTTCAGGGGCACTCGGAGGGGAGTTAAAAGGTGGGTGTAGGACGAACTCGTTACATTTTGATGCCGATCTGGATCTAAGGAGAGATCCAGGGAACAGAGATCCTGTTCAGCATGACAACGCAAAAACTTTTGAACCGTTTCTAACAAAATTTGGTAGGCTGTGGAAAGACAGAATGTAGTAAAAGGCCAAAGTCAGCTCATTAACCCTTCGCCCGAACGATGCTCGGACGACTGAGTTGATATATTCAGACCGGTTTAACGCCTAAACTGTCTAAGTAAAGGTGAAGACGTTTTACAGAGCTGGAAAGAAAAGGCTTGTTTACAAACTGTATACGACACTGGAGTATTTGGGATAAAGCTGAGCCTGGCGTTTAGGCAGCACTGCAAAGTCCAAAGATGACGGAGTATTATTTGTACAGGCTACTGTGTGACCAACACAAAATCTCAAGATACAGATACCATAATAAAATGGCTACTATACAGTTAATTTGGTTACAATTGTGTTGTGTTCTTCATATCTTGGTAGAGACATTTTCCAGATGTTAGAACTAAAATGAAGTAGCCATACTGTTCGTGTAAGAATAAAACAAAGCCTGACTGTCGAAGCATCAAACGTCCGAAAGCTCACCTTATTAAACAAAATTGTTAATATCTTGTGTTTAGCAATGGCTGCATGAAATCGTTTGTCTCTGGAAAAGTAGTTTTTGAGATAGTAGAGTTTAAGTGAAGCATCCTATCCGTTCACGCAGATCAACCCGAACTAACCGGCGACCTGTGCTCTCGCCGGCTGTACTTCTGCCGCCATTCTCTATCCTTCCGCCGCTGCTATTTTTGCTGCTCCGGGTGCGTGTCTTTGACTGGGAACTTTTCGCTTTTGCACATTATCTATCTTGCAGCGTTTTGGAGAAGAATTATGTATACAATGCGGGCTTTTTTTTTTTTTTTTTTCTTTTCTTTTTTTTTTTTCCTTCAATTTTTAATCAGAGCATGCATTCCAACAGAGCTTGAAACGCAAAGAAATTCAATTTATTTTTTTTTGCCGTGGGCGAACTTAAATCTAAAACGACTATGCTTTCTGCATCGATTTAAAAAAAACAACAACAAAAAAACAAAAACAAAAACAAAAAAAGAACAAACGTACTGTCATGGAAATGTAACTACGAGGGCTGCCAGCACAGATGCTTCTAAGAATCGGTGTTGCATGTACAAGTATTTGAAAAAGATATCCTGAAATAAACATCAGTCCCTGGCATTAACTATATGTCTATCAGTGTCATAGTCTTCAATTTTTAAGACGCATAAACAAACACAGACGCAGAGAGCAGAGAGAGAGAGAGAGAGAGAGAGAGAGAGAGAGAGATAAGGAGGGAGGGGGGGGGGGGGGGGAGAGAGAGAGAGAGAGAGAGAGAGAGGGTGGGGGCGGTGAGTACCCTACACTGATGAAAAGCGATTTTTTTTTTCTTTCCAATTAAAAATCCACTTGCCGGCGAAAGTATATGCGGCGAAGATGTATGCGGCAAAAGTACAGGCGCCGAAGGCACAGGCGGCAAAAGTACAGGCAACGAAAGTACAGGCGGCGACAGGAAAGACGTCACAAGTAATGGCGGCAAAAGTGCAGACGACGAAAGTAAAGGCGGCGACAGGAAAGACGTCACATGTAATGGCGGCAAAAGTGCAGACGACGAAAGTACAGGCGGCGACAGGAAAGACGTCACATGTAATGGCGGCAAAAGTGCAGACGACGAAAGTACAGGCGGCGACAGGAAAGACGTCACAAGTAATGGCGGCAAAAGTGCAGACGACGAAAGTACAGGCGGCTGAAGAACAGACAGCAAAAGTACAGGCGGCGACAGTAATGACGTTACAACAAAAATGGCGGCAAAAGTACAGGCGGCGACAGTAGTAATGACGTTACAACAAAAATGGCGGCAAAAGTACAGGCGGCGACAGTAATGACGTTACAACAAAAATGGGCGGCAAAAGTACAGGCGGCGACAGTAATGACGTTACAACAAAAATGGCGGCAAAAGTACAGGCGGCGACAGTAATGACGTTACAACAAAAAATGGCGGCAAAAGTACAGGCGGCGACAGTAATGACGTTACAACAAAAAAAAATGGCGGCAAAAGTACAGGCGGCGACAGTAATGACGTTACAACAAAAATGGCGGCAAAAGTACAGGCGGCGACAGTAATGACGTTACAACAAAAATGGCGGCAAAAGTACAGGCGGCGACAGTAATGACGTTACAACAAAAAAATGGCGGCAAAAGTACAGGCGGCGACAGTAAACGTTACGTTACAAAAATGGCGGCAAAAGTACAGGCGGCGACAGTAATGACGTTACAAAAAAATGGCGGCAAAAGTACAGGCGGCGACAGTAATGACGTTACAAAAAAATGGCGGCAAAAGTACAGGCGGCGACAGTAATGACGTTACAACAAAAATGGCGGCAAAAGTACAGGCGGCGACAGTAATGACGTTACAAAAAATGGCGGCAAAAGTACAGGCGGCGACAGTAATGACGTTACAACAAATGGCGGCAAAAAGTACAGGCGGCGACAGTAATGACGTTACAACAAAAATGGCGGCAAAAGTACAGGCGGCGACAGTAATGACGTTACAAAAATGGCGGCAAAAGTACAGGCGGCGGCGACAGTAATGACGTTACAACAAATGGCGGCAAAAGTACAGGCGGCGACAGTAATGACGTTACAACAAATGGCGGCAAAAAGTACAGGCGGCGACAGTAATGACGTTACAACAAATGGCGGCAAAGTACAATAAGGCGGCGACAGTAGTAGTGACGTTACAACAAATGGCGGCAAAAGTACAGGCGGCGACAGTAATGACGTTACAACAAAAATGCGGCAAAAGTACAGGCGGCGACAGTAATGACGTTACAACAAAAAATGGCGGCAAAAGTACAGGCGGCGACAGTAATGACGTTACAACAAAAATGGCGGCAAAAAAAGTACAGGCGGCGACAGTAATGACGTTACAACAAAAATGCGGCAAAAAAAGTACAGGCGGCGACAGTAATGACGTTACAAAAAAAATGGCGGCAAAAGTACAGGCGGCGACAGTAATGACGTTACAAAAAAAATGGCGGCAAAAGTACAGGCGGCGACAGTAATGACGTTACAAAAAATGGCGGCAAAAGTACAGGCGGCGACAGTAATGACGTTACAAAAAAAATGCGGCAAAAGTACAGGCGGCGACAGTAATGACGTTACAACAAAAAAATGGCAAAAGTACAGGCGGCGACAGTAATGACGTTACAACAAAAAAATGGCGGCAAAAGTACAGGCGGCGACAGTAATGACGTTACAACAAAAATGGCGGCAAAAGTACAGGCGGCGACAGTAATGACGTTACAACAAAAATGGCGGCAAAAGTACAGGCGGCGACAGTAATGACGTTACAACAAAAATGGCGGCAAAAGTACAGGCGGCGACAGTAATGACGTTACAAACAAAAAAATGGCGGCAAAAGTACAGGCGGCGACAGTAATGACGTTACAACAAAAATGGCGGCAAAAGTACACAGGCGGCGACAGTAATGACGTTACAACAAAAATGGCGGCAAAAGTACAGGCGGGCGACAGTAATGACGTTACAAAAAATGGCGGCAAAAGTACAGGCGGCGACAGTAATGACGTTACAACAAAAATGGCGGCAAAAAGTACAGGCGGCGACAGTAATGACGTTACAAAAAATGGCGGCAAAAGTACAGGCGGCGACAGTAATGACGTTACAAAAAAAAATGGCGGCAAAAGTACAGGCGGCGACAGTAATGACGTTACAACAAAAAATGGCGGCAAAAGTACAGGCGGCGACAGTAATGACGTTACAACAAAAAATGGCGGCAAAGTACAGGCGGCGACAGTAATGACGTTACAAAAAAATGGCGGCAAAAGTACAGGCGGCGACAGTAATGACGTTACAACAAAAATGGCGGCAAAAGTACAGGCGGCGACAGTAATGACGTTACAACAAAAAAAAATGCGGCAAAAGTACAGGCGGCGACAGTAATGACGTTACAAAAAATGGCGGCAAAAGTACAGGCGGCGACAGTAATGACGTTACAACAAAAATGGCGGCGGCAAAAGTACAGGCGGCGACAGTAATGACGTTACAACAAAAATGGCGGCAAAAGTACAGGCGGCGACAGTAATGACGTTACAACAAAAATGGCGGCAAAAGTACAGGCGGCGACAGTAATGACGTTACAAAAAAATGGCGGCAAAAGTACAGGCGGCGACAGTAATGACGTTACAACAAAAAATGGCGGCAAAAGTACAGGCGGCGACAGTAATGACGTTACAACAAAAAAATGGCGGCAAAAGTACAGGCGGCGACAGTAATGACGTTACAACAAATGGCGGCAAAAGTACAGGCGGGCGACAGTAATGACGTTACAAAAAAATGGCGGCAAAAGTACAGGCGGCGACAGTAATGACGTTACAAACAAAAAATGGCGGCAAAAGTACAGGCGGCGACAGTAATGACGTTACAAAAAATGGCGGCAAAAGTACAGGCGGCGACAGTAATGACGTTACAAAAAAATGGCGGCAAAAAGTACAGGCGGCGACAGTAATGACGTTACAACAAATGGCGGCAAAAGTACAGGCGGCGACAGTAATGACGTTACAAAAAATGGGCGGCAAAAGTACAGGCGGCGACAGTAATGACGTTACAACAAATGGCGGCAAAAGTACAGGCGGCGACAGTAATGACGACAAAAAAAATGGCGGCAAAAGTACAGGCGGCGACAGTAATGACGTTACAAAAATGGCGGCAAAAGTACAGGCGGCGACAGTAATGACGTTACAACAAAAATGGCGGCAAAAGTACAGGCGGCGACAGTAATGACGTTACAAAAAAATGCGGCAAAAGTACAGGCGGCGACAGTAATGACGTTACAAAAAATGGCGGCAAAAGTACAGGCGGCGACAGTAATGACGTTACAAAAAAATGGCGGCAAAAGTACAGGCGGCGACAGTAATGACGTTACAAAAAAAATGGCGGCAAAAGTACAGGCGGCGACAGTAATGACGTTACAAAAAAATGGCGGCAAAAGTACAGGCGGCGACAGTAATGACGTTACAAAAAATGGCGGCAAAAGTACAGGCGGCGACAGTAATGACGTTACAAAAAATGGCGGCAAAAGTACAGGCGGGCGACAGTAATGACGTTACAAAAAATGGCGGCAAAAGTACAGGCGGCGACAGTAATGACGTTACAAAAAAATGGCGGCAAAAGTACAGGCGGCGACAGTAATGACGTTACAAAAAAAATGGCGGCAAAAGTACAGGCGGCGACAGTAATGACGTTACAACAAAAAATGGCGGCAAAAAGTACAGGCGGCGACAGTAATGACGTTACAAAAAAAATGGCGGCAAAAGTACAGGCAGGCGGCGACAGTAATGACGTTACAAAAAAAATGGCGGCAAAAGTACAGGCGGCGACAGTAGTAATGACGTTACAAAAAAAATGCGGCAAAAGTACAGGCGGCGACAGTAATGACGTTACAACAAAAATGGCGGCAAAAAAGGTACAGGCGGCGACAGTAATGACGTTACAAAAAAAATGGCGGCAAAAGTACAGGCGGCGACAGTAATGACGTTACAAAAAATGCGCGGCAAAAGTACAGGCGGCGACAGTAGTAATGACGTTACAAAAAAAATGGCGGCGCAAAAGTACAGGGCGGCGACAGTAATGACGTTACAAAAAATGGCGGCAAAAGTACAGGCGGCGACAGTAATGACGTTACAAAAAAATGGCGGCAAAAGTACAGGCGGCGACAGTAATGACGTTACAACAAAAATGGCGGCAAAAGTACAGGCGGCGACAGTAATGACGTTACAACAAAAAAATGGCG